>SKCR01051185.1:0-319293 GCA_019454045.1 Zanthoxylum bungeanum | reverse complement strand
GTTATTCCTGAACCACCACCTGGTTCAGTTGACCAGGGGACATCCCCCTGATGACTTATGTCGAGTAAAATACAGTTATTGAATACACTCAACTCATACGACAAGTCGAGTGTGATAAATTCTGAGCCACCGCCTGGTTCAGTCGACCAAGGGACATACCCCTGATGATTCATGTCGAGTCAAATACAGTCATTGAATACACTCAACACATATGACATGTCGAGTGTGATAAAATCCTGAGCCACCGCCTGGTTCAGTCGACCAAAAGACATACCCCTGATGATTCATGACGAGTCAAATACAGTCATTGAATACACTCAACTCATACGACAAGTCGAGTGTGATAAATCCTAAGCCACCGCATAGTTCAGTCGACCAAGGGATATACCCCTGCTGATTCATGTTGAGTCAAATACAATCATTGAATACACTCAACTCATACGACGACAAGTCGAGTGTGATAATTCCTGAGCCACCACCTGGTTCGGTCGACCAAAAGACATACCACTAATGACTCATGTCGAGTCAAATATAATCATCGAATTTATTCACCTCATACGACAAGATGAGTAGACCTGAATTATTCCTCTTAATTGCAAAACGAGACGTCATTAGCTCAAGACCATCGCCAAGATCAGAGGAGTGATCATCCATATCTCGATTCATTCGACAGAAGATACTCTCCAAGTCTGGGATTTCGAGACTTAGAGAGTGTGGGACAAACTGTACGGGCCAAAATTGGGCCCAGGGAAAAAATCGACTTTTACCACAAAAGCCAACCACAAGATCTGGAGCCCGGTAGAAGATCCACGGGCTGCCTCACGGGCCCAAGCTCATTAACATAAAGACAAACAAACGGGCACCAGTTACGAAGATCAGGAAGTGGATCCGAATTCATAAATATCATCATAAAGTCGACGGTTTCGGAGGAGATATACGGTCGCCAGTTATCAGACATAAAAGGACCTAAATTAAAACATCATTGAGGAGGCTTCCAACGGGCAGAATAGGGACCCCGCATCAGAGAACCTATAAAAGAAAAAGACGAAACCAAAGAAAGGCATCTGCTCCTAGAGATTACTTCGACATCAACACACTACTCTATTACCGCCCTCACGGCTAGCAAATCTGTGGTCGAGGTATTCCATAAACCTTATCCCATTCTATCTAAAATTATTCATCATTAGGCTAACTTGAGCGTCGGAGTGTCCACGGCTTCCACCACACCTGTGGGTAGTTACATACACTTTCGCTTAACTCTTATTTTGCAGGTTCGTTCGTGCCCTCAGCTCACATTCTTGATTGTGGACCTCAACTGAAATCAGATTCCACAATGAATGTGCATAAACTTGTCATTCTTATACTTTTCAAACTCGAGTTTACTAATCTCTTACCACATACTTGAGTATATATAAATATATCCAGTTTCATGTTTACACATATACTTATAAAGTTTCTTTTATATATACCTAGGTTCTATGCATTTAACTATATACAATTTTGTTATATAACCAATTACAAACAATATGAAATCTCTTAAGTATTCGTAGCATGAGTTACTTACCTGGTTCTGTGGACACTTCGAACTTGGGTCCGATCTGCCAAAAATAATAACAACACAAGGTCAGAACCGCTATTTACGGAACTTTCTACTCATCTATATAAGCTTCCGGACTTTCTCGGAATACACGAACCCTCAACGACTCGACGGTTTATGCTTCATTACTCTAATATTCCTTTCTATACTATTCTGAATTAACTAGATAGCTCATATTCTCATATTACGTGTTTGAGGCAAAACTTGCGGAAAAGTTTCCGTAAACGCTACGGAATGGTCTCAAACCCTCCGAACCTATCCAAAATTACATAATTGCCCTCGTAATACCATATCTATATCATCCTCATGATTACGGTCATCTACGCTCAGTCACGCGAGAAACTCTGTTTTACCGGAAACTCGCTAATTCTACCAGATCAATCAAACCTAATCTGTTTCTCCCCGGATTCTACCACACTTATCGTTCTAGCATATTAAGACATATCCAATTCATTCCATGCTAATTCACTACACTACGGAACTATTAGAAACATCCGAATATAAAACTGCAAACTTTAAAATGATGAATCTAAACAGAGAGTCGTACCAAAATTCCGAGGCCATATTCGGACTCTCCTTGGCCATACAAACGTGCTGGTGTCGATGAAATTCCGATCGGAGTTACTGCTCATCTAGGTATACTATTCACATGCCACTTTCTCTCCTCGTTTTGCATGATTCCGATCGTTTTTCAGTGAAATCGATTCCGCATACTCGCAGTACTCTTCGAGGGCTTTGATATGGTAGGTGACACGGCTCGTGAAACGAAGCGACGATCCAGAAATACGAGACCCATTGCGCGACTATTTTCCCCTTCCTGCCGCCGTTTTGCTCGCCGTTGGTGTCGACGCCGGCCACCATCGACTGTGCCGTAGCTGGACGGACCGGGCGTCGGTGCTCTGCTGGTGAGCTGATGGCCGGAGGCCGCTGGCGTGGTTCATTTATTCTTTCTCTCTCCCTTTGCGTTTCTTGCCTTTCTCTCTGTGTTTTTTTTTTAAAAATTTCTGTATAAGCTGAATAATAATAATAATATATAATATTAATAAAATATCTAATTTCAGAAATTACAAATATATCCATACTAATAAGGGTATTTCAGAAATCACCACTTTTGAAGCCCTTCTGGCATGATTTTTGAAAAATTTCAACGCGAAAGTTGTTCGTCTTGGAAAAACGAGTCCGATGGCTCAAGAATCAACTTGATCGGAGTTCGTTTACTAATTCTGTGGTCAAAACAGTAAACTTTACTCGTATAGTAAAAATCGCGTAACTGACTTTTGATCCCCCATGTTTTCCAACGCGACGAATTCTCATAATCTATTATTCCAACCCATATAACATCACTTGAACTCTTATTCTTCGTTATCATCATGCTCCGAGACTATAATATCGGTCTGAAATTCTCTAGAACAGTCTCGAAAATCTGGGATGTTACATTCACCCCTCCTTATAAAAATTTCGTCCTCGAAATTTCTCCATCCCTATAACTGCTGATTCAAACCTGGTCGAGTGTGCAGAACTATCTCTCTCTATACTTCACTGATATCGCTTCTCTGTCTCAATTATAAACTAATCACTATCTAAAACTAGAATCCATAACGGTTCATCTACGGCTTTAAACTGACTATACTGGTTTGATTCTCAACTCTGACTATACTGATCTGGTTCTTATCTCTAACTGTACTATTCTGGTTCTGATCTCGAATCCTCTGGCCTCACAAGGGCCCTGTACTGGTACTATCTCATTCTTGCTAATTCTCCGATCTAAAAGGCCGTAAATGTACTAACTTAACTTAACCTCTTCCCATACGGAGATAGCTAATCTATGCACATCAAATGAGTCACCCATGGACTCATATTTAAGCAAGCAAATAACTGAATAATATAATCAAATCACATTAAACAATCATAGAAGATTCATACAAAGACCTATGTGGTCTTTACCAAACTAAAGACAATCTCTGACAGCCGGATCCCCACAGTTACAGTCATTGACTTCTAGACTATGCTACTAACTCTGACTTTTAAACCATGCTCTGATACCAACTTTGTAACATCCCGCCTAGGCCAGGATGCTACCGGCGGGAGATAGGAAAACTCATCTCCATAAGCCTCTGGTTCTAACGAAATTTCGGCATGATGTATTCATAACATCATGCAACCTGGCCTGTAGCCAGCATCCATATACAACAAGAACATAACAATCTCGGCCTCAGCCCGCTAACTCAACTTCAATGCATTTAGCAACAAGTCCTCAAGCCTGAACTCAATGAACAAAATATAAACCACTTGGCCTCCGGCCAGAACTCAGAATGAAACTATACCATTACATGACTTATACAAATGAGATGCAAAAACAAAAACTATACAAAGGGCCGTGAGGACCCATAACTCGACCCAGGACTCTCTTTACTTCCTTGACTGCAATTGGGGCGATCCACTGTCTTCAAAGTCTTCATCAAAGTTCTATTGACCCGATATGTCAGTTACTGACCTGCAAAACTACAGACTGGGTTGGTGTGAGTCATAATGACTCAGTAAGTAATCATACTCATAACTACAGCATAAACACACAATAGCTTATATTTTCGTTTCATTAAGTTTCTTAACTTATCTTTTACTGTAATCAAGCAAATATTTTTCCCTCCTTAACTCTCAAACTGTAAACCACTCTCATATAAGATTACATAGTTAACATATTAATCAAAACCTACTATTTAAATTCTGCTTAACTCCTTTATTTTTCAGATATCAGAAGTATCATCAATTCAGCTTTCTCTATACTATTACTTACATACAGTCTAAAATTAAATCACTCACTTACATCCTTACATCACATTTATGTTACTACTCTTACACACTTACTTGAATTCATAATGCTCTATAATGCATATATGAAACCAAACCTCATACATATCTCATACGTACCTCATACGTACCTCATAAGTCATAATTCTATAACACCTGTATATCGTGCTCATAATATATAACATATATTCATTGTAAGTCATAAATCTCTTATGCATACATATGTACCAACATATATTCTTAAGTAGCGTTATATTCATTTATCTTAAACTACAAAGTTCAAATTCATTATCACTGACCATGCCACTATGTACTTGTATTCTACACATGTTACTTCGATATGAACATGCTACACACAAAATCATCCATATATAATATACATAAGCATAATAATGAGATCTGTATCAATGTTAACGGTATGAATCTAATGTACTCATGCTATGATGCTTTGTCAACTACCATATGTGTCTCATAAGAATCACTAGAATCCATGATATATGTGCATGATGGTAAATCATACTCTGATATCATGTTATTCTTTAGAAAATTACTTATTTTTCTGAGAAACTGCTTCTAAAAATTATTTCTGAAACTCAGTTTGAAAACCTCTTAATAAAACTTATCTTTCTAAAATCATGTTTTAAATCTCTGATATCTGGAAACTATTTCTAAAATCTTGTTTCTGAAAGTTGTTTACTGGGAATCTGAAAAATGAAAACTCTTTCTGAAATCTTTCTTTTTCTTGTATTCCTTTCTAAAACCGTCTTTCTAAGTTCTTTTCTGAAAATTGAAATATGAAGTCTTTTTTCTGAAAACCAAACTGAAATCTGAAATTATTTTTTCTGAAAACCAAACTGAAATCTGAAATCCTTTTCTGAAACCAAATCTCCGCCAGCAGGAGCATCTCCGCCCGAAGGCGCATCTCCGCCCGTAGGTAGGCGCATCTCCGCCCGTAGGCGCATCTCCGCCCAGGAATGTACCATCTGAGCGCTGAGGATCTAGGAGCGTCCCCCTAGTCCTCCACATGTGCACATGTGTATAAATCCGTCAATTCCAACAATGTACGACTGAGATGGGTCAAATCCCGAATCCATATGATATCCGTCAATTCCATCAGTGTCTCAAGTTACGTACTGGGGTGAGGTTTTACCTCATGCCCCGAAAATATAAAACTCATGCTTAAATCTCAAAACTAAGGGAACGTTTTCTGAAATATATTTCTCTTCAAAAACAACTGAAGCTTTTCTCAAAAACACTCTGAATTTTTCAAAACCTTTCTTAATTTCAACTTCACTCTGGAAATCATTTCTAAGAGTTTCTGATAATTCTGCAAATCATATCAGCTAATGAAAACATTTTGATTATGCTAATGCACCCAAATATATGTGCATTCACACAATTATGCTCATATACACACATCTATTTTCCATGTCTATGCTCGTGTATGCATGCCCATATACTAAATTCTCAAACTACGTTTGCTATTTCATGTTCAAACATACATATTTCTCATAACCATAAGCTTTCACATAATCATTTCTACCTTAACCAAGTCTTACTATATGCTCATCTTTCAATATCATATTCTGAAATGTTTCATTCGTGAAATGCATGTATTTCACACTAGTATACATATAATTGTAACATGTTTTCCCATAAACATTGTTACTTACACTATTACTTTCTTACTTTCTCATATTCATCAATGTTATGTAAACTCATAACCATGAGAATGTATATACAAACATTTCTCATACCTATCTACTAACTCCATAGCTATACTTACATATACCATATTGAAATTCCTTTACAATATCAGACTCAAACATATACGGGTTTAAAATTCTTAGTTCTTAAACTTACTTACCATTTCCTAACTATCGACTTGTGCTCAAGAATCTCATATCATAAACTTACATACATTCTCATGCCATGCATATACTACTCATTTATGCTCCCTATCATCTTATATACATGTATCTGTACTCATGGTGCTAAACACACACACACACACACACATATATATATATACACACACACACATATATACTCACTCTCGCATGAACTTAGACTTTTGCATTCACACCAGTCTTATATGCTTACTAGTTCCTATTTACTCATGCATACCAATATTCTTATATATTGCATAAGTTACAGACTTCCATTTATATCACTAGTCTCATTCCCCAGGGTGTAGTTTTCTACAACCCCCAAACTCAAGTCTTATAATATAGTATTTATAAACATTTCCTCACGCTTTATTAGTGTGCATAAACTTGTCATTCTTATACTTTTCAAACTCGAGTTTACTAATCTCTTACCACATACATGAGTATATATAAAATATCTGGTTTCATGTTTACACATATATACTTATAAAGTTTCTTTATATATACCTAGGTTCCATGCATTTAACTATATACAATTTTGTTATATAACCAATTACGAACAATGTGAAATCTCTTAAGTATTCGTAGCATGAGTTACTTACCTGGTTCTGTGGACACTCCGAACCTGGGTCCGATCTGCCAAAACAATAACAACACAAGGTCAGAACTGTTATATGCGAAACTTTCTACTCATCTATATAAGCTTCCGGACTTTCTCGAAATACACGAACCCTCACCGACTCGACGATTTATGCTTCATTACTCTAATATGCCTTTCTATACTATTCTGAATTAACTAGATAGCTCATATTCTCATATTACGCGTTTGCGGCAAAACTTGCGGAAAAGTTTCCGTAAATGCTACGGAAGGGTCTCGAACCCTCCGATCCTATCCAGAATTACATAATTACCCTCGCAATACCATATCTACATCATCCTCATGATTACGGTCATCTACGCTCAGTCACGCGAGAAACTCTGTTTTCCGGGAAACTCACTAATTCTATCGGATCAATCAAACCTAATCCGTTCTCCCCGGATTCTACCACATTTATCGTTCTAGCATATTAAGACATATCCAATTCATTCCATGCTAATTCACTACACTACGGAACTATTAGAAACATCCGAATATAAAATTATAAATTTTAAAATGACGAAATCTAAACGGAGAGTCATACCGAAATTTCGAGGCCATATTCAGACTCCCCTCGACTATACGAACGCACTGGTGTCGATGAAATTCCGAATGGAGTTACTATTCATCTGGGTCTACTATTCATGCTTTGCTTTCTCTCCTCGTTTTGCATGATTCCGGCCGCTGTTTGGTGAAATCGATTCCACATACTCGTAGTACTTTCTGAGGGCTTCGATTTGGTAGGTGGCACGGCTCGTGAAACGAAGTGACGAGCTGGAAATACGAGACCCATTGCGCGATTATTTTCCTCTTCCTTCTGCCGTTCTGCTCGCCGTTGGCGTCGACGCCGGCCACCATCGGCTGCGCCGTGGTCGAACGCACCGGGCGCCGGTGGTCCGCCGGTGAGCTGGTGGCCGGAGGCCGTCGGCGTGGTTCATTTCTTCTTTCTCTCTCCCTTTGCGTTTCATGCCTCTTTCTCTGTGTTTTTTTTAAATTTCTGTATAATCTGAATAATAATAATACTAATATATCTAATATTAATAAAATATATAATTCTAGAAATTACCAATATGTCCCTACTAATAAGGGTATTCGGAAATCACCACTTTTGAAGCCCTTTTGGCGCGATTTTCGAAAAAGTTCAATGCGAAAGTTGTTCGTCTCAGAAAAACGAGTCTGATGGCTCAAGAATCAACTCGATCGGAGTTCGTTTGCTAATTCTGTGGTCAAAACAGTAAACTTTACTCGTATAGTAAAAATCGCGTAACTGACTTTTGATCCCCCACGTTTTCTAACGCGATGAATTCTCATAATCTATTATTTCAACCCATATAACATCACTTGAACTCTTATTCTTCGTTATCATCATGCTCCGAGACTATAATATCGGTCCGGAAATTCTCTAGAACAGTCTCGAAAATATGGGATGTTACATACCGATAGTCATCCTACGAGTGCATATGTTTCCCATCATGGTTTACATTTTGTGATGCTCATCTCACAGTGTTTCAGTAATTTAAATCCTCGATCATTACAATAAGTGTATGTTATAGTAACATAATCAAAAAAGTTTAGAAATGGTCAGAGGCTCAAGGTGGTTGTGAGGATCCATCACCTGCCAGTAACGTCTCCGCACTGGGGATGTTATAGGGTGAGCGTCACAACGCCCATAACCAGTGTCGCAACGCGTGACCAAAATTCCTAGGATCAATTTATCAATTCTTGTTTTATCCTTAAAGGTTTAAGGGCACTTTAAGGGTTTCATATGAGTGCATGAACACACAATAAGTCATGCCACAAGCATAGAACATCAACCATATATTGCATCTATATCTACTAGTTACAACAAAACTAATTATTTTTTTTTGACATTAGATCAACGTCAAGACGCTCAGAGGTCACCAACGCTAATAACCACAGTAGACTTGTCGTGGTACTATAAGTGGATTATTTATTTTGAGTTTTTACATATTGAAATAGAGAATTTATTTTCTTGATTATTAAAGATTTTTATCAAAAGTTTATCAAAACACAGATTTCCGATGACTTGAAATATTTTTTGATAAAAATGATTTCAAAATATGATTTCATGAATTCAGAGGCATGAGGGAAAAACCCACCTTAGGTGTAATTTATGGAATTGAGAGATACATCATATCCATATGGAGAGCATGATTAGGTGGACGACGATACATAACGCCCATAGATCCTACATTTTTGGGCTAGAAGGACGACGATATATAACGCCCCTAGACCCTAGATTCATGGACATGATAGTGGCATGCATTGGGGGACGGTGATACGTAACGCCCCAAGATCACAAGTTTAGGTGTATGAGGGGACAGTAATACGTAACGCCCCAATAAGTCAAAGTTTTACAAATCTCCAGAGGTTTTCAGACCGATGACCTTATGAAATGATTTTCTTACATATTTTGAAAGAGAAACATGATTTAAGATTTATAAATTCAGAAAGACAGTTATTTGTTGCGAGATTTTGACACAAGTATTTCTAACATTGTTTTCTGATTTTTATAGCTCCGCTCACTGAGTTCTTTTGGACTCACCCCTCCCCCCACTCTCCAGTTTTGCAAGTCCTTTTGGTGGTGAGCCATATCATCTTTTGGAGACATGGATCGGGGACAAGAGAGCACTGCGGTCACTGGTTATAGTGGTCCATCATGTCATCCTACATTTACATAGAATGTAGTTTGTATTTTGGTTTCTTTTGATGTATGACTTGCATATAATTATATAAAGTATTCAGTTAATACATTTCATTATGGTCATGTAATAAGACAGTTTATGATTATGTGTGTTTGATTAATAGTATGGTAAGAGTTATTAAGATAAGAAAATGGGGAATTTTAATGTTTAGTCAGAGGCTTAGGCGGCAGTGGAACATGTCATCTGTTGGTAACATTTTCGGATTTGGGATGTTACAGAAAGTGACCTTATAATAATATTACTTGAAGTTTTTAAGCTTGAGCTCTCTAAATTATCACTCAAATAATTAGCAAAAAAAATTTCCCATCTCTTATTAACACAATTTAATGGAAGTGATTCACTGTGTGAGAGGGTCAATCATTCATTTATCTGTCATACCTTTCATACTAATTAATAGTATATTTGTTTAAACATTATCAATATAGTAATATTTAAGTATTGAATACAAATATCAATGAGTATTAACATTAGTAAACATTATTGGAAAAAAAAAAACACATCACAATATGTAAGTATATTAACATCTACGCAATCCATGAGATTTAACATGTCTAACAAATACATCTTTAGGAACAAGCTTGGTCAATTGATCTGTTACCATCTTATGTAGAAATATACTTCATGTTTACCTCTTTTCGTGCAACTATGTCTTTTACAAATTTATATTTGGTTTCTATATGTTCATTTTACAATAGAATTTTGGGTCTTTTGTGTAGGCTACTGCTACTTCACTATCACGGTTAACTAATAATAGACCAGAAACATCATTTGCCATACCCGAAATGATCTAAAAATCATTTCAACCATACAAATTCTTGCATTGCATATGCAAATGCCACAAATTCAACTTCCAATGTAGATAAGGGTATACAAGATTGTTTCTTACTACTCCACGATGACACCATTTTTTAGTAAGAAAATAAAACTGGATGTAGATTTTCTTTCATTTAAATATCCTCCCCAATGAATATCGGTATAGCCTCGTAATCACATATCATTCCCTTAATAGCACATTGAGTAATTAGTTGTCCTTTTCATATACCTAAATATTCTTATAACTTTTTTCCAATGTGTTAGTTCTAGATTGGATTAGTTTCTACTTACCATTCCAACAGTGAAACACATATCAAGTCTCGTATATAATATTGCGCACAATAAATTTCCAACTGCACTTGCATAATGAACTTTCTTCATTTGTTCCTTTTCTTTTGAAGTTTGCAAGCTTGTATTTGGAAGTGTTCAAGATTTTTTTTATGTATGACTATTGATCGGTGTTGTGAAATCACTCACGTTATGCAAGCGCACGTATCATTCAAGTAGTAAAAAATATATCGATCACACGAGGACTTAATACCTATGCTATTAATTTATTGAAGTTAAATTTTTATAAATATATTAAAAAAAAAATTGATTGTTGTTTTGTTGGTGATTTTATCTAAAAACTAGTAAATAAAATAATACAAAAGTAAATTAAAAGAAATCAATTTTATAAAACTATCAATTGTGAATCCTTCCAATATTTTTCTAAAGATGAAGAGATTATCTTATGCTTGTGTAATATATCAATTTATTAACCTGGACCAAGAAAATATACAAAAGTCTCTTCCGATTGTCAGATGCAAACACCCAAAGTAACCCAATTAACTATATTCCTATATTAACTAAGAAACTCTAAATTCATTAAGGTTAAGTTCCAATTATGGCTACTCACGCCCGATAAGTATATTCATATCCTATAAGGAAATCTCTAAGATGAGATCATGAGCTATTGAATCTAAGGCTGAAACCTAAAATCCTTTTTCCAAGTTCATTTTAAGTTTACCACATCAATCTTATTGGGAGGCCAATCAACAAGAAACATTAAGGTTAAGACTCAATAAATAAACCAATATATAACTTAAGATACAAAATAATCAACTTATAAAACCACTGATATTGGAGTTCATCACAACTCTAGATATTGTATTTAGTTACAACACATACCTAAGATTACTAAAGACATAAATAAACAAAACATAATAAAACTAGTTGAAAACTTCAAAGTTAAAACAATAAAAATAAAATGCTAGAGTTAGGGGATCTACTTTTAGTATTCAAATATAGGAATCTCACTTTATTATAATATAGAAATTATCTGTATTATCTAATTAATTAAGTCCAACCAGTCATAAAGGCGGTGTTATTATTTGTCTATAACCAGCCATATAGGCGGTAATCAGCTGTCACCTAAAGATCAACTATATAGGCGGTATCTAATTATGTCAAATAAATAAAACAGCCATAAAGGCGGTATAAATATTAATCAATATTATTAAATTATCATTTCTATATTATAATTAAAGTGAGATTGACCTACCTTATCATATTAAAAGTTTCACTTTTTTACTCCAATAGAAAGTAGTTACCCATTCATGCTTAAATGAAAACAGACAGAATTTTATTACTAAAAATAAAAATAAAATACAAGAAAACTTAAATTAAACACACAAGACACTCTCTTCTAAGTTTTACAGAGAAATCCTAGAAGAAAGTATGAGTTTTACATCAAATTTGGCATGCTATTTATAGGCAAACATAAAGGCTTTCATCAATTTCTCTACCAAACATGCCACCGAACAGGGTAGAAAATCCTCCACCAAACATGCAAGCATGTTTGATGGAAGGTTGACAATTATAAATTGTCATTTTTTTATAATGACTTTAATAATTATACATAACCTACTTTGGATTTTCATCAGTTTCGGAGAATTCGAAATTTTTATGAACATAAAAGTTGTAGATCTTTGAGTCTTATTTCATATGGAACTTGAATCACCTCAATCCAATACCGGAGTAAAAGGTTATGGCAAAAATACGAAATTATGCATGCCATTTCAAGTTTCCAACCTCCAAAATCCAAATGTCAAGTCCATTTTTTCCATTCTTTGTTTCACATTTCATTCTGATTGATTCCATTGAGTCCCGATTTTATTTTATCTATAAAATAAATAAAAATACATCAAAATATTCATAAAACTCGAGAAACTATACAAAATATTAAGTAAAAAAGTGCTGTTAATATTGATATATTTTCCGCTCATCAACTTGTGTGAAAGAGATAATAATTTCTTTGAATAATTCCATGAGATCTTAACCCTAAGAATATATGTAACTGTAGGAAATGATTTTCCATGTAGCGGAAACATCTTAGGCACCGGGATCGACCTTGAAAATTTTTTATTCTCACTCCCTCTTTGATTGAAATAGTTCTGCCCTTATGGTTATTGTTTTGTGCTATTTTTTGATGATTTAACAATACTGAACAACCTACAAACAGTAACCAAAAACTGGACAGATCTACACACTGAAACTTTGCTACACATGGACACAACTCACTGTTTAAGTTGCTAGCTATTTTTCTATTTTGGACAATCGTTCTGGATTTTTTTAAACTCTAAAACAGCCATAAAATGACCCCAAATCTTCCCTTTGTATTGTCAAAAATTTTGTACAAAAATAGAACCAAAACCAAATCACACAAAGGGTTATTAGTGGCGGTATTAAGCAAATCTTTTTACTCACTGCCGAGAATGATAATAAGAAGATGATGAAGAAATTTGTTCCAACTCCAAAGGGTCTCATGTGCTATGGCTCACAATAAACAAAAACTAGAGTGGGCTAAACTCACACAATAATCTCTAAATAATTTAGAAACAGGGGTTTGTCACATAAATTTCTCTTTTCTTTTTGTTTTTTCTTTCTCTTACCACTTGAGTGAAAACAAGAATAAGGGTGGCTATGGTTTATTCAGGATTGATATAAATTATAGCTAAAATTACAAAATCAACCTCCAAACCCTAAATGACTTTCGCCAACGTTAGAAAAAAATAACACAAAATTTTGATAATAAATATCATCATAATGACATTAAAAGTGTTACTAAATAAAATAATAAAACTACCATTTTAGTAATGACGGGTTTTAAAATTAAATTTTAAATTTATTCATTTCCAAAATAATATATTAATTTATAAAACATAATTTAATAATTACAAATCTTTAAAAATAATAAATGGTTATCTCATAGTCATTTATTTAAAGAAAAACTTTATATTATATTTAATATAAAGTTTCAAGTGTGACATAATTATTAATCATATTAATAATTATAATACATTGTGAGTTTATAATTGGACTATCCAATTATATTAAATTTGCTACGTTATATCGAACAAGTACGGGGACCAAATTGACCTACAGTTCCGAGCTCCAATAATTCCAGAATAATAATTAAACTCTTTAATTAAATATTCTGAATTATTAAATTTAGGTTATTCCACTAAAAACCTAAAGTTATACTCTTGTTATCATAAATATATAATATAAGCCGAACTATATCGATATTCATCGATATTGTCATTACAGAAGGATTAACCCTTCACAAGTATATCATAATTCGAGTCGGGTCAAAATATTAGTTATACCTCTCTAATTATTTTTACCTTAAGTACTATTGATTATTTAATGAACGATTTATTCACAACTATTATGAAAATTAATCTTTCTATTCATAATAGAAAGACTTGAACGCTATAATCATTCAACTACTGAATCGACCCTTAAGGAAGAAACTCATCTACTTCTCGCACGAATGAGTGAACTTCGTATCTATGTAAAACGTCTTCAGCTACACAACAAATCATTATAAGAAATTCATTTTATCTATTGGTCCGGATTTCTACATCAATTTCACCATTCTAAATCAAATGACATAGTCTGCCATTCAGGAGTTCGTAATACACTTAGGATTCAGATCAATCTATTTATGAATATTTAGTAGATTGAAATGAATTTCTTTATTTCATGGATATTATAAGAAATTTGTTTCTATTTGGGTCCAGTTCTATATGATCACATCATATAAGGTGTCTTCATTCTCATGTCACCATATAGACGATCTCGGATCAATGATGTCATACATTTATAGAATGGACTGTATTTATAGATAAACCACAAATAAATTACCCTCTTTATTTGTTCTCTGTGGACTATTTTAGATTACTAACTTTATACTTAAATCTTCTTGTGTATGATACTCATACATTGAGCCTGAAGGCATATAAGTAATCAATGGTAAACTAGATAATTTATAATATGCGATTTAAATTAAAACAATTGATAAATGAATAATGCATATTTTATTTCAAACAAAAAGTTCCTTTTACACATTACATGAAATTTTAGGGCATATATCCCAATAACAGCTTCACCTACATCTTTAATCTCGATGTTAGATGATAACCATCTTTTGATGTGTTTTACAAACTCTTTATCATTTTCGAATATCAGTATATCATCAATGTACAAAGATAAAATAATGAACTTATCTTTATCTCTATTACTGTATACACAGTGATCCTTATGGATCATTGTGAAATCATTTGAAATGATTGTATTATGGAATCGTATATACCACTGTCTAGAAGGCTGCTTGAGACCATATATAAACATTAAAAGTCTACATACTTTATCCTTTTCATTTTCTTTTATGAAACCTACTTGTTGTTTCATGTAGATTTCTTCGTCAAGCTCTCAATTGAGAAAGATAGTCTTTATATCAATTTGATGTAATTTTAGATCCGTGCTCGCTACTATAGCCAAAATCAAATGAATCGAGGTATACCTTACAACAGGTGGAAAAATTCTCTTCGTAGTCAATTCATTCTTACTGTGTATACCATTTTGCTACAAGTCATGCTTTATACCTTTCGATATTGCTGTCAGTATTACACTTTATGTTAAGAACCCATTTTTTTTGATAGCTTTGTGTTATTTGGGTAGATCAACTAGTTCCCAAACTTGGTTGGACCCCATTGACTCAATTTCTTCTCTATTGCTTTCATCTATTTTTCCGTAACAGAACACTGAAGAGCATCTTTTAAGTTTCTAGGCTCTTTATCCTTTTGAGGTAGAATCATAAAAGTTTCTATTTCGATATCGAAACAACGTCGAAGAATGCATATACGATTACTATGTCGTAATTGGGATTTTGGTTGTGGAACTAATTTCTCACTTTCCATATTATTCCCATTTGGATCATATACATTACTTTCACTTGGATTATGTACATCACTATCACTAGGATCACGCAAAGAAGACATGTGAAACTAATTCATTATTTTAATATTCATGTGAACCTGATTCATCATATTTTCTTAAATTTCTCCCATCAACATAACTCCCAATTGAATTAGGTAAATATGAGTGTTCACCTATCATGTGATTCATGTGATCCTGAATTTCATACCGAGATAAATCTTGATTTATCTCTCTATGCTTAGGAAAATCATTTTCTAAAAACTTGATATCTCGTGATTTAAATTATGTCACGCCTCCACTTGTATGTTCACTTATGCAAACATACCATTTTGATTGTTCAGAATATTTTATGAATATATTTTTTTTCCTGTTGGGCCTAATTTTCCATGCTTATGAGAACACACATAGACATAGACTGCACAAAACCAAGGTTTTAAAAAGTGAAGATCTGGTTTGTGACATGTCCATAACTCATATGATGTGGTGGTAACCAATTTTGATGACACTCGGTTAAGTATATATGCGGCAGTCAATAATGCACCACCTCAGTAGGTTATAAGAAAATTTACTCGTGTCATCATAAACCTAACCATTTCAAGAAGAGTTATATTTCTTCTTTCTGCAACATCATTTTATTGAGGAGCAGTAGAAGTAATTAACTGGCGACTAATTCATTTTCATCACATAACTCTCTAAACTGATCACATAAGTACTCACAACCATGGTCAGTGCTTAGAGCTTTAATTTTATCGTCTAATTGATTTTCTATTAAATTCATAAATTTCTTAAAACATTATAATGCTTCAGATTTATGAATCAAATAGATATAATTAAAGCATGTGAAATCATATATGAATGTGATGAAATAAGATGATTCATGTCTTGCTCTAACATTCATTGGACAACAGATTTCTGAATGGATTAATTGTAATTGATATTCTGCTCTAGTTCCTTTTCCAAATGGTTTTCTCACAGTTTTTTCAGCCAAATAATATTCATAAGTTGACAAATCTACATTCTCTATGTTTCCTAGAAAGCCATCTTTAGCTAATTTGTTCAATCTTTGCTGGCCATGAGGCCAAGTCTAGCATGTCATAGATTTACATCACTATTATTACGGACAGAATAAGTAACACAAGAAAAATTGGAATTTTGATTAAAATATTCAATATTTAATACAGTAAAACCATCCAGAAAATAACCAAAGCTATAGTGGTTTGTACCTAAGTACAAATCATTACCAAATTTACGAAAGTTCAAGTTGAAACCTAAAATACCAACATATAAATTAAATTTCGACGAATTTATGGAGCAAACAATACATCATGTAGGAGTATATTTTTCCGCCATGTATGACTAACTTGCATGTACCCACTCATTTGACTTCAACTCATGAGTTGTTTCTGACATATATCCACTTCAGCCTAGGTGAAATTCGTCAAAATTCCACGAAGACATATCATTCGCTAAATGACTTGTGGCTCATGAGTCTACAGTCCACAAAGGATTAAGTTCAATTAGATCGATCAAACTCGAAACACATATTTCATATAAATATGTACTAAAGGTATTCACCTTTTTAGGCTCGGTGCAATCACAAGCAAAATGACCATTCTTGCCATAGCTAAAACATTTAACTTTTTCCATGTTTTTCTTTTTGGTAGGATGTTTTCCTTTCCCATGTTGGTTAATTTTTTTTTTTTTTTTTTCTGATATGAAAGAATATTATTTTTTCCGAACTAGAACCCACCACTATGAAATTTTCTTTTCTTCATGAAACATTCAAGTTTGCAAGTTTATGTCATATACACATTAATATTTGACTTAGGGTCGCGAGACGGAAGCGCTCGCCCTCTCCTTCAGACCCTGAATTTCCTAATTTCATAAACGAACTCAACTGTCTCGAGTGAAGGAACTAATGTCAGCTTCTTGTACTATTTGTGATAGTTAGCCCGCCCATCTGAGTTCGAGTTGAGGAGTGAGCTCTCTCTAATTATAGGTGGTGTTTAACATCATCAACAATTTTGATGCGCTCTTTATAAGTCAAATGCATCTTCATATGCTCCTAGCTATTTGGAAGAGAACGAATTATCACTTGGACTTTCTGTTCATCTGTAAGAACATGACCAGCATCTGGCAGCTCAATAAATACGTTTGACATTTGCCTCAAGTGCTTTGACATAGTGAACTCAGGGTGTTTCTTATATGTGTCAAACTTGATTATGAATGACCTAAGTTTAGTTATCAGTGTGGATCATATGTCCTTAACCATGTCATACTTCCTAAACTCTTTCATGAGGTCATTATCCATGCTACTTAATAACAAATGCGGGCAATGATGTTCGTTTTCTTCCCGGCCTCATAGGCATATCGGTTTCACCATAGTTGGGTCATGGTGCCCTATTCAGGTTCATCCATACTCATTTTATGGTTTTAAGAATATTTTGTACTTCTAGCACATATTTGATTTTCATGCTCCAAATTTCATTACCATTCAATTTCTCAAGCTTGTTGAGTTTAGAGATAATATTCTTTGTTACGGAAGCCATTTAAAAAAAAACACAAAATTTTCTACAAATATTTATGCACAATTGTTAATACTTTTGCCTTATTTTATCTTAAAATAAATTATGTTTAATAAAAATTTTCCGATGAGGTTAGAGTCAAAAGGCCACTATGTGTCAAATCATCATCCAATGACCCAATGTGAAAAATATTATCAACATAATCAATCATGTAAAATCATCTTCTAAATTTTTAGAACTTTTAATCATGTGACCATTAATGTACATGACACTCCATGATTTGATTACATAAATTAAATTTAGCATAAAATATTCATTCATAAAAATATGAGAGCAATATTTACATGCCATGAAGTAACAAATAATTACACATAGTAATAACAAGAATGTTTTTAATATTTAACAATAATAATTTTTCTGATTTTAGATTCTCAACTTATATATGTTTTGGTATACAAATCCTCAAACTCTTTGGGTAACTCGTAATTGATTTTGGACAAACAAAAAAATCGTATAGCAAATTTAGGATCATTACAACGATTTCGAGAGATCAAAGGAAAAAATATATTTTTTTCTTTATGTCTAATATACTCAATTACCAACCTCTGAATAGCTTTATTATAACGAACATGTAATTTTTTTTATACGATTTGCTGATTTACAAATATTAGTAAGTCGTATTTGACATATCTCAAGGAAAGTATTTCTTAACATTCTGAATCTATAGGGCTGTCATAACTAATTATCTTCCCAGATCAACTATTGTAACATGTTATTGAAGGTGAAATCATATCATCGCTTTCACTCATCCGATATCTATCCATTTCTGACAACATGCTTAGTAGTCTTTCCATGTCTGCGGATGCTGTAATCATTATTGCAATTCTTTGAACTATTGTCATGATTTTCCTGTAATAAATATAAAGAAAAATCAACACAATGAAAACATAAAGTTACATTCGCTAAAATAAACATCAAAAAGATATTCATTAAATTACATAAACACAAAGTTTATGTGAGCAAATAAATTTATCATTGCCGATTAGAACACTATATTAAAAAAAAAAAAAATTAGACATTCAATCATGACGAATCAAAATAACTGAAGAAAATCGATGCAAACATGACCTACATGCGCTGACAAGCATCACTACGCGCCACCACGCTCCACTAGGAAGACTGCAAGCGCATTCAAGTGCCATCACGCGCTAGCCACGCGCACTTTCTAGCGCTCACATGCCGGCTAGTCGCTGGCAAGTGACACAACATAAATGACATCGTCTAGTCGTCGTGTTTGCGTATGACATGTCGATTGTTTAATTCAGAAGCAACCGACACATCATTTGATCCTTGCGAGAATGACATGTCGTCCAAATAAGCACTAGATGTATGATATGTCTTACAAAAGATGGGTGACATGTCTTCTGTAATCCTAAATTGCGGATGATGTCATTTTGATATTTTGAATGTTTTTCTGGGTAAAAAATGGTTCGACCAACCAACTTTTGAGGTCCATATATTTCTTAATTTTAATCCAAATTAAGCAAATGATATACCAAATTAGAGATCACGTGTCTTACTTTTCGAAATATCTTAGAACACACATTATCAATTTTATACAATAAGATATTAAGGCCCAAAATTGGAAGAAAATCAATTTTTTAAAATAAAAAACGGAATGTATTTCCTTCATTTTTCATGCATGATCATGCCTTTTATGTGCATCTAACTAGAATACTTGTATTAAAGCTCTAATACTAATGTTGAGAAATATAATCCCTAATATTTTCACAGCTTAAATCCATAACGATCCACTTAAGATCTAATCATACATGTATTACTAATCCTAAATTTTGAATGAAGCAAGTAAAAAATTTTTAAATTTTGATTTTATATGCAGGGAGTTGCAAAATTTTCTTTTTTACCCTTTATCTTCTCATACGCAAGAGGAGTCTCCGAATTAGGCATGGTAATTTAAGTTAGAATTCATTTATTTATTCAATTCAATTTGCTTTAAAACAAATTAAAATGAGTTAATTCAAGAAGTTATTGACAATTATCACTAAGAAATAATATTGTCTATATTTGATGAAATACTTTTAATAAATATATTAATTATGAAATTTTTTTGATAATTTATATCATTTAATAATATTATTGATTAAACATATGTTTGTATTTCGAATATAATTCGTTTATGATTCAATAAAATTTGATTCGTTGATTTGTTTTGTGAACACTTTTCCGAATCATTGTTATTGACACATCTTCTTTCTTGGTCTTCTTCACATATGACCGAGGTGTCTCCAGATCATTGTTATTAACACTTGATTTTTTTCGATCGGAAATATTGTTATTGACACTTTTTAACATGTTTAGTTTGTACTCAAGTGAACACGCCTATAATCCAAAGACCAATTCTAGGGTAAAAGATCATTACTAAGATTAATTTTTAGCAAAATTTGAGTAGTGTGGTCAGAATGTGGCATGGTAAAGCTTACATCAAAGATTACACAAGACACACATATGGCCTAATTAATGTTGCATGCATAAGGAGGACTAGGGAGGGAAAGATAGTTTATCTTTTTTTTCCTTTCAGGGTGAAGGTGGCATGAGAATATGAGATCGCAAATCAGAAATCAAATGCAATTTCATGTTCAATCGGTCACTAGAACATAATGAAAAGTGTAAAAATATAGCTACCATATTTAAGACTTGTGAACCAGACTAAAGTGATTTCTCAACCAACACGAAGGTTTAAACATAACCCACCGTCAGCAGAAACGTACAACACAAATTAGTATAGCAGTACAGAAATCAGCTTAATTACACTTGGTTTATATTAGTAATAAGCAACAACCCTCAGAAACAGGAAAAAGAGAGCTTAGGCACCGTTTAAACGATCCTACAAACATATAGTGCTAGCTTATACTCTCACAAAATTAGACCGCACGAATACGAGCTTATTTTTCTACGCTTGTTTATACTCTAATGCTTGTTCTATAACTCGTACACTAACTTACACTTTCAGTTGAATACTTTCTCCCATATTCAGCCTTTACCTCAATAGTGTATATAAACTTAGGCATATAGTATAATATATCATCTATTCAACATAGACACAAATCAGTTCCTTGAACTCCATACATATTCAACTGAAATCATGAAAAAACTGCCAGAATTATTTGTGAGAAATCACCAAACTTTTCTGTAGAAACACAAAACAACCATATGTGGCAAAATTTTAAACACATGCTCCTATACTCGGTACTTTAAATAAGGAAATAAATAAGAGGATTCATTGGCTCTACTATGAAAAAACTAACGAGAGATTCTTCCATATGCTACTTTATAAAATAAACATCTAGTCCATCAATTTCAAAAGGACGACCCATTAAAAAATCCAAAATCTATCAATCGCAATGCAAGATGACATAAACACAATCGCATCCAAAACCAAAAGACATTACAACAAGCATCATGAATATATATACAGAACATAATGAAATCAGCTTGACATAACAATAATGCGATATGATATAAACATAATCTCACCTGAAGGACGACCCATTAAAAAATCCAAAATCTATCAATCGCAATGCAAGATGACATATACACAATCGCATCCAAAACCAAAAGACATTACAACAAGCATCGTGAATATATATACAGAACATAATGAAATCAGCTTGACATAACAATAATGCGATATGATATAAACATAATCCACCTGATTCGCGACGTAACTAGTTAACTACAAGCAGCATTAATCTATCCACCACAACAGGACAAATCATTATAAACGCAATAACATTTCATAGAAATTGTATCAAATCCAAATAAAATTAAGTTCACAAAACACAACATGAATCACAAAATCCCAACTACAACACAGCTAAAACAATTTTTCAGAAACAAAATTAAAAACGACAAGTCGTTTCTTTGAAAAAATAAAATAAAATCTAGAACCTGAGTTTGGTAAAAAACCAGCGATTTTTGCCGGTCTTAAACCTCTCCTCGAGGCGCTTCTTGGTCTCCTTACAAGCAGTGACCTTTTTGTCCTTACTCTGGAGACAGTCAGCCGACACGACATCCTTGAAGTCGACGTCGAGCGTGTACCGCGTGGGCATCAGGTGCTGGTAGTTAACCAGCTTGACGAACGCCTTCACGCGAGACTTCTTCGCAGATTTCTTGGCCGTGTCTTTGCGGATGACCTTTCTAGGATAGGTTTTTATACCAGCGACCAAACAGTGAGAATAATGGCGATCGCGGGTTCCTTCGTCGAAGGACTTCACAATCACGGCCTTGCGTCCGGCGTACCGCCCTTGGAGAAGGATCACCGCCTTGTTTGGTTTCAGAAATTTCACCATTTCTTTTTCTATTTTACTTCTCCGTCTCTGAGAACTCTCTTTCCCCTGCGTTTGCGGCTGTGCAGACTCTGGAAACGAAGATTTCTGTGTCGTGTACTCGTGTGTGTGGCGATTCAACTATAGCAGCATAGTAAACCCTAGGTTTATTTTGGGCTTGGGCTTGTGAATTGTTTATATTATATGGCCTTTTAAAAGAGATTAATCTGGGCCCAATTTGTTTTTTGTTATTTTTAAAAATATTTTATTTTAGGAAATTATTATTTTTCGACCTGAAATTTATTTAATGTTGGTAAAAACCCACATTTTAAAGAAAATTATATTTTATACTCAAATATAATAAATAAATATTTCCCATAAACAATTTAACTATGTTTGAAATCTGTTAAAATTTTACAGTAAAAAGATAATTTTATCATCAGCTCAAATATCATTTGTCTACCTCAAGTTAGGTATAATATATATTTTACACCTAAATTTTAATTTTAATTTTCATTGATAATTTTTAAATGCTAGTTTTATACTTTAATACTTCAAAAAAATAAAATAAATTTTCTTTTTCTGTTATCAAAGAAAATATTGCATTTCCAATAAAAAAGATCCATTGTACAGTGAAACGATATCGTGTTTTGTTGGTGTACATGCCAAATTTAGGCCAAGGACATTTTCATCTTTTCACCTCAGTCCCAATATCAGATATAGTCCAATACTTCCAACAGTTCCCAGACCAAATTTGGGCCAATGACCTAATTATCCCCGCAGGCTCTATATCAAAGTAAAGCCCAAATAGTACCTAGATTAAGTTTGGGCTGGGACCCAATTGACTTTGCAGGCCCATTTTGATCAAACCCCTCCTCCCACAAAAAAAATATCTCTTCAAATATTAATTATTCTCAGTACAATAAGTTGCCACAACACTGAAAAACGAATCTTAACCATTTTAGTGGGTCCTACTTTCATAAATACGATCCATTTGTTAGCTGGAAGACTACTCCTTATGCCTATAAAAAAGAAGTAGGAATTATAATTACATTCATTCCAACTTAAGCATTCTCATATAAGCCTAAGCATTCCTACCTAAGCTCTCAGAGCCTCTTACCTTCTAAAACATCAATTTACCGTCCTCACGGCAGTCCATGAAGGTCAAGGTAGCCTCAGTCCTTGGTCTTATTTTATTTACCGCTCGTCTTCACTACTGACTTGAGTGTCGAAATGCCTACAACACCCACCATACCAGTGGGTAGACTTTCCACGCTCACTCTATATTTATTTTGCAGGATCGTAGGTGACTCCTTCCTACAAATTCTTGATTGTGGACCTTAGGCGAAATCCAGTATCTACAGTTGGCATTAGAGACTATTGAATAATTATGAACAAAAAAGATGATTTTACTTTCGGTTTACGCCTAAATGTCATCTCTCTGTAACACTCCGAGATGATCAGAGTATTATCGGTAGAAGATTGGTACAACCAACCTCCCTCATCCTAACACACAATATCTAAACCCACAACGGGACACCTGTGATGCATGATATCATGAATGTAAAGAATCCCAGGAATGCACGAAAAGGGCTCTGTGGCAACAAACATAAAAAGAAAATTACTCATTTTACACTTGTAGTTTCATTAATCGATTAATTTACCACATTTGCGAAATAATAAATAAATTTATATTTTATAGATTTTTATTGTGATTTTTATTTCTTATATAGGTGAAATAATATTTTGGATGCATAACTAGAAAAATGGACGTGACATTTGGATTTTGCAGGTCAGAAGTACAATTTCGAAAATTCCAACTTTGCGTAATTTTCATATTTTGGCCATAACGTTTCATTCCGATATTGGATTGAGGCAATTCTAGTTATAAGGGAAAGAAAACTCAAATATCTATATTTTTTCTGTTTACAAGATATCTAGTTATGGGGTTTTCATAAATACGATCCATTTGTTAGCTGGAAGACTACTTCTTAAGCCTATAAAAGGAAGTAGGATTCACAATTACATTAATTCCATTTTAAGCATTCTCATATAAGCTTAAGCATTCATACTTAAGCTCTTAGAGCCTCTAACCCTCTAAAACACCAGCTCACCGCCCTCACGGTAGTCCATGGAGGTCAAGGTAGCCGCAAACCTTGGTCTTCTTTTATTTACTGCTCGTCTTCACTACTAACTTGAGCGTCAGAGTGCCTACGGAACCCACCCACTAATGGATAGACTCTCAACGCACACTCTACCTTTGTTTTGCAGAATCGCTAATGCCTACTTCCTACAAATTCTCGATTGTGGACTTAAGGCAAAATCCAATGTCTACAACTTGGCACCCACCATGTGGCCTTAGCGATTTATAGCAAGTGAAGATCTCTCATTCTACTACGACTCTTTCAAACACACCTACTTATGGATTTCGGTAGAAAATAAACACCAGACAATGTGGCTACATAGTTGGCCATTCTATAAGAACAATTATGAGCTTTGAAGGTGGAGAACTTTGTCATGCGAAGTTCCAACACAAGCCTTCATAAGCAGTTGGAACAAATTTCCTCAACCTCCGAACAACTCAGCAATTATAACATTCAAACCAACCTTTTGGGAGCATTCAACTGTAGGAAATGCTTTCCTCATGCAACGAAAGCGATTAGGCACACAGATCGGACTTGAAAATTTTTTTCTGCTTTCCTCTTCCTTTGGCCGAATGTAACCAGTGGGTATACTAAAATTTTGATTCTATTTCGGACAAGATTTCAGCCCCGGAATACCCCTGAAATAGTCCCCGAACAGCCCCCGAGCTGCAGTGAAAAACCGGACTATTTTGGACCCGTTACATAACGGAACTGCACACAAATTAACCCCTAATTTGCGTGAACTGCAAGGGTGATTTAGATCTGATTTTTCCACTCAAAAACAGTTTCAACTCAGCCCCAAAATATCCCCAAGGTGTTTCCCAAAAATTCGAATTAAAATAAAATAAATCGAGCCCCGAATCAACCAAGCAAGGTGCGACAATGAGGTAATACCAAACCTCACTGCCGTGATCTATAAGAATAGAGGAAGAAGAAGATTTGTTTATCACCACAAAGTCTTTCGTGCCATGACTCGTAACCAATGGAAAGTAGTGTGGGCTACACTCACCAAACAAATCCCTAAACGATTTAGAGATTCAATCACACACTTAGTATATTTTTCTTATTTTTGTTCTTCAATGAAATCTCTTAACTTTTGAGAGAATGATGAAGAAGAAGAAGGAGGCTAGGGTTCAAAGAATGAGAGAGGGAGCTCAAAAAAAATCAAATTTTCTTTTTATACTTAGGTCAAATTATTTCCAAAATAAATCAACTATTTCCCTCCCCATAAGGTGAAAATCGGCCAAGGCATTATTTTATTAATTAATTTTGTAATATATAATATTAATATCCATAAAGGAATTATATGTTACAAAAATAATTAGTTATTACCTTTCAAAAGGTGTAACTACTAAAACCAATGCCTAGGATTTATTTATTTCCAACACAATTAAAATCTTCCCCTTATTTCTTTAAAGAATTCGGCCAAGCAAGGAATAGAAAGAAAATTTTGTAACAACAAGTCTTTAATTCCATAATTAAAAGATATGTTACAAAATCAAATAGTTACTACCTTTCATAAAGGTGTAACTTCCAAATTAATGCCAAGGGTTTCCAAGTTTAGCCTTCATTAAATTATATCATATATAATTTAATTATAACAATAAATAATTATCATATAATCATTTATTATATTAATCATATATTAACTTTTAATATATAGTTCTAAGTGTGACTTAATTAATATTATTAATCATATTAATAATATTTATTCTTTTGTAAGTATATAATTGGACTATCCAATTATACTAAATCTGCTATAGTAAATTAAGCTAGCACGGGGACCAAGTGGGCCTACGGTTCCGAGCTCCAATAATCTCGAAATATCAATTAAGCTCTTAATTAAATATTTCGAATTATTAACTCCGGGTTATTCCACTAAAAATCCAAAGTTGCACTCTCGTTACCGTAGATGATATATTAAGCCGAACCAAGTCGGTGTCCATCGATATAGTCATTACATATGAATTGACCCTTCACGAGTATCTCGTAATTAGAGTCGAGTCATAATATCCGTTATACCCCCTATAATTATTTCTACTTTAAGTACCATTGATTCTCTAATGAACGATTTATTCATAACTATTATGAATTTTAATCTTTCTATTCGTAATAAAGTGACTTGAGCGCTCAAATCGTTCAAGTACCGAATCAACCCTTAAGAAAGATACTCATCTATTTCTAACAAGAAGGAATGAACTCTATTTCTATGTAAAACATTCCCAGCTACAAAAAAAATTGTGTCCCCAAAGTACGTAGCTATTAGTCGGGACTGCTACATTAACCTCACCTTGTAAATCAAAGGACATAGCCTGCCATGCAGGAGTTCGTAGTACACTCAGGATTAAGATCAATCTATATATGACCATCTAGTAGATCTAAATGACTTTCTTAGTTTAACGGATATTATAAGAATGTCATTTCCATCTGGGTCCAGTCCTATATGATCGCATCATATAAGGTGCCTCCATTCTCATGTCTTCTACATGGACGATCCGGATCAAGATTGCCATACAAATATAGAATGGACCCAAGCTATAGATAAACCACAAATAAAGTACCCGCTTTGTTTACTCTCTATGGACTATTTAAGATTACTAACTTCAGACTTAAATCTTCTTGTGTATGATACTCATACACTAAGTCTGAAGACACATAAGTAATCTATGGTATTTAATATGATATATAATATGCGAAAATTAAACAAACAATTTGATAAATGAATAATACATCGTTTTATTTCAAAAAACACATAAAACCGTTTACATCATATGTAGCTCTAGGGCATACATTCTAACATCAACAACATGGCAAGCGACGACCTACCATCAGACAACTATCCACCGAATCACTAAAGAAGTCAACACATCCGCCCAACCGACCAAGAATAACAAGTCACATCCACCATGCGCAAAGAGATGCAAGAGTTCAAAGAGGCGATTTTATCCAGGCTACCAGATGTTAGGCTACCAATGGGAAAAGGTCGAGCCGACACGATTTCAGACACTCCCTTCTTAGGGACCATTACTTCAGTCAAACTCCCACAGAAATTCAGCCCTCTGGATATGAAGTTATATGATGAATCCACAAACCCAGACGACCATATGATCCATTATAAATATAAAATGATGTCTATAAATCTGGCTCATCACCAATGGGAACCTAACATGTGTAGAGGGTTTGAAGAGACATTGACGGGCCCCGTATTCACTTGGTTTATCAATGTACCTTATCCGACTATTGGATCATATCAAGAGCTAGCTAATAAATTTTTGGAATATTTTTCCAGCTCTTGCAAATTTGAGAATATCACAAACGACCTCAATATAATTCAACAACGAAAGGGAGAATCTCTGCGATACTACGTATTTTATTTCAACAAAGAGAGAATATTTATTTTGGATCTCCACCATCTGATTGTTGTTGAAGCCTTCAGAAAATGGGCTTTATAAGAAACTAACAAAATTCCGATAAACACTATGGATCAGGTGATGGCCCGAGCCCAAATCGAAATCAGATGGGGGATGATAAAATGAAGAAGAATAGAGAAGGTTCCTCAAATCTACAAAGTGAAATGATACAAATCCCCCCAAGCGACCCAAAGACTTCATTCGTAAAAGTCCACAGACAGCAGATAAAAAGGTTCATCAAATGAGGGACCATCGTCCTATCAACCACAATTTTGATCACCGACCCTTGCCATATATGGTCCAAGACAAGGTTCCTTATGACATCCCGAGATGTCCAGACTACAACTTTACCATTTCTCCAATGGAACTAGTCTCAATCCTTAAGAAAATGGGGAACAAGGCAAAATTCCCCCACGCTCTAGAGACGGATCTACCAGGAAAGACACAAGTAGATGGTGTGAATTCCATCGAGACTATGGCCATACCAAATCCGATTGTTTGGCCCTGAGGTTAGAAGTTTTAGAGTTGTTAAATAAGGGACATCTGAAAGGTTTTCCAATAGAGAAGGGTAATGCTACGATGGCTCAAAGAGACGATAGAGATGAACTAGGAGACGTCCCCCAGCCTCTACTACCAATAAATAATATGATTTATTTCAGGTACATCAAAAGTCAGTGGTATTTCCTACTTCACTGCTAAACGACAACAACCATGGAGATGCCTCATTCTACAATGTTGATTGAGAGGATATTCACTGACCTGACAATCGAATTCAGAGACGACAGAAGTTTCAATCCGATGAACCCCCCACCACGATGCTCTGGTAATCTCTTTGCAAGTTTCGAATTTTATGATCAAGTGGGTGCTGGTTGATACATGGTCCTCAACCAATATTATTTTTACCATTACTCTCGTTGACATGAGAGGCGAGTTAGATAAGATCAACTGACGGTTGTAACGAACGGTAATTTCATCGATCGGTAATCTCAACCACTATTTTATTCTAGGATGAATATTCATAATATAAGTTATGTTGAACATATATACCCTCATGAAGTGACCTTGGGGACAATCGATATTCCTCGAAGTTATAATACATAATTATACGATGTTTCACTCCAGACAGTCCATAGTTTTTAAGTAATAACTTTCTCATACGAACTTCGATTTTAATGAATTTTATTTCACCGAAAATTTGAGATCGAGACCTACAACTTCCGCATTGAACATTTTTCCAAAATCAAAGTAGAAACAGGTAAAAAATACAAGTCAAAATTCTGGATGAACAGTGCTCGAACCTATCTAGATAATTCTTCAAGTTTCTACATAATTCCTCAAAAATAAAAATTTCAAATGGACCCTAGTATAAAAGTAATACTATTCTCATATCTAAAAAAATAAATTGTGTAGAGAAAAAGAGAAAAACGTAGAAGAAAGAAGAATAAAAGAAGAAGAAGAAACAAAGAAAGAAGAAGAAACAAAGAAAAGGGCTTGACAACCTACAAGCTTGGAGAATTAAAGAAGAATCAAGCAAGATAAGGTAATATCCACTTGACCCAAAACTAGGTCTGTTGGATTTTGAGAATATGATGATAGAATAAGATTGATAACATGTTAAGAATTGCATTTTCAATGATTAATAAGTGAAAGAAGTGGTTATGGAGTTACGAACCCAAATTTTGGAAGTTTTAAAGGATTAGTTAGAAACAAAGATAACGAGATTAAAGAATTGTTGATGATGAAAATTGATGTTGAATATGTGAAGTTGAAGTTTAATAAGTTGGTTTCTGCAATAAATTTGTTATGGGAGTGTTTGTGGTGTTTTTGATGTAAGATAGACCTTGAAAAGCAAGCATACAATCCTGGAAAACAGGCCAGTGTCACGACGTAAATGGCTCGCGTCGCGTTACGTGCTGGAGATTTTTACAGAATTCATTTCTAGAAATTTTGTGCATACGATTATGGAATTATGGGCATCGCGACGCGATGGTAAAATTTCCCCAAAATAAGTTTTTATTCATTTCAGATTCACCTGAACATGTTAGAGGCCACTTTTAGGGTCTTGTATCGGTTTGCACTTATTTAGTTGATATAAAGATGATACAGTTTGAAGTGATAATAAGTTTTTAAATACAAACTTAGTGTAATATCGAAAACATATCTATGACTTATATTCTAACCAAGTTTATCGATTATACATTATCGACAGAAATCTCAAGTTCATTGACAAAATGAGACAATACCACCTAGGCTGTAAAATCAGTGAGTGGACCTCTTTTCTCAAACTAATTTTATTTATTAAGTTTTGAATTCAGACTCTCTTTTTAAGCATATAGGGTGTTAGCTAGAATTTTATTACATATACTTTTCATACAGTGATGTTTTAGAAAGATTATTTTTAATAACATGAGTTTTGAGAATTTTGGAGGCATGAGGGAAAAACCTACCTCGGTATGTAACTTATAGAATTGACGGATGACATGTGCACATGTAGAGGACTAGGGGGATGGTGATACGTAACACCCCCAGATCATAGTTCAGGACTAGGGATGACAGATGCCCATAGATCCTAATTTCAGAGCTTGGAGGGTAGCATAAATCCGCACTTCCAGTTCTAGTTCAGTGGATTGGGGGACGACGATACATAATGCCCTAAGACCACTAGTTTCAGGGACACGAGTGACATGCTTTGGGGGACGGTGATGCGTAATGCCCTAAAGTCATGGATTTGCATTCCTAGCTCTAGTTCGGCTTATGAGGGGATGATGATACGTAACACCCCCATACGTCAAGTTTGTCATCGACAGATACCAGTTTTTAGAAACAGTTTTCAGATGCAGTTCCAGAGAAAGCTTTTCTAGAAATAAATTTTTCAGAAAAAAGTAATTTATAAAAGATTTCCAGAAAAATGGATTTTTGGAAAAGTTTTCAGAAAGAAATAGTTGTTTTCAGCTTATAGAAAAGATTTTCAGAAAAGATAAATTTAATAAGTTGGATTTTAGTACCATGTATTTTCATAAGCGTTTTAGTATTTATTCATAAACTGTCCACTCACTTAAATCGTGCATAAGTCTAACCTCACCACTCCCAGTCTTCTGTTTTGCAGGTAGTAGGAGGACGAGCTTGAGCGGATGGATACTGAAGGCAGTCACTAGGGTGTTGAGTCCACCAGGTCAAGTCAGATAGAGTACAGTAAAGTCATGCATTAGATAATAGTTTTGTATCAGTCATTGTAATAAGTACAAGTGTTCTTAACAGAGTTGTAAATTGCATTTGTTTTCTTTTGAGAACAGAAATGAGTATTGAGTTATGCATTTATGTTGATGAGTTGGGCATTGGTCCCATGCATAAGGATGTATATAAAATGAAATTAGTGATTGTCAGAGAGACAGAGGCTCAGAGGGATATGACAACCTATTCCGTGCCGGTAGCATCTCCAAATCGGAGATGTTACAACGGTCAAGTGCCTTATAGGGTTCAGTGTCGAACATAAATTCACTTTGGGAGAAATATCACTACTAGTATATGCAAGAGGGATTAAAAAAATCACCATATTCTTGGTTTTGGATTGTCCCTCGGTCTACAACTTGATAGTTAGTCGACTTGGATTCACGACATGAGGGCAGTTTCTTCCACCTACCATCAAGTGTTGAAATTCCCTACCAAGTGAGGCATCCAAGAGATTAAATGAGACCTGTTTGTCTCAAAGAGTTGCTATCAAATGACTCTGAAAGCCAAGTCTCCATCGACATAGCAATTACATGAAGGATCTCATGGAACCAAACAGGATCAGCCCAACATTGAGGAACTCAACGAGGTCCAAATCCATCCACAGTTCGCATATCATAAAGCCTAGATTGGAGCCTACCTTGATCCCAATCTACGAATTGATTTAATAGATTTTCTCAAGGAGTGACACAACTGCTTTGCTTGGTCTCACGAAGATATGACATGTATAGTTACTGAGATGATAACCCATGAACTCCACGTGGACCCAGACTACCCACTGTCAGGGAGAAGAGGAGGAAGTTCGCTCTAAAAAGTAACCAAATCATCGATGAGGAGGTTCATAAACTATTACAAAATGGATCCACCAAATAAGTCCAATATCTAGAGTGGCTTGCAAATGTTGTCGTGGTTCGAAAGAAGAATAAGAAATGGCGAGTCTGCATCGACTTCACGGATTTAAATAAGACGTGTCCAAAATATTCATCCCCCTGCCCCATATTGATTCAATGGTTGATGTTACAATCGGGCATGAGTTATTGAGATTCATGGATGCCTACTCATGCTATAATCAAACCTCATTCATCCAGACGACCAAGATAAAATAACTTTTATCACAAATAGAGGCGTATATTGCTACAATGCCATTCGAACTCAAGAATGCTGGAGCCACCTACCAACATCTCGTCAACAAGATGTTTTCCTAATAGATTGGGAAGACCATGGAGGTCTACATAGACGATAAGTTGGTGAATTCGTTGAAAGTTGAGCAACATCTAGAGCACTTGGGACAAGCATTCGACATAATGAGGAAGTATGGCATGAAACTAAATCCCACGAAATGTGAATTTGGTGTAGCTTCGGGGAAATTTCTCGGCTACATGGTCACTCGACGAGGAATAAAATCCAACTTTGATCAGATTAAATCCATCCTTAACATCCCTTCTTCCGCCAGCCTAAAATATGTCATGTGACTTGTAGAGAGGATTACAGCTCCGAATAGATTTATCTCCAAGTCTACAAATAAAAGTTTTTATTCTTCTCTACCCTCAAGAAAGCAAAGAACTTCGAATGGACCCCATTATGTGAATAAGCTTTGAAGGAACTCAAGAAGTATTTGACCACTCCACCACTCCTTTCAAAGCAAGTCGACAATGAAAGTTTTTTCCTTTACTTAGGGGTTTCTGAGCAAGGAGTCAATGCAGTTTTGATCAGAGAAGAAGATGTTGGAAAATACTTATGAGTAAGCATTTTGAGGCACAATTTCAAGCATGGTCCACTTCGTGTTAGTGGTTGTTATTGAATGATTTGGATACTTCTCTGTGAGTAGTTCGAAATTGTATATTCATATGCTTAAAATGGTGCTTGGGTGAATGAGAAATTATTGCTCAAAGTTCACCCATTGGTGTTGGAAAATAAAGAGAAATGTGCTTGTCCCACATGGGAAAGCTAATAGAGAGAAGTTGTATTTATATATGATTGCTCATATGTAGATGGGTAAGAGTTATAAGGATATAGGCTCTCTCTACGTGCGCGCACAGATGAGGTGCAAATCAAAATCCGATCAGGCCTGACTCGTGTGCACCCGCGCGTCCTGTGTACACGAATGCCATACCAAATTGTGCGGGCCTGGCCCAACCAATTTTTGCTAGTCTCTTTATTTTTTCCAAGCCTTTTGAAGTTCTATAACAGTTGAATTAATAATATTAATTAACTTGGTGGTTACAAGAAAATGGAAGGTCTCTCACTAATGTGATTAATTGGCATGTTAATTTCTATTTAAAGAGGGCAGTATATTTCGTTTTAGTTAGAGACAACACACAAGAAAAAATTCATAAGCTTTTGTTTTAAAGGTTTTCCCTCGGTTTTCTTTGTTTTATTTTGGGAAAAGTTCAAACACTTTAGTGGTTCATTGGAAACGGGTTTTGGTGGTGCCCATACTCGTTCATTTTCCGTTGTATCCTGGGAAATAAACGTCTCACGTTCTACTGCACCTTCGGTATGGGACAAATTTATTTTGAGGAGATTTTTGACATCAACAAGCCTCGGTAAAGTGAAGCAGTGGTTCGGTTCTGACTCAACATTATCCTCAGTGGTTCAGTTAGAGACAGACGCTTTCATCAGAGTCAGGACATCGCGTTAGAGGCTCTCGCCTTCATCATCGCGTCAGAGGCTCGCCTTCACCAGTCGTACTTCACTCAGGGTCTGCATCAGGGTCTGAATCATACCTCTGCATCTGCCTTTAGGGTCTACATTTACCCTTTAGGTCTACCGTCAGACGCAACTCTAGGGTCTGCTCTGTGGGTCTGCTTTCAGGGTCTGCTGTGTGGGTCTACTCTGTGGATCTGCTCTCAGGGTTTGCTGCATGGGCCTGCTCTGTGGGTATGTTGTGTGGGTCTGCTGCCTGGTTCTGCTTTGTTCATCAGGGGCTGAGATTAAGCCTAATTCGGATTTCCCCATTAAATAGTATTTGTACTACTGTTTTAAAATAAATTCGACTATGTGGATATGGAAAACTGTCCAAACATAGTAGATCCGAATATGGAAGCCTCTTTGTCTGGCCAGAATGTTATGACAGCCCCCGTGGCTGACCAAAGTGCAGTGGCAGCCTCTTCGACTGGCCAACTTGCTTCAGCCTCTGGGCTTAATATGGCAGCCGCTGTGGCTGGCCAAGGTGTTGCTGCCTCTATGGCTAGACACCTGTTGGAAATGTGATCCATGTCAATCATACTGCGGAAAAACCTGAAAAATTCACTTTCAGAATTTCAAAAGGTGGCAAAAGAAGATGTTCTTTTACTTGAATACGTTGAACCTTACGAGGTTCCTAAAGGAAGATGCGCGTGTACCCAAAGAGGGTGAGATTGTTATCCAAGTGATCAGTGCGATCGATGCTTGGAAACATTCTGAATTCCAATGTCGGAATTATGTGCTAAATGGGCTAAGTGATTCCTTGTACAATGTGTACGCCGGAATGTAAACAGCAAAAGGGCTTTGGGAATCTTTAGACCGAAAATATAAAACTAAGGATGCCGGTACTAAGAAATTTATCGTAGGTCGATTCCTAGATGTTAATATGGTTGATTCCAAAACTGTGTTAAGCCAAGTACAAGAACTGCAGATTATTCTAGCAGAAATTCATGCTGAGGGGATGGTTTTAAGTGAAACCTTCCAAGTAGCCTCGATAATTGAGAAACTACCACCTAGTTGGAAAGATTTCAAGAATTATTTAAAGCATAAATGAAAAGAAATGAGCATTGAAGACTTGGTTCTTAAGCTCAGAATTGAGGAAGATAATCGAGTATCTGACAAGAGAGGAATATCTCATGAGGCCAAGGCAAATATTGTTGAACATGGCCATAAGAACAAGAACCTCAATAATAAAGGGTCAAAGATAGGCCCTAAAGGAGGAGTTTCCAAGAAATCCAAATTTCAAGGAAGATGCTTCAACTGTGACAAAATAAGTCACAAGTCTTCTGAGTGCAGACTGCCGAAGAAGAAAAAGAAACAAAAGGCTAATGTGTTGGAAAACATGACTCAAGGTGTTTCAGACATTAACCTTTCTGCTGTGGTTTCTGAGGTGAATCTGGTAGGTTTTAACCCAAAAAAGTGGTGGATTGACACTGGTGCCACTAGACATATGTGCTCGGACAAGAGCATGTTTTCTTTATTTGAGTCTGTTGGTAATGGGGAAAAAATATACATGGAAAATTCAGTAACATCTGAGATTGAAGGTCTAGGAAAGGTGATTCTGAAGATGACCTCTGGGAAAGAGTTGACTTTGAACAATGTTCTGTATGTACCAGAAATACGGAAGAATCTTGTGTCTGGATTGCTTCTGAACAAGCATGGATTCCGGATGGTGTTCGAGTCTGATAAAGTAGTTTTAACTAAAAATGAGATGTATGTGGGAATAAAGGGTATGTAATTGATGGGCTCTTTAAGCTCAATGTAATGGTTATTAAGCTCAAAAATATCAATAAAGCTAGTTCTTCTGCTTATATTATTGAGTACTCTAATATATGGCATGGTAGATTAGGTCATGTTAATTTTAATTCATTGCGGAAATTAATTAACATGAATCACATTCCCAATTTTAAAATTGATAACAGACATAAGTGTGATACTTATGTTGAGGCAAAACTAACTAGATCATCTTTTCATGGTATTGAAAGAAACTTTGAACCACTTTATCTAATTCATACCGATGTATGTGATTTTATTTCAATATAATTGAGAGGAGGTAATAAATATTTTATTACCTTTATTGATGATTGCAGAAGATTTTGCTATGTGTATTTGATGAAAAGCAAAGACGAAGCTATAGAGAAATTTGTTCGCTATAAGAATGAAGTTGAGAACCAACTGAATAAAAGAATTAAGGAGTTAAGAAGTGATCGTGGTGGTGAGTATGTTTTTCCTTTTGAATCACTTTGTGAAAAAATGGAATCATACATCAAACCATAGCTCATTATTCACCTCAATCCAATAGGATTGCAGAACAAAAGAATCGTACCTTGAAAGAGATAATAAAAGCTATGTTAATCAGCTCTGACTTACCTCAGAATATGTGGGGAGAAGCTGTTTTATCAGCTAATTACCTTTTAACTAAGGTACCACGGAAAGAAGCAGGGAAAACTCCTTATGAGATGTGGAAAGGAAGAGTACCTTCCTATAAATTCCTACGAGTGTGGGGGTGTCTTGCCAAAGTAGTCATTATTCCACCTAAGAAGGTGAAGATAGGTCCAAAAACTATTGATTGTATTTTCATAGGATATGCATATAACAGTAATGCTTATCGATTTCTTGTGTATGAGTCTAATGTACCAGATATTCACAAGAATACAATAATGGAGTCGAGGAATGCATCTTTTTTCAAATACGTTTTTCCCTGTAAAACTAATTCGAATTCAAATGTGCACAAACGGGCACATGAGACTATCATTGAAGATAGTCAGGACCAAGAACACATAAATGTTCCAGATGATCAAAAAGTTGTTGAACTTGAACCAAGACGTAGTAAAAGAGCTAGAACGGAAAAATCATTTGGTCCAAATTTTCTGACATTTTTGCTAGAGAATGATCCTCAAAGCTATAACGAAACTATAAGGTCAGCTGATGGTACTTTGTGAAAAGATGCCATCAATAGTTAAATTGAATCCATCTTACAAAATCACACCCGGGAGTTAGTGAATCTTCCTCCAGGACGTAAACCTTTAGGGTCTAAGTGGATTTTGAAAAGAAAACTGAAGGCAGATGGATCAATTGATAAGTACAAAGCAAGAGTTATAATTAAAGGTTACAGATAACGTGAAGGTCTTGATTACTTTGATACTTATTCTCCTGTAACGAGAATAAATTCCCTAAGAATGATACTACTGATTACAGCTTTGCGCAATCTTGAGGTACATCAGATGGATGTGAAAATAGCCTTTCTGAATGGAGATTTAGATGAAGAAATCTACATGGAACAACCTGAAGGCTTTATAGTTCCAGGACAAGAAAAGAAAGTCTGTAAGTTAGTAAAATCCTTGTATGGATTGAAACAAGCTCCGAAACAGTGGCATAAAAAGTTTGACGACACCATGTTGGCAAATGGTTTCACAATCAATGAATGTGATAAGTGTATTTATGTCAGAGAGACAGAAGTTGGCTATGTCATTTTATGTCTCTATGTTGATGACATACTGATTGTCGGGAGTAATGATAAAATGGTGAAATCCACCAAGAATATGCTGAAATCCAAGTTTGACATGAAAGATATGGGTCTATCAGATGTCATTCTGGGAATAAAGATCTCGAGAAGTCCAGATGGACTTATTCTTGATCAGTCACACTATATGGATAAAATTCTTGGTAAATTCAACAATGATGATTCTACTGTGGCTGGAACTCCTTTAGATGTGAGTTTACATTTATCAAAGAATATGGGAGAGGGTATATCTCAAGTAGAATACTCTAGAGTTATCGGGAGTTTGATGTACTTATCGAGTTGTACAAGGCCTGATATAGCCTGTACAGTAAACAAGCTCAGCAGATATATAAGTAATCCAGGGGTTGATCACTAAAAAGTAATAGTAAGAGTACTCAGATACTTACGTTTTACTCGTAATTGTTGGACAATTATGACCCATAGCATCACTATTTGTACAGAACATGGTGTTGTTGTACAAATTAACTATGTGACAAAGGAAATTACTCTTTTATCATTTGTGATTAGATCACCAAGATGTATAAATGATAGAAGGTCCGTATGATTAGTTCCGGATTGAGATGATATGAGACAGTATCAATCCATGAAGGTTTAATCATTAAATATCCCTAGTCGTAGTATTATCGAGATTGGACATCGATAATGCGGAATAGACTAGTATTACACTTGTGCGTGTTATGGGAGCATAACGACATTGTTCTCATATATTTGGGTATATGATACTCATGCAAGTGTAATAGGAGGTTGTGTTTTACCGATGATATGGAAAACAGCTTCGCTCTGGATAGACCCCTGGGAATTCCATTGGTAGTATAACTATGTGTCTATGGAAGTCCGAATCAGAGTAGGTGTATTTAGTCTTAACTTGAGACTTGCACCGCTAATACTTACGATTCTCAATATACCCAGAAGAGGCGTACACAGAACCGGTTAAAGCCCTGTATGACCAAAACCAAAGTATATTGATTGTCATAAGTATTAGCGGTGCAAGTTTCAGGTTAAGACCAAATACACCTACCCTGATTCGGACTTCCATAGACACATAGTTATACTACCAATGGAATTCTGAGCGGTCTATCCAGAGCGAAGCTGTTTTCCGTACCATCGGTAAAACACACCCTAATATTACATTTGTATGAGTATCATATACCCAAATATATGAGAACTATGCCGTTATGCTCCCATAACACGCACAAGTGTAATACCAGTCTATTCCATATTATCGATGTCCAATCTCGATAATACTACGACTAGGGATATTTAATGATTTAAACCTTCGTGGAATGATACTGTCTCATATCATCTCAATCCGGAACTAATCATACGGACCTTCTATCATTTATAAATCTTGGTGATCTAATCACAAATGATAAAAGAGCAATTTCCTTTGTCACATAGTTAATTTGTATAACAACACCATGTTCTGTACAAATAGTGATGTTATGGGTCATGATTGTCCAACAATCTCCCACTTGGCCTATAGCCAATCACTCAGGTGCCTTACACCTGAACTATGTACGGGTCGCTCAAACTTTTATTGAGAAAACAGCTTTCGTCTGCGGATTTAAAAGGTTATCATCTTATGCGATTTATTCGATCATCCATCGCCACGATGTATGATCCATGAATCAGATGAAAATAGTTTAAAGTACATATCGGATCTTTGATGAGACCATTAATTCTTTAGCCTGTGCTGAAGCCTAGCTCAGCTGCTAACATAACTATTTCTAATCTAATTAGATTTTATTAAGATCCAAAATACTACTATTGCTGCGACAGTTACAGCAAAGTACCGCTTTTGTTGTTTATACAATAACAGTATCTTGCTTGGAAGATTTCCAGCTCACTGTTCCATTATTCAAACTATTCAGTACCTTTTACGACTGATAGTCGTCTTTGTAGGTTTGGAAACTTGCAGCAGTGAATCCAGTCACTTCAAGTTCTCATTCTCCATAGTATAAGACAGCATCCTTAGTTCGTCCAAGATACTTAAGGATGTTCTTAACATCAATCCAGTGACTATCACTAGGATTGGCCTGATTGTGACTCCATATGCTCAAAGCATATGAGACACCAGGCCACGTACATTTATTTCAATCTACGAGTTCTCAGAGATTATTAACAACTTTTTGATCTATCCCAGTAGATCTTTATTCATAGAATAAAGGTTGTCTCTCCCAAGAATTGTACAAAGAATCTTCATGAAAACCAAGCTTTCATCGATTGTATTATGGGAATATCATTTCAAAAAATGACATATTATCATTATTTAGGACATTCACTGTCAGTGCGCTCCCACTAACCTCCTTATATACACAAGAATTATTTATATTTTGAAGAAAATCATATACCATTATGATTACATCAAAACGATATCGTTCCAAGAACGCAATACTTGCTTCAATCTATACATGGATCGAATTAACTCGCAAACCTTGTTTGCTTGTTATGGTACGACAAAATCGTCAGGATGTTGTAAAAATCCTCCAAAAAGTTTTCGTGTAAGGAAATTGATTTTGACGTTCAGCTGCCACATTTCATAAATGAAACATGCAGCATCAGCAAGCATTACCCAAATGGATTTACCGTGGCAACAAGTAAAAGGTTTCATCGTAATAGACACAATATTGATAACGATACCTTTTCATTACAAGCTTAGCTTAGTACGTGGTATGTTGCCTTCCATGTATGTATTCCTTGAAGACTTACATAGTACCAATAGGCACAATGCCTTACGGTACATCAACTAGTATCCAAACTTAGTTGATATACATGGAATCCATCTCGGACGTTATGACACTTTGCCATAAATAGGTAGTCGATACTTTGTATCACTTCCTCATAGATAGTCAGTTCGTATTCCTCAACAAGATTGTCATCTTTATGAGGTGAGATCAGAAACCCATACCTCCCAGATTTTTTTCTGACTCTCTCCAACTACGCAGTTCTTGTGTATTCGAAGATTATGGTACAGATTCATCCTTGATGAACTGTTTGTGTTCCATTAAGGAATCAGTGCCAGGAACAGTATTACTCCGATTTTCATCGAGTTTTACTATCCTCCTACTTACCACTGCATATAGGTATTCCTCTTAGGAAAACCACATGGTGAGCAACTATTAAAATTGTTCTCTTGTGAGTTGTATAAGTACTATACTTTGGTTTCCCTAGGAGAACCAATTACAGATAGGCACTTATCCGATTTGGGTTCTAGTTTGGTATCATCCAAACATATGCCTAGCATTCCCAAATCTTCAGGAATGAGAAAACCTAGTTTCTTTCCTGTTCATATCTGATATGAAGTCTTTCTAACAGATTTTCATGGAACCTTATTCAAAATAAGTATTGCACTGTTAAATGCTTATCCTTTTGAAGGAAATTAGTAGCTCAGAGCGACTCGTGATTAACCTTATCATGTCCAACAAAATTCGGTTTCTCTGTTCGGACACACCTTCATATTAACGTGTTCCGGGAGGAGTCCTCATTGAAAGAATACTATACTCTCTCATGTATTCGAGAAACTTATTGCTTAAGTATTTTCATCATGGTCTAACCGTGATGAAATAATACTTTAGTCGATCTATTTGTCTACTTCGTGTCGAAACTCTAAAAGTTTCCGATTTGTGTTTCTAAAGAAACATATAACCGCAACGTGATGCCACATCTGTGAAGGTCACGAAACATTCATTATCCACCTCTAGCCTAGCTAGATATGGGCCCACTTACGTCACTATGAACGAGGGCTAACAGATCAATGGCACTTATACTTTTACCAAGCAAAATATATTTTAGGCACTTTGCCCAATAAATTAGATTCGTAGACTTTATTTGAATGGAATCAAATCCGTCCTAGTATCCACTCTTCAAAAGTGTGGATATACGAGTCTTGTTTTATTTGTCCCAGACAACACTGCCACAAATAAGTCTCATTTGATCAAATCAATTTGAGCTACTTGTTTGTCATATTGTATGTTTGAGATTCATTTATATTCAAAATATAAATACTGTTATTCACATCTAATGTGTTTATCTCAATATCATCTTTATAAAATAAAACACTTTAGTGTTTTAGAATATAAAGGTATACTCGCAATGAGTTATACATGATATAGAGATAATATTTCTAGTCAAACTAGTCACATCATAACAGTTTCCTAATTTAAGTACACACCCAAAGAGCAGTTCCTAAATTTATGTATCTACGGTTAAAACAACGACTGTCGTCCCATTTCCGACTTGTAGATTAATCTCATCTGAAGTCAGTATCCTGCTAATCAGTAGATTCTGCACATCAGTAGATATCTATGTACAATATTTAGTATCTAAAATCCAATTTTAATACTAGTAGTGAACATGTTTATGATAAATATACTTAAAGTCAGAGCCATGCCCCGTCTTTTCTTCATTTCATGTATGCCTTGTCCATACGACAGTCACGCTTCAATGACCCCATTTGCCACAGTTTAGGCTGATATCTTGGGATATGTCCTTTATCTTTCTAGAAGACTGTGATGATTTTGCCTTTCCCATTTTCTACACCCCAGAAGCCTTCAGCCAAGCCTTGGCCTTCTAGATATCGAAGTAAGATGCGCCTTGCGCTTCTTGCCCTTTTGCAAACTTTGGCTTTGGCTCCTTGAGCATAGCCATTAACTCTCCAACAGTTTTCTATTGCAATTAATGCTTCTAAGATCTAAGTATAGATCTATGAAGATCCTTCCATTTCAACATCATGGTTTAAGGATCTAATCCTTAGTTATGACGACAAAATCAAGGAGTCATTATGGCAAGCATAAAGGATTAAACACTAAAGTTATCATCACATGAATCTTCCAAAGATCATGCTCTACTATTTGATTAATTTCGGGCTTAGGCCCAAGACGTCACTTTTATCAAATAAAGTCACTTCTCGGTTCTTAAGACTATCCTGAGGTATTATTCCCAATTTGAAAATTAAATCATTTAAATACATTTTAACCCAGGATTATGTTCTAAATGTTAATCTTTCATTTTATCTTGATTGTAATAGTCCAACTACTTAATCAACGATTTGTGTACTATAGATTATATGATTATTATAGTCTAACTATATAATCAACTATAATTTAATTGGATAAATTTAATTGTATTGATTACTATAATCCAATTACAAAATCAACTATTAATTGAAATAGTTTGAATGCAGTCCAATTGTTAAATTAAAACAACGATTAAATATTAGTCCAACTAATATATTAATTTATTTGACGAGAAATTTGAAATGAGCGCGTATGGTAAGTATCTAAACGAAATTGCAAATCTAATACTTGCCTCCCACTATTTTTTGGTGAGCCTCTAACCCTATGTTGAGTACTCGGGAAACCTTGTTTCCTAGTGGGCTAGGATCCCGTTAAATAACACACAATCTTGACTTTGGCCAACAAATTACATGATAATTAACTAGGTAGATCTCTAAGATCAATTGGATCTCATCCAATTCCTAGATCCAGTAGATAGACATCCAAGTCCGAAATATATATCTTATATATGCCAATATATCTAATATATTCCCTAACCTTTTTCCTCTGAATCAATTAAGCCTTGGCTTTGGCACAACAAACTTAATGATCCCAGTTAAGCGGAACCCATTGACCTTGGAAAGCTTCGTAATCAATGTCGATGGACAAGAAGTGATCTTGACTTTGGCCAACAAATCACAACTTGGACAAGACACCAATATGGAACAGAGCCTCTTGAGCATGAAACTTGAATTAGGGTTAAAATTGGGCAAAATTGATTTGAGCATGTTTGAGTGAAATTGATTGTTTGAATATGCTTAAATTATGATAACATGGTGTTATGCATTGTCAATTTGATAAAAAATCGAATTGGATAATTTTTCCCCAAAAAATCATAGGTTTGGTTGAATGGTTATAGTGCCCTAATGTCATGGTATTTTTTTATTTTGATCATTGGATTAGTTGGAATCATGTGGGAAATGCTGATTTAGGATTCAATCCAGGGTTTAACTGGTTCTGTGTACGCCTCTTCTGGGTATATTGAGAATCGTAGTGTATTGGGTGTGATGTCAAGATGGAAGTATCACTTTAGTTATAGTGGAGATGATGATCACGTAGGATACAGAACTAGTACTCTTATATACTGCAGTCACCGGGATAATATGACTAGGTCATAGTTATCCGATTATAGAGACTAGTTACCAGACATCCGATATGTGCTTCGTACGGGACAGACACAATTCCAGCCCCAGGCCTTGCACGTGAACATCCGAAACTGGATCGTAATACGCAATACTTCATATACGATGCCTGATATATATTATAATATTCCTTAAAGAATATTTCTGGAGAATTAGGTAGGCATGGCGCTTTGCTAGAAGCCAACCTTGTTTTGTAAATAGGTAAAACGTAGTACTAGGTACGTACGTATTCGGATAGTCTGATAACCAGATTTACTGCCAACATATCCGGGGATCTCATGGGTCACTTCCCGAAGATTCACCGATGACGTATGACTCACACTTTATTAATCTGGGATTAATTAGAGGAGAGAGAAAATTAATCTGGGATTAATTACAGAGATATTTTATCTGGGATAAAATACTATTTAAAGAGAGAGAACGATTAATTTGGAATTAATAGATAAAATAATATATTCGATATATTATACGAAATTGGATTTCGACGCGGAATTGAAATTAGATTTTAATTCGGGCAAACAAGTTAATTTAGAATTAATTCGTTAGTGACGTGAATAGTAATTTTGCTTGGCATAATTATTAATTAAATTTGATTTAATTACGTCGCAACGGAAAATTTGTTAATTTGGAATTAGAGAACCCGAGCCCGGGAGTGTTTGTGGGCGCACTCGCATTGTGAATTCAAGTGCGGCCCACAAATCACATCAAACGTCAAATCGCTAGTCACATCAAGCGTCAAATCACTTGTCACTTTGAGTGATGTGATGTCTAGTCACTTTTGATGTGAATAGTTGATGGTGGTTGTTGGATTGCATTTATTGCAATTTTACCTCCAAATTTGTTGACTTTTTGAAAGCAAATATTGGTATATGTTTTAGTTGATTTTGGAAATTAATTAACCTAAGACAACACACTTCCACTCTCTCTCCCTTACACGGTTTGGAACCATTTCCCTCATTCTCTCCCATTCGATTTTTGAAAGCCATTTTTCTTCTTCTTGTTTCTTGCTTGGCCAAGTAAAAAGCAGAAGCCAAAGAGAAAATTGTGGCAATTTTCTTGTGCTTGAACACTTAAGGGTCATCCTAAGGTGATAGGGAAACCTACTTGTGAGCTTGGAATCACCATTCTCAAAGCTTGGAGCTTGGAGCATCAATGAAGGACATCCATGGAGGTTGACCGAAAATTGGAGCACAATTTTGGGGCATTACCGAGAGCTCAAGGAGACAAAAAAGGTTTGTTGTTCCTCGCATCGCAAAAGCCGTTCAATGTGAGTATGATTTCACCATAATTTATTGTTGCATTCACATGTTTCTATGTTTAAATTGATTATTGGGACCTTAGAGAAACCCAACAGTAATTATGGGTTGCACTATCATAGATATCCAGCTGTAGTCGAATTATACAGTGATGTTAATTGGATATCTGGCATGAAAGACTCAAAGTCTACCAGTGGCTATATGTCTACACTAGCAGGTGCAACTATATCATGGAAATCCTCCAAACAGATTGTGATAGCCAGATCTACAATGGAATCAGAATTCATTGCATTAGATAAGTGTGCTGAATGGCTTCGAAATTTTCTAGAGGATATTCCAAGTTGGCATAAGCCAGTGCCATCAATTTGCATTCATTGCGATAGTCAATCTACAATTGGAAGGGCACATAACAATATGTATAATGGTAAGTCTAGACATATCCATCGTAGACACAATCCCGTTAGACAATTACTCTCTACTGGATTTATTTCGATTGACTATGTAAAGTCAAAGGATAACATCGTGGATCCGCTAACCAAGGGTTAAATAGAGAGTAAGTTGTGAAATCATCGAGGGGAATGAGACTAAAGCCCGTTAGATAAATGTTTATTACGAAGGAAAACCCACCTTGTTAACTAGAGATCCCAAGATCTAGGTTCAATGGGACAACCTACTCGTAAAGGACATAATTGGTTCACTGTGGGGGTTACCCTCTAGTCCATTCCTATGGTAAAATGAAACAGTGATGCTCGTATGGATAGAGGTTAAACAAAGACTTTTAATGATTCTTATGCATCGGGAATCCGAGTAAAGTATTACGAGATACTCTTAAATAAGAAATCACCTATGTGAGAGAGAAGTGGGGCCGCTTCAAAGGAAATTGTACGGGGCTCAATTCTTAGAAACTCTTGCAGAACCAAGTTGATGTTCATGGCCAAAATGAACATAAAAATGAGAACTCTAATGTGTTAGGTAAAATATCTGTGTGATATATGTTCTCCATTTACATAAACGACAGTACATTTCAATGACATCGCGTCCACTGTTAGCCAGTAAATGAGATATATTTTCACAAGGGAAGGTTCAAAGGCTGAGGCCTACCTATCCTATGCAGATGTTGAACCGTTGAACTTTTCTAGGTCAAAATAAAATGTTTTATAAAATAATTTTATTTGACGTTTTTCGCCAATTTCATTCATGTGGGGGATTGTTGGAAAATGCTTATTAGTAAGCATTTTGAGGCACAATTTCAAGCATGGTCCACTTCGGGTTAGTGGTTGTTATTGAATGATTCAGATACTCCTCATTGAGTAGTTCGAAATGGAATATTCATATGCTTAAAATGGTGTTTGGGTGAATGAAAAATTATTAAAAGTTCACCAATTGGTGTTGGAAAATAAAGAGAAATGTGCTTGTCCTACATGGGAAAGCTAATAGAGAGAAGTTGTGTTTATATATGATTGCTCATATGTAGATGGGTAAGAGTTATAAGGATATAGGCTCTCTCTACGTGCGCGCGCAGGGGGGTGCAAATCAAAATCTGATCAGGCCTGACTCGTGTGCACCCGTGCGTCCTACGTACATGAATGCCGGACCAAATTGTGCGGGCCTGGTCCAGCCAATTTTTACTAGTCTCTTTATTTTTCCAAGCCTTTTGAAGTTCCATAACAGTTGAATTAATGATATTAATTAACTTGGTGGTTATAAGCAAATGAAAGGTGTCCCACTCATGTGATTAATGTTAATTTCTATTTAAAGAGGGCAGTGTATTTCGTTTTGGTTAGAGACAACACACAAGAAAAAATTCATAAGCTTTTATTTTAAAGGTTTTCCCTCGATTTTCTTTGTTTTGTTTTGGGAAGAGTTCAAACACTTTAGTGGTTCGTTGGAAACGGGTTTTGGTGGTGCCCATACTCGTTCGTTTTCTGTTGCATCCTGGGAAACAAACGTCTCATGTTCTACTGCACATTCGGTAGGGGATGAATTTATTTTAAGGAGATTTTTGACATCAACAAGCCTCGGTAAAGTGAAGCAGTGGTTCGGTTCTGACTCAACATTATCTCAGTGGTTTGGTCAGAGGCAGACGCTTTCATCAGATTCAGGGCGTCGCGTCAAAGGCTCGCCTTCATCATCGCATTAGAGGCTCGCCTTCACCAGTCGTACTTCACTCAGGGTCTGCATCAGGGTCTGAATCATACCTATGCATCTGCCTTCAGGGTCTGCATCAGGGTCTGACTTTACCCTTCAGGGTCTGCCGTCAGACGCAACTCCAGGGTCTGCTCTCAAGGTCTCCTACGTGGCCCGCTCTATGGGTCTGCTGTGTGGGTCTGATGCCTGGGTCTGCTTTGTTCATCAGGGGCTGCGATTAAGCCTAATTCGGATTTCCCCATTAAATAATATTTGTACTACAGAAGAATGTGCACAACTCCCAGTCTAATATGTAAGAAGAGCTCTACTCAACGCGAAGACCCACTAAACCCAGATGGAGAAGTTGGTATTTTCTTTAATAACATCGGCCCGGAAGCTACGCCCTTATTTTCAAGGGCATCTAATCACAGTCGACACTTCCTACCCCTTAAGGAGCATACTCTATAAACTCGAGCTCTCTGGAAGACTGATGAAATAAGTGTTAGGGTTTCTGCTCGGAACATTAATCCAGATCGTATTTATGTTGATTCATGAATACGAATAATATATTTTTCCATGATAATACTTATATTATGGACACGAAATCTGAATTTCTGTCGGATAAACCTAAACTTAAAGAGTCCCACAGTATGAAGTGTACTCATTGAGCATTTGGGCACCGCATTATGAATACTACAAATTATTCATAAAACTTTATCGGATTAAATAAGTTAATTCGAATCGTTTAAGGGTTAAACAAAAATACATGCATATGGGCGTTTTGGTCAATTTATAATTAATGTGTATTTGTATTTGATACACATTAATTAATTGTCAAATGAGATTGATACATGTCATTAATATATGTATTTTATTATTTAGTGTAAATAAAATTACATATTTACAAATAAATATATTAATTAATTATTTAGATATTTAAATGTTAAATGATTAAATAATTTAATTATATCCATAAGTCATAATTGTTATGATAAATGGTTAGATATTTTTTGTAATAAATGGCATGATATTTAAAGGTTGTAGTTATCAAATTGATTTTGATAACTTAAAGTTTATATTTAATTAGATTAATTAAATGCAAAAATTGGCCAAAAATACCTTATAGCTCACGCCCAAACCTACTATAAAGGGGGAACTGTTTTTCCTTTGCTTGGTTAATGTTAACCTAGCCTCCAAATGTCATAAAAAATTCTCCAAGTATTTTAGAGAAGAAAAATTCATACAAGAACAAAATTAAAAAAGTTTAAGGAAGATTAAGGTAATCTTTTTTTCTTTAGTTTAGAAAATTATTTTGTTGTTCTTTCATGAATTTTTTTATGCTGTAGAGATTCTTACAAAAATTATTGAGTTTCTTTACACTCTAAAATTTAGGGCTTTTTGTTTTGGCTGATGGATTTAAGGCTAGATGCATGTGTGAAGTAAGATTGAGTAATATTAGTTCAATTTTTCATATAATGACTTATTACCATTCTAGAGTGTTATGACCACTCTAATAAATCATAGAATTATTCTTGAGTTCTTCATTTGTGGTGGCTTTGATTGGTGTAAATATTAATATGATTAATGTTGAGAAAATTGGATTTAAATCATGAAAATTGATTATTTTTACATCCAGACCAGATCTAGAAAGTTCTAGAAATTGTGATGAAAAATATGTTATTTAAATATATGGATGTGTATGGGCAATGGAATAATTTCCGGAAGTTATTTCGGAGTAAAAATACGTGAAAATGACAAAAAACGACATTACCGGGTAATTTTTGAGCTAACCAGATAACGATTGCCAAATAATGAATTGGTCACTATTCGGACAGCCCATGAACTGGCCAAGTACTATTGGGGCTGACTTGGGCAGCCCCATTCTGTATTGCTTGGTCGGTTCGGTCAAAAACTCATTTTATGCTAGGGGTGGTAATTTGGGTTAGGATTCGTTTATCCTTCGATTCGATTCGCTTTAAAGCAGATACGAGGTTTGAAAAAATGGATTCGTTTAATAAATTGATCAATTCGATTCGATTCATTTATTAAATGAATCAAATACGAATTTAAGCTCTTCGATTCATTTTATTCGTTTAGGATTTGTTTTATTAATTTTTTTACTAGTTATTGTTATTTTTCAATTAAAATTCAAGAAATTATGATTAATTATCATAGAAAAATAATATTGTCGATATTTGGTGAGATATTTTTAGTAAATATGTTAATTATATATATATATCTATATATATATATATATATATATATATATATATATATATATTATATATATTATGTATATATTATGAAGAAATAATGTAAATAAATTATTGTTATTGAATATTATCATGACTAAACCAATATTCGTATTCGATTCATTTAATAAATGAATCGAATATGAATCCTGAAATTAGGATTCATTTAATAAACGAATTGGATACTAATCCATCACATTTTGATTCGATTCGTTTAGAATTCGATACCAATTCGATTCATTGATTTATTTTGCCACCTCTATTTTATGCTATTTTACAGAAAAATATTTTCGTAAAAGTTTCACGATATTTTCTAAATTAATTATGTCATTATTTGATCGATATAATATGTTTAGTTGAAATATGAATGAATTATTCATATGGGTATTGAATGATTTATTCTGTAAGTTTAAAAATTTTAAAGTTGTGAGTTCGCTCGAACCACACTTCTGCCGCGTGAAACCTCAACAAAATGATATCAAAGTGAGTCTGATCTTACGTCCATTATGTTTTTCATGATTGATATATGATACTTAATTTAATTTTATTATTTGCATATGCATATGAAATTAATTTGATAAATTTTTGTGGCTGTATTCGAGAATGTGCCAAAACTGTCAAGACTACATCGGTAGCTTGAGTTTTTCATTGACAATTGAAGCCTGGATCACAACGAGAAACAGTCAAGAACAAAATCAAGAGCCACAGTGAGTATGATTGATAAGGCTGTGAATCAAAATATATTCATGAGGTCCACTTCTCATTATGAAATTCAATTTAATTATTGAATTATCATTTTTTGTTGGGGATTACAGTATTACGTAAAATAGTGGGAGAACTGCTAGGTTAAAAATCTATAACAAAGATGGTGTGTAATATTATGAAAATTGTCGCTTATGTTTTCCTTATTCTATACTGTAGATAAAATTAAACTTTTAATCAACTGCATGTATATTTTATATATATTTTTTCTGAATTCACTTATGGTTGCATATTTCTAGAATAAGTTCTAGATTAGAGTAGGCTTGGATTTAATTAGATTAGTCTAAACCATTGGGAACTATTGTTCCAATTTTCTTGGAAAATCAAGATAGTTAGTGACTTATTTACTAAGTCACGATGGGTAATCTAAAAAGAAATATGTGTTTTAGGATATATTTCTGTAGACAAAACAGTTTCTTATGCAATAAAGATTGACAAGAATCGGTTCATGTCTCGAGATTCTTCAGTAGCATTAAGAAAACCTTATTAGGTATTTGTTTATCTAATAATGATGTTTCTTGACTTTAGTGACCTTTAGAGGTCATGTGTCCAACACAGTTTGCTAATTAATTATTTGCAATTGTTGTGAATAGTTGAAGGCAAATTATAAAGCTAAAGAAATGAGATGTGCATAGTTGTGTGTAGAAAATATCTATTCTCACAACATGATAACTATAGGTATTGGATAACAGATCACTCGTCTAGTTATTTAAAATATTATTTAATGATTGTTTTGATATTCGATATAAGAACTTGCGACTATTGGATAGTTACTTTTTTTAATAAATAGTTGTTATATATTTAATACGACTAGTAGTGTCATTGAAGAAGAGATAAACTGTTGGACAATTATGACCCATAGCGTCACTATTTGTAAAAGACAATGTGATTTTTATACAAATTAACTATGTGACAATGGAAATTGCATTTTATCATTTCGTAATTAGATTACTTTAATTCTGAATGATAAAAGTCCGTATGATTAGTTCCGGATTATAAGATATGAGACGATATGAATCCACAAAGGTTTAGTCATTAAATATCCATAGTTGTAGTATTATCGAGACTGGACATCGATAATGCAGAATAGACTAGTATTGCACTTATGCGTGTTACGGAAGCGTAACAACATAGTTCTCATATATTTAAGTATTGGATACTTATGCAAGTGTGATAGGAGGTTACGTTTACCGATGGTACAGAAACAGCTTTGCTCTGGATAGACCCCTCGGAATCCCATTGATAGTATGACTATGTGTCTATGGGAATCCGAATCAGGGTAGGCGTATTTGGTCTTAACCTGAGACTTACATCGCTAGTACTTGCAACAATCAATACGCTTTGGTTTTGATCGTCCGGGAATTTTACAGGTTTTGTATACGCCTCTTCTGGGTCTATTGAGAATCGTTGTGTATTGGATGTGATGTCAAGACGGAAGTATCACTTCAGTCATATGGAGATGATGATCACACATGGATACTGAACTGGTACTCTAATGTGTTGCAATCATCGGGATAATATGACAAGGTCATGATTATCCGAATTAAAGAGACTAGTTGCTTGTGATATATGATTCGTACGGGGCATACACTATTCCAGCCCCAGGCCTTCCATGTAATATCAGATACTGGATCGCAATACGTAATACTATGTATACTACGCCTAATAAAGATTATATATTCCTTTAATAATATTTCTAGAGAATTGGGTAGGCACGGTGCTTTACTAGAAGTCAACCATGTCTCGTAAATCGGTAAGAATGTAGTACGAGGTACGTGCGTGTTCGGATAGTCCGATGACCAGATTTACTGCCAACATATCCAGGGATCTCATGGGTCGCTTCCCAAGATTCTGCGATGACGTATGATTCGAACATAATTAATCTAGGATTAATTAGGGAGAGATTTTATCTGAGATAAAATACTATTTGAAGAGAGATAACGATTAATTTGGAATTAATCGATAAAATAATATATTCGATATATTAAATGAAGTTAGATTTCATAACGGAATTAAAATTGGATTTTAATTCGGGCGAACAGATTAATTTAGAATTAATTCACGAGCAATGTGAATAGTATTTTGCTAGGCACAATTATTTAATTAAATTTCATTTAATTACGTCGCAAATGAAAATTCGTTAATTCGGAATTAACGAACCCGAGCCTGGGATGTGTTTGCGGGTCCACTCGGATTTTGAATCAAGTGAGGCCCACAAGTCACATCACAAGTCACATCACCTATTCATTTAATCAATTTTATGTTGATGGTATTTGGTAGGTTGTTAAAGACTTGTAAAACCACTCAAAGTGATGACTTGAAAGACATATACCAAATGTTGGATATTTTGTATATCATATATTTTCTTTTGAAAATTGAAAAATACACACTTCATCACTTCTCTCCTCACTCACGGTTTTTGACAAATTTTTCTCTCCCAAAATTTTTCCTCATTGACCGAATACAACTAAGGAAGAAAGGTGATTTTGTTGTAAAATCCCCATTGCTAGCACATCAAAGGAATCATTCAAGTTGATAGGGAAACCATTCCCAAGAGCTTGGAATATCAAATCTCAAGCTTGGAGCTTGGATTCAACTTTCAAAGAGGAGCTTGAAGGAACTTCTCAAATCAAATTATTGTTCTACACACATCCTACAACTGATCAAAGTGAGTATAATTCCATTATACTTCTTTATGTATTCACATGTTTTATGCTTAGATTGATCTTGGGATGTACTTTGAAACCCAACAATGGTATCAAAGCCTATTTGAGTATGAAATTTGATTAGGGTTTATATACTAAAATTTCGTTATTTTTGATTTGAGCATGATTGATCAAATTATTTGTTTGAGTATGCTTGTATGTTGATAACTTAGAGTTATGCATGATCAATTTGATGAAAAATTAATTAGATTAATTTTACCCAAAAATCATGGCTTGGCCGAATGTGTATATGCCCTAAACTCATGGTATTTTTTGTTTTTTTAAATCATTGGATGTGTTTAAAATGATGGATATATTGATTTGTGAATTAATTGGATTGAAATCAAAATTGATATAAAAAGTCCTTCAATTGCAATGACTAAAGAAGCATGTAAATGAATTGATTTTATTTCAATAATGTTGGACATGTATTGAAAATAATGATGCATGATAATTAAATTGATGTTTTGGAAATGTTAATTTAGATAATTGATTAGTGCAATACATTTTAATGATTTAAAATTTTGAAATTTGGAAAATTAAAATTTAATTAATTGGGCTTAATTTGGAATTGGCTAAAAATATTATATTTGAGGACTAATGGGCTTGGTTGGGCCAAGTTGGTTTAGGACAATTGGATTGGATCCAAATTGGGCCTAAACCATTCCATTAAGTCAAATATAACTAATGGGCCTTTAAACATTTAATTGGGCCTGATGGGCCAAAATTGATTTCTTGACAAAGAAGTGATTCCTTTATTGGGCCTGGTATTTGGGTTGAACCCATATTGACCAAAGCCCATGCCTTAAGAAATTAATTGAAAGCCCATTGGACTTTAACTAAATGAACATTGGATGTTAATTGGGCTTTGAGACCCATTAAGATTAGATTTAGAATCTAAGTCGTAAAGGCGCATTAAAAGTGTAATGATTTGATTTGGAATTAAATATAGAATTAGTATTGAATACAAATTAAATTAGATTTAAATTGCAGTTTGATATAATTCAAGAATTCATACTTTAAGTACTTATTCTTAACGAGTTGGACTCGTGCAAATCAAATCGTTGTTTGAATATTGGATTATCACTTTATTCAAAGATTAATTAATTGGATTAGATTGATTGAATAACATGCTTTGTGTGAATACATGGATGTGTTGTATGAATAATGTATATCGATGGTTATTAGAAGGGAAGAGGCAATTTTGGAAATTGTTATAAATCTAGAATTTATTAAATTAGACCTGCGTGTCTAGCCTTTATCTCTCGATTCTTTGTAATTCTCTTCTCACCTAATTCCCCTCAATGTTAATGAGGTTTCTTTAGTTGTATTATGTAATTGGGTAGAAGTTAGAATAGTGCTAGCCGGGGAGAGGAAATAGAGTGATTGTGTTCTAGGAATAATTTGTGAGATATCCATCAGCATATCATTATTAGTTTATTTACCGCGCCTTATTATGCTTTTAGAATGCATGCTTAAAGGTGTATGATGAGACCTAATCAAAGATAATAAATTGGTTGCCAATTTACGCAAAAAACCATCAAAAAATATTAAGCGTTTTCCTTCCATTGAGTGATTCATTCTCAATATCCAAGATTGGCACTGGTTTATTGGCCAAAGTCAAGACCTTTGTCCATCGCAGATGTGTTTGAATCATAAAGGCTTTGTTCCATAGCGTATGTCTTGTCCAAGTTATGATTTGTTGGCCAAAGTCAAGATCACTTCTTGTCCATCGACATCGATTACGAAGCTTTCCAAAGTCAATGGGTCCCGCTTAGCTGGAATCATTAAGCTTGCTGTGCCAAAGCCAAGGCTTAGTTGATTCAGAGGAAAAGGTTAGGAAAATATATTGGATATATTGGCATATATATTGTATATATGTTTCAGACTTAGAGGTCTACCTACCGGATCTAGGAATTGGATGAGATCCAATTGATCTTAGAGATCTACCTAGTTAAATATCATACAACTTGTTGGCCAAAATCAAGGTTGTGTGTTATTTAACGGGATCATAGCCCACTAAGAAACTGGGTTTCCCGAGTACTCAACAGAGGATTAGAGGCTCGCAAAAAAATAGTGGGAGGCCAGTATCGAATTTGTAATTTCGTTCAAATATTTGGCTTTACATGCTTTCAAATTATTTCGTCAATTATATTTATTAGTTGGACTAATATTTTATCATTTTTCTTATAATAGTTAGACTGTACCCATACATCATTAATTGAATAGTTTGACTATTGCAATTAGATGACAGGAAAGAACAGTGTAAGAGACATCATCATGGGCGATAATGTCTTCAATGGTACAAACGTTTCTGACTGGGAAATGAATCTTAAGATTGTTCTGGGATCCGAGAAGTTGCTCTACACTATAGAGGGACCTCTTGGGCTTAAGCCCAGATCTGATCAGTTACTTAAGCTAGAGCTTTGGAAGACTCATAGCGATGACAATACGACTACTCAATCTATAATGCTTGCTGCTATGACTCAACAATTTCGTCGTCAGAATAAGGGATTGGATCCATATGAAATGATGGCGAAGTTGCATGATCTTCATCCATCTAATCTTAGATCGGAGAGATATAAGTTGTAAAAGAAGCTCTTTCGCACTTGTATGTCAGAGGGTACATCTGTCGAGCACCATGTGTCGTAGATGATTGCTGATATCAAACAATTGGGACAGATGGGCATTGTCTTCGAGGTTGAGACTTCCATAGATTTAATCTTACAGTCTCTGCCCGACACTTGGAGTGGGTTTATCATGAACTACAATATGATGAACCCAGACCATACTCTTGGAGAAGTAATGTCCACACTACGCGAAGTAGAAAATAGCTCCTAAAGGGCAAGAAGCGTGAGGCGCACTTCGCTTCAACATCTCAGTCTTCGAGGTCTTGGCCGAAGACGACTAGAGGTGTAAAGAAGAAGAAGAATGACAAGGCCAAATCGTCAAAAACTTATGGGAAGGGTAAGGATAAATCCCAAGATGTATGTCTATAGTGCGGCAAACAGGGTTACTGGAAGCGTGACTGCCACGAGTACAAGGCACACATGAAGGAAATCAAAGCGGGTAAGGCACCAGCATCAGGTATATTTGTTATAGAAATAAACATGTCTACTACTAGTTTTAAAAATTGGATTTTTGATTCTGGTTGTGGTACTCATATATGTATAGCAGAAGACTGAACTCAGGGGAGATTGATCTACGCATTGGAAATGGGACACGAGTCTCCATTTTGGCCGTTGGCACTTTTATATTGGAACTGCCCTCGGGGCATGTACTTAAGCTTACAGACTTTTATTATGTACCTAGTTTGACTAGGAATATTATTTATGTATCTATGTTAGCCCTATGTGGCTATACTTTTGTATTTTGAAACACTAGGTTTTTATGTATAAAAATGATATGGAGATTTGCACTGCTGATGTAGATAATGGTTTTTATATTTTGAATATAAATCAATTTCAAACATATAATGTAACAAACAAAAGGCTTAAAGTAAGTAACAAAGATGAAACTTATATGTGGCATTTTCGTCTGGGACACATTAACAAGACACGTATATCCACACTTTCGAAGAGTGGGTACTTGGACGAATTTTATCCTAATTATATGACGTCTGCGAATCTTGTTTATTAGGCAAAATGCCTAAAATACCTTTTAGCGGTAAATGTGCACGTGCCACTGAACTGTTAGCCTTTGTTCATAGTGACATTTGTGGGCCCATGTCTAGCCAGGCTAGAGGTGGATATGAATAATTCGTAACCTTTACGGATGATGCATCGCGTTATGGTTATGTGTATCTTATAAGACACAAGTCGGAATCCTTTGAAAAATTCAAAGAGTTTCGACATGAAGTAGAAAAACAGACCGACAAAAGTATTAAGACATTACGGTCAGACCGTGGTGGTGAATACTTAATCAATGAGTTTCTTGACTACTTGAAAGAATATGGTATTCTTTCACAGTGTACTCCTCCCGGAACACCGCAATTAAACGGTGTGTCCGAACGGAGAAATCGAACTTTGTAAGACATGATAAGGTATTTGATGAGTCGCACAAAACTACCTATTTCCTTCTGGGGATATGCATTGAACAATGCAATACTTATTTTGAATAAGGTTTTGTCAAAGTCTGTTCAACAGACTCCGTATGAGATATGGACATGAAAGAAACCGGGTTTCTTATTCCTGAAGATTAGGGGTTGCTGGGCATATGCCAAACTTTTGGAAGGTACCAAACTAGAACCTAAATCGGATAAATGCCTATTTGTAGGATATCCTAGGGAAACCAAAGGATATTACTTCAATCACCCACAAGAGAACGAAGTATTTGTTGCTCTACATGCGGTTTTCCTTAAGAAGGAATTCCTGGATGCAGTGATAAGTGGGAGGAAAATAGAACTAATGAAAATCGAAGTGATACTGTTCCTGGCACAGAATCCTTAACGGAACATGAACAGTCCACCAGGGATGAGACTGTACCATAATTTTCGAATACACAAGAATCGTGTAGGTCAGAGAGAGTCAGAAAACAACCTGAGAGGTATGGGTTTCTGATCTCACCTCATATAGATATCAATCTTATTGAGGATAACGAGCCGGCTACGTATGAGGAAGTGATACAGGATATCGATTCCGCTTTATGGCGAGAAGCAATGAAGTCTGAATGGATTCCATGTACACCAACCAAGTTTGGACACTGGTTGATGCACCAGAAGGTGTAAAACCTATTGGTTGTAAATGGATATTCAAGAAGAATACCGACATGGATGGCAACGTACAAACATACAAAGCTAGGCTTGTATCGAAAGGGTATCGTTAATGACATGGTGTCGATTACGATGAAAATTTTTCACCTGTTGCCATGATTAAATCTATTCGATAATGCTTGCTATTGCTGCATATTTCGATTACGAGATATGACAGATGACGTCAAAACCGCTTTCCATAACGAAAACCTTTTGGAGGATGTTTATATGAAACAACCTTGGTTTTATCGTACCAAGACTTGCAAACAAGGTTTGTAAGTTAAATCGATCCATTTATGGATTGAAGTAAGCATCACGTTCTTGAAACCAACATTTTGATGAGATCATAAAAGAATATGATTTCGTTGAAAATGAAGATGATCTTTGTGTATATAAGAAGATTAGTGGGAGCGCACTGACATTCATTGTCCTCTACGTTGATGATGTATTGCTTATTGGCAATGACATTCCCATGCTACAATCGGTGAAAGTTTGGCTTTCATTAAAATTCTCCATGAAGGATCTAAGAGAAGCATCATTTTTTCTAGGAATAATAAATCTACTGGGATAGATCTAGAAAGCTGCTTGGACTCTCCCAGAGCACGTACATTGACAAAGTGTTGAAGAGATTCAATATGGATCAGTCCAATAGATGACTGTTGCTAGTGTCACATAGCGTCACTCTATCTAAGGACATATGTCCTAAAACTCAAGATGAGAGAGACAACATGAGTCGGATATCGTTCGCTTCAGCAGTTGGATCGATCATGTATGCCATGATATGTACGCTACCTGATGTCTCGTATGCTTTGAGCATGTGTAGTCGCTATCAGGTCGATCCAAGTGATGGTCACTGGATGGCGGTTAAGAATATCATTAAGTATCTTAGACGAACTAAGGATGCTTTCTTAATCTATGGAGATGGAGAACTTGAGGTAACTGGGTATACCAATGCAAGTTTCTAAACCGATAAAGATGACTGTAAGTCTCAATCTGGGTACATATTTGTTTGAACAACGGAGTAGTAAGCTGGAAATCTTCCAAGCAAGAGACTGCTACCGATTCAACAATAGAAGCGGAGTATATTGTTGCAGCTGAAGCAGCAAAAGAGACAGTTTGGATCCGTAAATTCCTAATTGGATTAGGAGTAGTTCCGTTAGCAGTTGAGCCCGTTCATTGTATTGTGACAATAACGGGGCTATAGCATAGGCTAAGGAACCGCGGTCTCATCAACGATCTAAGCATGTTCTTCGAAGTTTCCATCTGATTCGTGAGATCATACATCGTGGCGATGTTAAGATCGAGAAGGTCGCATCAGAGGACAACATTGTAGATCCGCTAACAAAAGCTATTCCTCAGCAAACGTTTGAGCGACATGTACATAGTTCAGGTGTTAGATGCTTGAGTGTCCGACTATAGGCCAAGTGAGAGATTGTTGGACAATTATGACCCATATCGTCACTATTTGTAAGAGACATTGTGGTTTTTTGTATAAATTAACTATGTGACAATGGAAATTGCATTTTATAATTTCGTAAATAGATTACTTTAATTCTGAATGATAAAAGTCCTTATTATTAGTTCCGGATTATAAGATATGAGACGATATGAATCCACAAATGTTTAATCATAAAATATCCCTAGTCGTAGTATTATCGAAACTAGATGTCGATAATGCAGAATAGACTAGTATTGCACTTGTGCATGTTACGGAAGCGTAACAACATAGTTCTCATATATTTAAGTATTGAATACTTATGCAAGTATGATAGGAGGTTGTATTTACCGATGGTACGGAAACAGCTTCGCTCTGGATAGACCTATCGGAATCCCATTGGTAGTATGACTATGTGTCTATGGAATCCGAATCAGGGTAGATGTATTTGGTCTTAACCTGAGACTTACATCGCTAGTACTTGCGACAATCAATACGCTTTGGTTTTGGTCGTCCGAGACTTTAATAGGTTCTGTGTATGCCTCTTCTGGGTCTATTGAGAATCGTGGTGTATTGAATGTGATGTCTAGACGGAAGTATCACTTCAGTCATATGGAGATGATGATCACACAGAGATACATAACTGGTACTCTAATGTGTTTCAACCATCGGGATAATATGACAAGGTCATGATTATCCGAATTAAAGAGACTAGTTACTTGTGATCCGATATATGCTTCGTACGGGACAGACAATATTCCAACCCCATGCCTTGCATGTGACATCAGATACTGGATCGCAATATGCAATACTATGTATACTACGTCTGATAACGATTATATATTCCTTTAAGAATATTTCTGGAGAATTGGGTAGGCACGATGCTTTGCTAGAGTCAATCATGTCTCGTAAATCGGTAAGAATGTAGTACGAGGTACGCACGTGTTCGGATAATCCGACGACCGGATTTACTGCCAACATATCCAGGGATCTCATGGGTCGCTTCCCGAGGATTCAGCGATGATGTATGATTCGAACATACTTAATCTAGGATTAATTATGGAGAGATTTTATCTGGGATAAAATACTATTTGAAGAGAGAGAATGATTAATTTGGAATTAATCGATAAAATAATATATTTGATATATAAATGAAATTAGATTTCATAACGGAATTAAAATTGGATTTTAATTCGGGTGAACAAATTAATTTAGAATTAATTCACGAGCGACGTGAATAGTAATTTTGCTAGGCACAATTATTTAATTAAATTTGATTTAATTACATCGCAAAAGAAAATTCGTTAATTCGGAAATAACGAACCCGAGCCCGGGATGTGTTTGTGGGCCCACTCGGATTTTGAATCAAGTGGGGCCCACAAGTCACATCACAAGTCACATCACCTAGTCATTTAATCAACTTTATGTTGATGGTATTTGGTGGGTTGTTAAAGACTTGTAAAACACTCAAATTGATGACTTGAAAGATATATACCAAATGTTGGATATTTTGGTATATCATATATTTTCTTTTGAAAATTGAAAATACACACTTCATCACTTCTCTCCTCACTCACGGTTTTTGACAAATTTTCTCTCCCAAAATTTTTCGTCCTTGGCCGAATACAACTAAGGAAGAAATGTGATTTTATTGCAAAATCCCCATTGCTAGCACATCAAAGGAATCATTCAGGTGATAGGAAATCATTCCCAAGAGCTTGGAATCTCAAATCTCAAAGCTTGGATTCAACTTTCAAAGAGGAGCTTGGAGGAACTTCTCAAAGCAAATTATTGTTCTATACACATCCTACACCGATCAAAGTGAGTATAATTCCGTTATACTTCTTTATGTATTCAAATGTTTTATGCTTGGATTGATCTTGGGATGTACTTTGAAACCCAGAAAAATATTCGATTAAGTAAATAACTTAGAACAATGCTTTATGAGATTTTATCACTTATGCATTAAATGTTTATTTTGCATGGTAATGATGGTATGATACGAGATCATACAATATATCCATATCCATTTAATGAATATTGTATTCGGGAATTTGATTAAGTCTCATTTAGCCAATTATTATCATTGGACCACAAGATTTATTAAATTGATATATTAGATGTATGTGGTTTAATAAATTATAAATTTCTTAAGGTAGTTTTCTTTCTTTTGTAACTTAGGCATTGAGTAGTCATGACTTAGTTACATATTTTAGATGAAACACGGATGGAATATTTTGACTGGTTCAAAGATATTCGATTTGAAGTTTTGAAAACTGTATTTTAAAATTCATCGTGAGTCTTTGAATTGTTCAAATATGTTTGATATGATCAAACATATGAATTTATGGCAATTAATTCTAAGGTTATTCAATGATACAATTCTTTCTCAATATTATTATTCTATAATTCCATCGTGATGGAATTGGTTAGTGGGAGAAATCGAATCTTATACGATTTGATTCGATTGATATTGAGTGTTACCGAATTAGTTTCAATGTTCTTAGAGATATGTTTTAGTAACACTAATTCATCCTTTTAATTAAAGTTCCATTAGCTTCTACAGTTACATATATGATATGTACAAGTAGAAAATTCAAATCTTGAAAAATATGATATTTGAATCTTTCTTTTGTATAATGGTTATATAATTAAAAGTACTTGCACCTCAGAGGTATAAGTAAAAGTTTATCATTTATTTTATTTAATAGAATATTATATTTTATTTGATAGAATATATTTTCTACGATCATGTGTAATAAAATTATTTTCTTACTTGGTGTGTAACATCGGATGTTGACCATTGTAGAAAAGACTTGACTTATTGAAGTCAAATGTGAAAGTGATAAACTATAAATGGAACTACATAATCAATAAGATGAAAAGACCCTTAGACATCTTCATATAATTCCAATAAATTGTCAGAATCATTTGCGAAGTAATTGATCTTTAATGATTCTGCTGTTTTTTTATCGAGGAAAGTTATCCTATAACTTATAGTGAGACATATATTTGATATCGATTCCAGAAGTTAGCATTAAACCATAAATCTTAGATTGTTCATAGATTACTATGATCAAGTATTAAACTTGATTGAGCTTTCGTTATGAATCGTTCATAAATATGCAAATGGTTTGCGCAACAAAAGCAAAGTGATCATATTAAGGTTTGACCTTTTTCGTATGACAATGAGAAAGGTTATACTCAGAAATCTATTGTAGATTCTGAGGAAACTTGTCTATACTCCACTAATCGAACCACTAAAGATCTGTTGTTTAATGTTAATATTAAACTGTATATATTTTTGAATGGTTTCTTCGGATAAGAGATCCATTGTGATTGTTTTTTTTGAAAAGTTCAATTTTGAATGGCCCTGGAGTTTATATTCTGCTAAGATCGCAGTTAAAAATACTAGCTTATAGCATATTGTAGACTTAAATGAGCTTTTCATAAATCTGTATTCTCTAATTTCGATATTAGTCAGATTGCCTAATTTTATCAAAGCATAGAGAATACATATGTGACAATGGGGTTAGTGGGAGCGTATATATTTCTTCTAGTGTAGTATATCCGTACGACATTATCATTATAAAGGTAATAATGAGATATTTATGAGGTAAAAGGTTTACCTAAGTCTTCTTTTCTCCATGAAAGCAGTGGGAGTAGTCTTTATTATATTCAATATAAAGTTTTATAATATAATAAAACTAAGAGACATGTGAGATACTCCCATTAGTCGTGCATTAGATATGATTTGATAAAGGACACAACAAGACTATATGTGTGATAATTAGTATAACTATTTGACAGTTAGTGTGTCTCAAAAGGCCACACCAGTCCAAAAAACAATCTAAGCATAGGTCCAGCTCTCAAAAGAAACTAGTTCAAAGAAGACGCTTAAGGAGTCCCACATCGCTTATGAAACCATATGCTCAAAAATCAAACCAAGACTTTATATGCTTTAGAAGTGCAGCAAAGTTAGAGAACTTCCTTTACAACCCACATCGATGGAGTCACAAATCCATCTCTTGCAGGAACGAGCAACATGATAGCATCAACAATCTAATCCTCATGCATTTTTAATGGAATAAGGGAAAGTTTTATGGTTTTTAAGAAAACTCAGTCTACACCTCATAGTTGAGCAGATCTCATCCATAATTTGATCCACTGTAACCGAGCTCCTGTCAAAGACTCTCCTGTTTCTCTCATACCAAATGAAATACACAGTAGCAGCTAGCATAATTTTTACAGTCATAGAATTCATATCATTTTTCTTTTTCAATTTTATCACTTCCAAACGAAGGAAACTTTTCCAATCCAAAGTTGGCCATTGAATAAGAACCTTCACCGAGACAACCTGCCAAACCATCTTCGTAAAAAGACAGTAAAAAAATAAATGCTTGTGAGATTCTGGAAAAAAGCACAGAAAACAAAAGTAGCATTTTGTAACACACCAAAACTAGTAAGTGTTGGGTTTTCTAGGTCAAACCAAGATCAATCAAACATAAAAAATGTGTGAATACGCAAAGAAGATAGCGAAAAATACTCACATTGCTCGGTTGGATGTAGAAGAGAAGTTCAAAACTTTGCCTCCATAGTTGTTGCTCCAAGCTTTTGTGTTGATGTATGTTGAGCTTCCAATCTTGTTCTTGAATTCCAAACTCATGGATTGGTTTCCCTAGGCTCACGGCAAAGGAGGGTGAGAGAGAGGGAAGTTTCGGCCTTCATCAAGAAATTGAGAGAGAGAGTAAAAATGTTGTGTTTGATTTTCAAAAAATCAAATTATCATTTACCAAAATTCAATTAGGTAAATGTCATTCCAAATGAATAAAATAAAGTTTGTGTGTAGAGATTGTTTAGTGTGTTGAAGAAGCAATCCAATGCTTACACTTTATTTTCAACCACTTCCATCACAAGTCAAAAGTGTGATGTAAGTCAAGTGGGTCCTACCACTTGCAAATTCTAAATTTAAGTCGAACAAACTCAACGCGCAACTTCGCTCGGGCTTTGGTTCGTTAATTTCGAATTAACGAATTTTCTGTTGCGATATAATTAAATCAAATTTAATTTAATAATTATGCCTAGCAAAATTACTATTCACGTCGCTCGCGAATTAATTCTAAATTAATTTGTTTGCCCAAATTAAAATCTAATTTTAATTCCATTATAAAATCTAATTTCATTTAATCTATCGAATATATTATTTTATCGATCAATTCCAAACTAATCGTTCTCTCTCTCTTCAAATAGAGTTTTATCCAAGATGAAATCTCTTCGCAATTAATCATAGAATAATTTTCTCTATCTTCTAATTAATCCCAGATTAATTTTGTTCGAGCCATACGTCATTGGTGAATCTTGGGGAAGCGACCCATGAGATCCCTGGATATGTTGGCAATAAATCTGGTCATCGAAATATCCGAATACGTGCGTACCCGGTACCATATTCTTACCGATTTACAAGACATGGTTGGCTTCTAGCAAAGCACCGTGCCTACCCAATTCTCCAGAAATATTCTTTTAAGGAATATGTAATCTATGTCAGGCGTAGTATACGTAGTATTGCATATTACGATCCTGTATCAGATGTCATGTGTTAGGCCTAAGGCTGGAATTGTATTTTCCCCGTACGAAGCATATATCGGATCTCTGGTAACTAGTCTCTATAATCGGATAAGTATGACCTAGTCATATTATCCCGATGACTGCAGTACATAAGAGTACTAGTTCCGTATCCTACGGGATCATCATCTTCATATGATTGAAGTGATATTTCATCTTGACATCACACCCAATACACTACGATTCTCAATATACTAGGAAGAGGCGTACACAGAACCTGTTAAAGTCCTGGATGACCAAAACCAAAGCGTATTGATTGTCGCAAGTATTAGCGATATAAGTCTTAGGTTAAGACCAAATACATCTACCCTGATGCGGATTCCCATAGACACATAGTCATACTACCAATGAGATTCTGCGGGGTCTAACTAGAGCGAAGCTGTTTCCGTACCATTGGTAAACACAAACTCCTATTACACTTGCATGAGTATCCAATACCCAAATATGTGAGAACTATGTCATTATGCTCCCACAATGCGCACAAGTGTAATACTAGTCTATTCCGCATTATAGATTTCCAATCTCGATAATACTACGACTAAGGATATTTTAATGATTAAACCTTAGTGGATTAATACTGTCTCATATCTTATTAATCTGGAACTAATCATATGGATTTTGATCATTTATATATCTCGGTAATCCAATTATAAATGATAAAAGAGCAATTTCCTTTGTCACATAGTTAATTTGTACAACAACACCATTGTTCTGTGCAAATAGTAATGTTATGGGTCATAATTATCCAACAATCTCCCACTTGGCCTATAGCCAATCACTCAAGTGTCCTATACTTAAACTATGTACGGGTCACTCAAACTTCTGCTGAGAAACAGCTTTCGTCAGCGGATTTGCAAGGTTATTATCTGATGCCATTTCTTCGATCATCACATCGCCACGATGTATGATCCGACGAATTAAATGAAATAATTGAAGTACATATTTAGATCATTGATGAGACCATTAATTCTTTAGCCTGCGCTGTAGCCTAGCTCAGCCGCTAACAGAACTACACCTAATCTGATTAGGATTATATAGATCCAAAATGCTTCTTTTGCTGCCTCAGCTGCAGCAATATTCCATTTTTGTTGTTTATTCGGCAATAGTATCTTGCTTGGACGATTTCCAGCTCACTATTCTGATATTCAAACTATATAGTACCCTAATTGCGACTTACAGTCGTTATTGTTGGTTTGGAAACTTGCAGTAGTGAACCTAGTCACTTCAAGTTCTCCTTCTCCATAGCTTAAGAAAGCATATTTAGTTCATATAAGATACTTAAGAATGTTCTTAACATCAATCCAGTGACTATCACGTGGATTGGCCTGATTGTGACTCCATATGCTCAAAGCATATGAGACACCCGGTCGCATAGATATTTAGATCATTGTACGAGTTCTCGGAGAGTGCCAACAACTTTTAGATCTATCCCAGTAGATCCTTATTCCTAGAATAAATGTTGTTTCTCCCAAGTATTCTATGGAGAATTTTCATAAAAGTCAAGCTTTCACCGATTGTATGGGAATGTTATTTCCAAGAAATGATATATCATCATTATATAGGATAATCATTGTCAGTGCGCTCCCACTAACCTTCTTATATACACAAGAATCATTTTCGTTTTGAATTAAATCATATACCATTATGATTACATCAAAACACTGGTTCCAAGAACGCAATGCTTGCTTCAATCCATAAATGGTTCGAATTAACTTGCAAACCTTGTTTGCTTGTCTTGGTTCGACAAAATTGTCAGGATGTTGTAAACATCCTCCAAAAGGTTTCCTTTTAAGGAAAGCGATTTTGACGTTCCGCTGTCATATTTCATAAATGAAACATGCAGCATTAGCAAGCATTATCCAAATGGATTTAATCATGGCAATGGTTAAAAGTTTCATCGTAATCAACACAATGTTGATAATGATTCCTTTTCGCGACAATCCTAGCTTTGTTCGTTTGTATGTTGCCATCCATGTATGTCTTCATTAAAGACTCATATAGTACCAATAGGCACAATGCCTTCCGGTAAAACAACCAGTTTCCAAACTTGGTTGGTATAAATGGAATCTATTTCGGACATCATGGCACTTTGCCATAATAGGGAGTCGATATCTTGTATCACTTCCTCATACGTAGCCAGTTCCTCTTCCTCAATAAGATTGACATCTTCATGAGGTGAGATCAGAAACCCATACCTCCCAGGTTGTTTTCTGACTCTCTCCGACTTATGCGGTTCTTGTGTATTCGAAGATTATTGGTACAGTTTCATCCTTGATGAACTATTTGTGTTCCATTAAGGAATCAGTGCCTTGAACAGTATTACTCCAATTTTCATCAAGTTTTACTTTCCTCTCACTTACCACTGCATATAGGTATTCCTCTTAGGAAAACCGCATGGAGAGCGACAATTACATTATTCTCTGGTGAGTTGTATAAGTACTATACTTTGGTTTCCTAGGATAACCCATATATAGGCACTTATCCGATTTGGGTTCTAGTTTGGTATCATCCAAACATATGCCCAGCATTCCCAAATATTCAGGAATGAGAAAACCATGTTTCTTTCCTGTTCATATCTAATATGAAATATGTCCAACAGATTTTCATGGAACCTTATTCAAAATAAGTATTGCACTATTTAATGCGTATCCCTAGAAGGAAAATAGTAGCTTAGAGCGACTCTTAATTAACCGTACTATGTCCAACAAGGTTCGGTTTCTCTGTTCGGACACACCATCAAATTGAGGTGTTCCGGGAGGAGTCCATTATGAAAGAATACTATACTCTTACAAATATTTGAGAAACTTATTGTTTAAGTATTTTCCACCACGGTCTAACCGTGACGGTTTAATACTTTAGCCAGTCTGTGTGGCTACTTCGAGTTGAAACTCTAAAAGTTTCTAACTTGTGTTTCATTAAGATACACATAACCATAACGCGATGCCACAGTCGTAAAGGTTACGAAGTATTCATATCCACCTCTAGCCTAGCTAGATATTGGCCTACTTATGTCACTATGAACAAGGGCTAACAGATCAGTGGCACTTGCACTTTTACCAAGTAAAAAGTATTTTAGGCATTTTACATAATAAACTAGATTCGTAGACATCATTTGAATTAGAATCAAATCTGTCCTAGTATCCACTCTTCGAAAGAGTGGATAGACGAGTCTTGTTATTATGTCCCTGACAACAATGCCACAAATAAGTCTCATCTGATTAATTCAGTTTGAGCTATTTGTTTGTCATATCATATGTTTGAAATTCATTTATATTCTAAATATAAATACTATTATTCACATCTAATGTGCTTATATCAATATCATCTTTATAAAATAAAACACTTAGTGTTCTACTATATAAAGGTATACCCGCAACGGGTTAAACTTAGATTTAGAGATAATGTTTCTAGTCAAACTAGTTATATTATAACAGTTTCCTAATTTAAGTACATACCCAAATGGCAGTTCCAAAACTTAGGTTTCTACGGTTAAAACAACGACTCTCGTCCTATTTCTAACTTGCGAGCGATCTCATATAAAGTCAGTCTTCTGCTAATTAGCAGATCATTCCTATCAGTACATATTTATGTACCACATATAGTATCAAAAATCTAATTTTGAAACTAGCAGTGAACATATTTATGATAAACATACTTGAAGCCGGAGACTTGCCCTGCCTTCTTTTCCTTCATGTATGCCTTGTCCATACGGCAATCACGCTTCCAATGACCCCATTTGCCATAGTTTTAGCATACATCTTGGGATATGTCCTTTGTCTTCCTAGAAGACTGTGATGATTTTACCTTTGCCCTATTTCCACATCCCAAAAGCCTTCAGCCAAGCTTTGGCCATCTGGGACGTCGAAGTAAAATGCGCCTTGCGCTTCTTGCCCTTTTGTAACTCTGGTTTTGTCTTCTTGAGCATAGCCATTAACTCTCCAAGAGTTTTCTATTGTAATTAGTACTTATAGGATCTAATGATAGATCTATGAAGATCCTTCAATTTCAATATCATACTATAAAGATCTAATCCTTAGTTCTGACGAAGAAATTAAGGAGTTTTTACGGCAAGCATAACAGATTGAGCACTAAAGTTATCATCACATGAATCTTCCAAAGATCATGTTCTACCTTTTGCTTAACTCTGGGCTTAGGCCCGAGAAGTTGCTCTATCAAATAGAGTATCTTCTAAGTTCCCAAGACTATCCTGAGGTTATATTCCCAATCTGAAAATTGGAGTCGTTTAAAGATATTTTCACCCAGAATTATGTTCTAAACGCTAATCTTTCAGTTATCTTGATTCCAATAGTCCAACTATCCAATCAACGATTTCGGGTACAATTGAATATAATGATTACTATAGTCTAACTATATAATCAACTACAATTTGATTGGTTAAATCCAAATATATTGATTACTATAATCCAAATATACAATAGTCCAACTATCCAATCAACGATTTCGGGTACAATTGAATATAATGATTACTATAGCCTAACTATATAATCAACTACAATTTGATTGGTTAAATCCAAATATATTGATTATTATAATCCAATTATATAATCAACTATAAATGAAGTAGTTTGAATATAGTCTAACTGTTTAATTTTAAAAAATAATTAAATATTAGTCCAACTAATATATATTTAAATAATGACGAAAAATGAGATGAGCGCGTATTGGCAAGTATCTAGACGAAAATGCAAATTTAGTACTTGCCTCCCACTATTTTTCGACGAGCCTCTAACCCTCTATGGAGTACTCAAGAAACCTAGTTTCCTAGTGGGCTAGGATCCCGTTAAATAACACACAACCTTGACTTTAGCCAACAAGTTGTATGAAACTTAACTAGGTGATCAATTGGATCTCATCCAATTCCTAGATCCAGTAGGTGGACCTCCAAGTCCGAAACATATATACAATATATATGCCAATATATCCAATAAATTTTCCTAACCATTTTCCTCTAAATCAACTAACCCTTAGCTTTGGCACAACAAGCTTAATGATTCTAGTTAAGCGTGACCCATTGACTTTGGAAAGCTTCGTAATCGATATCGATGGACAAGAAGTGATCTTGACTTTGGCCAACAAATCACAACTTGGACAAGACATATGATATGGAACAAAGCCTTCATGATTCAAACACATCCGCAATGGACAAAGGTCTTGACTTTGGCCAACAAACTAGTGCCAATCTTGGATCTTGAGAGTGAATCACTCAATTGAAGGAAAACGATTAATATTTGTTGAGGGTTTTTCGCGTAATTGGAAACCAATTAATTATCTTTGATTAGGTCTCATCATACACCCATAAGCATGCATTCTAAAAGCATAATAAGGCGCGATAAATAAATTAATAATGATATGAGGATGGATATCTCACAAATTATTCCTAGAACAAATCTCTCCATTTCCTCTCTCCCGCTAGCACTATTCTTACTTCTACCCAATTACATAACACTTCTAAAGAAACCTCATTTACATTGAGAGGAATAAGTGAGAAGAGAAATACAAAGAGTCAAGAGGTAATAGGCTGGACACGCAGGTCCAATTTAATAAATTCTAAATTTATTACAATAATTTCTAAAATTGCTGTCACCCATCTAATATCCATCCGATATACATTATTCATACATCACATCCATGTATTCACACAAAGCATGTTATCAATCAATCTAATCCAATTAATGAATCTTTGATTAGTGATCATCCAAAGTTCAAACAACGATTTGATTTGCGCGAGTCCAACTCATTTAAGAATAAGTACTCAAAGTACGAATTCTTGAATTATATCAAACTTTAATATTAAATCTAATTTAATTTATATTCAATACTAATTCTTAATTTAATTCCAAATTAAATAATTACACTTTAAATGTGCCTTTACGACTTAGATTCTAAATCTAATCTTAATGGGTCTCAAAGCCCAATTAACATCCAATGCTCATTTAATTAAAGTCCAATGGGCTTTCAATTAATTTCTTAAGGCATGGACTTTGGTCAATATGGTTCAAACCCAAATACCAAAGCCAAATTGAAGGAATCACCATATTTGCCAAGAAATCAATTTTGGCCCATTTGGCCCAATTAAAACTTTAAAGGCCCAATTATCATATTTGGACTTTATGTAAATGGTTTTAGGCCCAATTGGATCCAACCAATTCTCCTAAACCAAACTTGGCCCAACCAAGCCCATTAAGCCCAAATATAACATTTTTAGCCTAATTCCAAATTAAGCCCAACTAATTAAATTCTAAAATTCCAAATTTCACAATTTAATTAATTAAAGTGTATTAGCCAAAATTAATTAGTTAAATTAATATTTCCAAAACACCAATTACACTAATTAATCATGCTTTATAATTATCAATTCATGTCCAACATAATTGAAGTAAAATTAATTCCAACATGCTTCTTTGTTCACGGCAATATAGGGATTTTATATCTGATTTCGATTTCAATCCAATTAAATCATAAATCAATATATCCCATATCTTTTAAACTCATCGAATGATTCAAAAAATAAAAATCACCTTGACTTTAGGGCATCATAGTATTCGGCCAAGCCTACTAATTTGGGGAAAATTAATCCAATTAATTTTTCTTCAAATTGATCATGCACAACTCTAAGTTAACATAATATAAGCATGCTCAAACAAAAAATTTGATCAAATCATGCTCAAATCAAAAATACCCAAATCAAAGTTTAAGAACCCTAATTTCAATTTCATGCTCAATCATGGCTCTGATACCATTGTTGGATTTTCTAGGTCAAACCAAGATCAATCAAGCATATAAAATGTGTGAATACGCAAAGAAGACAGCGGAAAATACTTACATTGCTCGGTTGGATGTAGAAGAGAAGTTCAAAACTTTGCCTCCATAGTTGTTGCTTCAAGCTGTTGTGTTGATGTATGTTGAGCTTCCAATCTTGTTCTTGAATTCCAAACTCATGGATTGGTTTCCCTAACACCTTGGAATGACTCTTTTGTGTGCTAGCACCATGGATCTTTGAATAACAAATCACTTTCCATGAACCCTAGGCTCACGACAATGGAGGGTGAGAGAGAGGGAAGTTTCGGCCTTCATCAAGAAATTGAGAGAGAGAGTAAAAGTGTTGTGTTTGATTTTCAAAAAATCAAATTATCATTTTCCAAAATTCAATTAGGTAAATGTCATTCCAAATGAATAAAATAAAGTTTGTGTGTAGAGATTGTTTAGTGTGTTGAAGAAGCAATCCAATGCTTACACTTTATTTTCAACCACTTACTTCACAAGTCAAAAGTGTGATGTAAGTCAAGTGGGTCCTACCACTTGTAAATTCTAAATTTAAGTCGAACAATCTCAACGCGCAACTTCGTTCGAGCTTTGGATGTTAATTTCGAATTAACGAATTTTTCGTTGTGACATAATTAAATCAAATTTAATTTAATAATTATGCCTAGAAAAATTACTATTCACGTCGCTCGCGAATTAATTATAAATTAATTCGTTCACCCGAATTAAAATTTAATTTTATTTCCGTTATGAAATCTAATTTCATTTAATATTTCGAATATATTATTTTATCGATTAATTCCAAACTAATCGTTCTCTCTCTCTTCGAACAGAGTTTTATCATAGATAAAATCTCTCCGCAATTAATCATAGAATAATTTTCTCTCTCTTCTAACTAATCCCAGATTAATTTTGTTTGAGTCATACGTCATTGGTGAATCTTCGAGAAGTGACCTATGAGATCCCTGGATATGTTGGCAGTAAATCCGGTCATCGGAATATCCGAATACGTGCGTACCCAATACCACATTCTTACCGATTTACAAGACATGGTTGGCTTCTAGCAAAGCACCGTGCCTACCCAATTCTCCAGAAATATTCTTTTAAGGAATATGTAATCTATTTCAGGCGTAGTATACGTAGTATTGCATATTACGATCCTGTATCGGATGTCACGTGCTAGGCCTGAGGCTGGAATTGTGTCTGCCCCGTACGAATCACATATCAGATCTCTGGTAACTAGTCTCTATAATCGGATAAGCATGACCTAGTCATATTGTTTCGATGACTGCAGTACATAAGAGTACTAGTTCCGTATCCTACGTGATCATCATCTTCATATGACTGAAGTGATACTTCCATCTTGACATCACACCCAATACACTACGATTCTCAATATACCCAGAAGAGGCGTACACAGAACCTGTTAAAGTCCTGGACGACCAAAACCAAAGCGTATTGATTGTCCCAAGTACTAGCGATATAAGTCTTAGGTTAAGACCAAATACATCTACCCCGATGCGGATTCCCATAGACACATAGTCATACTACTAATGGGATTCCGCGGGGTCTATCCAGAGCGAAGCTGTTTCCGTACCATCGGTAAACATAACCTCCTATTATACTTGCATGAGTATCCGATACCCAAATATGTGAGAACTATGCCGTTATGCTCCCACAACGCGCACAAGTGCAAACTGGTCTATTCCGCATTATCGATGTCTAATCTCGATAATACTACGACTAGGGATATTTTAATAATTAAACCTTAGTGGATTAATACTATCTCATATCTTATTAATCCGGAACTAATCATATGGACTTTTATCATTTATATATCCCGGTAATCCAATTACAAATGATAAAAGAGCAATTTCCTTTGTCACATAGTTAATTTATACAACATCATTATTTTGTACAAATAGTGATGCTATGGGTCATAATTGTCCAACTGTAATCCTGTCCATAGTTGATAGTCTATCCATAAAGGCTAACCACATGATAAAAGACTGCCTTGGTATATGACTCAGGTACCAAAATAAATGATGGATGGAACTGGTACTCCTTTTGCATCTCAGAGACTCTCATGCACTGGCAATTATGAACATCCTTGTGCTACTTTCTGTCTAAACAAAACGACCAGGTTTTTCAGGTACAAGAGGGAAGTTTATAGTGCCCCAAACCTCCTCAAGTGCTGGGAAGCTATTAGGGAACCTCCAATGCCCATCCCTGAATATATCTACCACTTTGGCATCAGGGGGCAGCCCTATTTCTTTCAGATCTCGAAAAGCTGAAAATATTACAGATATGTCCTATAGGAAGCCAGTAGTCCATCCATAGGAAAGCCGATATGCCATTACCAATGCGAACTTGAAACTTATCCTTGCATCACTCTCTACTGCAGAAGAGTTTCTTCCACATCCAGAAGGAACCATTGCCAGAACGAACGACCACTCAAGATTACAGACTTCACCTATACAACCCAGACTGAGTTTGTATCAGTAAGAAGCCTTCAAACATGTTTCAACACAGCCGCCCTATTCTAGTCTTGGATTTTCTTTATTCCCAATCCCTCTTCTTTCTTAGGGTAACAAAGGGATGCCCAAGCCACCTTGGCAGAGGTAGCATTTAAGGATCCTTTCCACAGAAAATGAGAGAGTATACTTTTAATTTTCCTATTAACTGATTGGGGAAACAAAAACATAGAGCTCTAGTAAACCTGAATTGAAAACAAAACAGACTTGATTAATTGGAGTCGTCTAGTATATGAGAGGGAAAAGGATGTCCATAGGTGAATACGAGCAAGCATCCTGTCAAGCAGGCCCTGACAGTCTTGGTATTTCAATCTAGATGTTATAAGCGAGACTCCAAGATACCGAATGGGCAGATTCCCTCTTTGGAAGCCAATAATTTCTTGCAGACATTTTGCTTTCTCATTTGCCATTTTCGAAAATATTTCTTTTACTACTATTAGCAATCAGGCCCGAGAGATTCGAAAATTTCAGTAGCGTATCCTTGTAGATCCGTAGGGAGGTCTCATATCCCTTGCAAAACATCAAGAGATCATCTGTAAAACAAAGGTGGGTTATCTTCCCACTCCCATATTGCCAATGGTATTAAAATTCATTGTCATTCATCATCTTTCGCCATTTTTGTATTAAAGCCTTTTCCTGGGGTATGCCCCTTGTACTTTTGTACTCGTTCTTTTTTTGTTATAAATTTGTAACTTTCCAAAATAAAAAGAATTTAATCGTAATTATTACGAGCTATTTTGATAAACTGTAGACCATAGGATGTGTCATGAAACATGTTCTTTATTATTTTTGAGATATTAGGAACGAGTTTCTTACTCATGAAGAATATAGTCCGCAACTATTAGGGTCAGATTAGTTTTGAGTCTAATTGTGACGTTAGACAGTCTATGTCAAAAAGAGTCAGAAAATATGCAGTAGGAGTGTCATATTGTTGGAACATTATGACCCATAACATCACTATTTGTACAGAACATGGTTTTATTGTACAAATTAACTGTGTGACAAAGGAAACTGCTCTTTTATCATTTGTAATTAGATTACTTGAATATATAAATGATAGAAGTCCTTATGATTAGTTCCAGATTATAAGATATGAGATAATATCAATCCACTAAGGTTTAATCATTAAATTTCCCTAGTCGTAGTATTATCGAGACTGGACATCGATAATACGGAATAGACTAGTATTGCACTTGTGCGCCTTGTGGGAGCATAACGGCATAGTTCTCATATATTTAAGTATTGGATACTTATGCAAATGTGATAGGAGATTGTGTTTACCGATGGTACGGGAACAACTTCACTCCGGATAGACCCCTCGGAATCCCATTGGTAGTATAACTATGTGTCTATGGGAATCCGATTCAGGGTAGGTGTATTTGGTCTTAACCTGAGACTTGCATCACTAATACTTGTGACAATCAATACGCTTTAGTTTTGATCTTCCGGGACTTTAATAGGTTATGTGTACGCCTCTTCTGGGTTTATTGAGAATCTTAGAGTATTGGATGTAATGTCAAGATGGAAGTATCACTTCAGTCATATGGAGATGATGATCACGCATGGATACAGAACTGGTACTCTGATGTGTTCCAACCATCGGGATAATGTGACAAGGTCATGATTATCCGATTAAAGAGACAAGTTGCTAGTAATCCGATATATGCTTCGTACGGGACATACACTACTCCAGCTCCAGACCTTGCATATGACATCCGATACTGGATCACAATACGCAATACTACGTATACTACGCCTCAAAAAGAGTATATATTCCTTAAAGAATATTTCTGGAGAATTGGGTAGGCACGGTGCTTTGCTAGAAGCTAACCATGTCTTGTAAATCGGTAAGCACGTGGTACAAGGTACGCACTTAATCGGATAGTCCGATAATCGAATTTGCTGCCAACATATCCAGGGGTCTCTTGGGTCGCTTCCCAAAGATTCACCGATGACAGTTGACTCGATTAGTAGAATTAATCTAGGATTAATTAAGAGAGAGAAAATTAATCTGGGATTAATTGAGGCATTATTTAATCTAGGATTAAATGTGTTCGAAGAGAGAGAATGTGATTATTTTGGAATTAATCGGTAAAATAAATTTATAGTTAAATTGGATTTTTCTATTTAATTTATTTATATGGGCTAAAATTAATATATCGGATATATTAATTGGAATTAGATTTCAATACGAAATCAAAGTCGGACTTTAATACGAGCGAACAAATTAATTTAGAATTAATTGTAAATGACATTCGTAATATATTTGCGAGGCATCGTTATTTAATTAAATTAGATTTAATTATTTAGCGATGAAAATTTGTTTAGTCGGATTAAATGGATCCGAGCCGCGGTAAATATTCGTAGAGACCTTTTGAATTTTGAATTCAAAAGGTGGGGCCTACTTCACTTGTGTGAAGTGGTGGTTGGGAAAGTGGTTGGCATTTATGCCAAAACCACTTACTTTCCAACCACTTGGTTTTGGTGAAACCAAAAGCCCAACCACTTGGTTATGGGTGAAAAGGGTAAAAACCCTTTAACAAAACAAAAGCCTCTCTCATTCCAATACATGACAAGAAAAGCAAACACACCATAAACCCTAAAGTGGCGTGAACTTCCTCTCATCTTCTCTTTGATTTTGTTATAAAATCAAACAAGCTAGCACTTCAAGGAGTCTTCTAAGGTGATAGGGAAACAACTTCAAGAGTTGGAATCAACACTCAAAGCTTGGAGCTTTAAAGAACACAATATAAAATTTTGAAGTTCAAATCTGATCATTGTAAGTCATTCTGCACCTTTTAATGATATTATTCACACATATTCTTGCTTAATAGATCTTTGGCATGTTCTAAGAACACTAACAATGGTATCAAGAGCCAATTTTAAGCATGATTTTTCCTAGGGTTCATGAGACTTTAATTTGGGGCTTTTGTGTTTTGAGCATGATTTCTTCAAATTGATGGTTTGAGCATGCTTAGATTATGTTAACTTAGAGTTGTGCATGATTAGATTTGAGATAAATTAATTGGATCAAAAATCACAAAAAACTTAGCTTGACCGAATGCACCTAGTGAACTGCACATTGTGATTTTTTGATTTTTACAACATTGGATGTGTTTAATGCATGATATGAGTGTTTATTGTTGATTTAATTAGATTGAAATCAAAATCGATAAAGATTATGTTAAATCACAATGATAATGATAAGCATGGAATGATATGTTTTGCTTCAATTTGTGTTGGGCATAAATTGATTAATTAAAGCATGATTAATTAGTTTAATTGGTGTTTTGGAAATATTAAGTTTAATTAATTAATAATGGCTAATACACTTTAATTATAATAATTATGATATCTGGAATATTGAAATGTTAATATTAGCCTTTAAATTTTTTAATTGGGCTAAAAGTGTGTATTTGGGTTTAATGGGCTTGGTTAGACCAAGTTTGGTTTTGGAGTTTTGGATTGGATCCAATTGGGCCCAAAACCAATTCCATAAAGTCCAAATACATCACTTGGGCCTTTAAAGAATTTAATTGGGCCTAGTGGGCCCAATGGGCCCAAATTGATTTGTTGGCAATATGGTGATTCCTATTGGGCCTTGACATTTCGGGTTTGATCCATTATAGCCAAAGCCCATGCCTTAAGAATCAATTAAAAGCCCATTGGACTTTAATTAAATTGACATTGGATGTTATTGGGCCTTTGAGACCCATCAAGATTGGATTTGGAATCCAAGTCTTTAAGGAATATAAATAAGTGTAAATGTTTAATTTAGAATTAAATTGGAATTAGTATTGAATATAAATAAATTAGATTTAAAGTTGTAGTTCGATATAATTCAAGAATACGTACTTAAAGTATTTATTCTTAAACGAGTTGTACTCGCGCAAATCAAATCGTTGTTTGAACATTGGATGGTTATTAATTCAAAGATTAATTAATTGGATTAGATTGATTGAATAACATGCTATGTATGAATACTTTAATGAGTTGTATGAATAATGTATATCGGATGGTTATTAGAAGGGTGAGGGCAATTTTGGAAATTATTGTAATAATTTTAGAATTTATTAATTGGACCTGCGTGTCCAGCCTATTATCTCCTTATTCTTTGTAATTCGCTTCTCACCAATTCCCCTCAATGTTAATGAGGTTTCTTTGATGTATTATGTAATTGGGTAGAAGTTAGAATAGTGCTAGCCGGGGAGAGGAAAATGAGTGATTTATTCTAAAAATAATTTATGAGATATCCATCCGCATATCATTATTAATTTATTTACCGCGACTTATTATGCTTTTAGAATGCATGCTTAAGGCTGTATGATGAGACTTAATCAAAGATAATTAATTGGTTGCCAATTACGCGAAAAACCCTTAATAAATATTAAGCGTTTTCTTCCATTGAGTGATTCATTCTCAAGATCCAAGATTGGCACTGGTTTGTTGGCCAAAGTCAAGACCTTTGTCCATCGCGGATGTGTTCGAATCATGAAAGCTTTGTTCCATATCGCATATATTGGGCAAGTTGTGATTTGTTGGCCAAAGTCAAGATCACTTCTTGTTCATCGACATGGATTACGAAGCCTTCCAAAGTCAATGGGTCCCGCTTAACTGGAATCATTAAGCTTGTTGAGCCAAAGCCAAGGCTTAGTTGATTCAGAGGAAAAAGGTTAGGAAAATATATTGGATATATTGACATCTATATTATATATATGTTTCGGACTTGGAGGTCCACCTACCGGATCTAGGAATTGGATGAGATCCAATTGATCTTAGAGATCTACCTAGTTAAATATCATACGGCTTGTTGGCCAAAGTCAAGGTTGTGTGTTATTTAACGAGATCCTAGCCCACTAGGAAACTAGGTTTCCCGAGTACTCAACAGAGGGTTAGAGGCTCGCTGAAAATTAGTGGGAGGCAAATATTATATTTACAATTTCGTTTAGATACTTGCCAATACGCGCTCATTTCAATTTTCGTCTTTATTTATTAATAAATATATTAGTTGGACTAATATTCAATTGTTGTTTTAATTAAACAGTTGGACTGTATTCAAACTACTTCATTTATAGTTGATTATATAATTGGATTATAGTAATCAATATATTTGAATTTTACCAATTATTTGTAGTTGATTATATAATTGGATTATAGTAATCAATATATATTTGAATTTAACCAATCAAATTATAATTAGTTATATAATTAAACTATAGTAATCATTACATTAGATTGTACCCGAAATCATTGATTGGATAGTTGGACTATAGCAATCAAGATAACTGAAAGATTAACGTCAAAGAACATAATCCTAGGTGAAAATGTCTTTAACGGCATAATTTTCTAGAATGGGAAACGAATCTCATGATAGTCCTGGGAGTTGAGAAGTTACTGTATTTGATAGAGCGACCTTTCGGAGCAAATAGTGGAGCATGAGCTTTGGAAGACTCATCGTGATGAAAACTTTAGTGCTCAATCCGTTATGCTTGCCGCAAAGACTCCTTAATTTCTTCGTCAAAACTAAGGATTAGATCCTTATACTATGATGTTGAAATTAAAAGATCTTCATAGATCTATTCTTAGATCTTAGAAATATTAATTGCAATATAAAACTCTTGGAGAGTTAATGGCTATGCTCAAGGAGATAGAGCCAGAGTTTGCAAAAGGGCAAGGAGTGCAAGGCGCATCTTACTTCAACATCCCAGAAGATCAAGGCTTGGCCGAAGACTTCTAGGGATATGAAGAAAATGGCACGGCAAAATTTGTCAAAGTCTTCTAGGAAGACGAAGGACATATCCCAAGATATCTGCTTAAACTGTGGCAAACGGGGTCATTGGAAGCATGACTGCCGTATGGACAAGGCAGACATGAAGGAAGTGACGATGGACAAGGCTCTGACTTCAGGTATGTTTGTCATAAACATGTCCACTGTTGGTTTTAAAATTGGATTTTAGATACTGGATGTGGTACATAAATATATGTACTGATGTGAGGGATCTGCTGATTAGCAGGATATTGACTTCATGTGAGATTGACCTGCGAATTAGAAACGGGACGAGAGTCACTGTTTTGGTTGTGGGAACCTAAGTTTTGAAACTGCCCTTTGGGCATGTACTTAAATTAGGAAACTATTACAATATACCTATTTTGACTAGGAACATTATCTCTATATCTAGTTTAACCCGTTGTGGGTATGCCTTTATATTCTAGAAAACTAAGTGTTTTGGTTATAAAGATGAAATTGAGATAAACACATTAGATGTGAATAACAATGTTTATATTTTGAATATAAATGAATCTCAAACATATAATATGACAAACAAATAGCTCAAACTGAATTAATCAGATAAGACTTATTTGTGGCATTGTTGTCTGAGACACATTAACAAGATTCGTATATCCATAGTATCGAAGAGTGGATACTATGACGAATTTGATTTTAATTCAAATGATGTATACGAATCTAGTTTATTAGGCAAAGTGCCTAAAACACCTTTTACTTGGTAAAAATGCAAATGCCATCGATCTGTTAGCCCTCGTTCATAGTGACGTATGTGGGCCCATGTCTAGCTAGGCTGGAGGTGGAGGTGGATATGAATACTTCGTAACCTTTAAGGATGAGGCATCGCGTTATGATTATGTGTATCTTATGTAACACAAGTCAGAAATATTTGAGTAATTCAAATAGTTTCGACACGAAGTAATAAAATAGACCGGTAAAAGTATTAAAAATATTACGGTCGGACAACAGTGTAAAATACTTAAATATATGAGTTTCAAGATTACTTGAAAGAGTGTGGTATTCTTTCACAGTGGACTCCTCTCGGGACACCTCAATTTGACGGTGTGTTCGAACAATGAGACCGAACTTTGTTGGACATAGTAAGGTTGATGATGAGTCGCTCTGAGCTACCAATTTCCTTCTAAGGATACGCATTAAACAGTGCAATGCTTATTTTGAATAAGGTTCCATGAAAATCTATTAGACAGACTTCATATTAGATATGAACATGAAGAAATCGGGTTTCACATTCCTTAAGATTTGGGAATGCTGGGCATACACTAAATGTTTGGATGATACCAAACTAGAACCCAAATCGGATAAGTGCTTATTTGTAATTGGTTATCCTAAGGAAACCAAAGTATAGTACTTATACAACTCACAAGGGAACAATATAATTATTGCTCTCCATGCAGTTTTCCTAAGAGGAATACCTAAATACAATGGTAAGTGGGAGGAAAGTAAAACTCGATGAAAATCAGAGTAATACTGTTCCAGGCACCGAATCCTCATGGAACACCAACAGTTCATCAGGGATGAAACTGTACCAATAATCTGCTAATACACAAGAACCGCGTAGGTCAGAGAAAGTCAGAAAACAACCTGGGAGGTATGGGTTTCTGATCTCACTTCATGTAGATGTCAACCTTATTGAGGATAATGAACCGACTACGTATGAGGAGGTGATATAAGGTATTGACTCCTTTTATGGCAAAGTGCCATGAAGTCCAAAATGGATTCCATATAAATAAACAAGTTTGGACACTAGTTGTTGTACCAGAAGGCATTGTGCCTATTGGTACTATATATATCTTCAAGGAAGACATACATGGATGACAACATACAAATGTACATAACTAGGCTTGTACAGAAAGGGTATCGTCAATGATATAGTGTCAACTACGATGAAACTTTTTCGCTTGTTGCCATGATTAAATCCATTTGGATAATGCTTGCTAATGTTGCATACTTCATTTATGAAATATGGCATATGATACATCAAAACCACTTTCCTTAAACAGAAACCTTTAGGAGGATGTTTATCAACATCCTGACGGTTTTGTCGTACCAAAACAAGCAAACAAGGTTTGCAAGTTAAATCAATCCATTTATGGATTGAAGTAAGCATTGAATTCTTGAAACCATCGTTTTGATCTAATCAAAATGGTATATGATTTAATTCAAAATGAAGATGATTCTTGTGTATATAAGAAGGTCAGTGGGAGCGCACTGACAATGATTGTCCAATATAAAGATGATTTATTATTTCTTGGAAATAACATTCCCATAATATAATCGGTGAAAGCTTGGCTTTCATTAAATTCTCCATAGAATACCTGGGAGAAGTTGGCTTCATTCTAGGAATAAAAATCTACTAGGATAGATCTAGAAAGCTGTTGACACTCTCTCAGTGTTCGTACATTTTGAAATGTATGTGACCTGATGTCTCATATGCTTTGAGCATATGTAGACGCTATAAGGCTAATCTGTTAGACAATTATGACCCATAGCGTCACTATTTGTAAAAGGCATTATGGTTTTTGTATAAATTAACTATGTGACTATGAAATTGCTATTTTATCATTTCGTGATTGGATTACTTAAACCTAAAGTGATAAAAGTCCTTATGATTAGTTCCGGATTATAAGGTATGAGACAATATCAATCCACTAAGGTTTAATCATCAAATATCCCTGGTCGTAGTATTATCGAGACTACACATCGATAATATGGATAGACTAGTATTGCACTTGTGCGCGTTGTGGGAGCATAATGACATAGTTCTCATATATTTAAGTATTGGATACTTATGCAAGTGTGATAGGAGGTTGTGTTTATCGATGGTACGGAAACAGCTTCGCTTCGGATAGACCCCACAGAATCCCATTGGTTGTATGACAATGTGTCTATGGGAATCCGAATCAGGGTAGGTGTATTTGGTCTTAACCTGAGACTTACATCGCTAATACTTGCGACAATCATTACGCTTTAGTTTTGGTCGTCCAGGACTTTAACGGGTTATGTGTACGCCTCTTCTGGGTTTATTGAGAATCATAGAGTATTGGATGTGATGTCAAGATGGAAGTATCACTTTAGTCATATGAAGATGATGATCACACATGGATACACAACTGGTACTCTAATTTATTGCAACCATCAGGATAATATGACAACGTCATGATTATCCGATTAAATAGACTAGTTGATTGTGATCCGATATATGCTTCGTACGGGGCAAACACTATTCCAGCCCCAGGCCTTGCATGTGACATCTGATACTGGATTGTAATACGCAATACTAAGTATTATACGCCTGACATAGATTGTAGATTCCAGTAAGAATATTTCTGGAGAATTGGGTAGGCACAGTGATTTACTAGAAGCCAACCATGTCTTGTAAATCGGTTAGCACATAGTACAAGGTACGCACTTAATCGGATAGTCCGATAATCGGATTTACTGCCAACATATCCATAGGTCTCTTGGGTCACTTCCCAAAGATTCACCGATGACAGTTGATTAATTAAGAGAGAGAAAATTAATCTGGGATTAATTGAGGTATTATTTAATCTGGGATTAAATGTGTTTGGAAGAGAGAGAACACGATTAATTTGGAATTAATCGGTAAAATAAATTTAATAGTTAAATTTGATTTTTCTATTTAATTTATTGATATGGGCTAAAATTAATATATCAGATATATTAATTGGAATTAGATTTCAACACGAAATTAAAGTCGGACTTTAGTACATGCGAACAAATTAATTTAGAATTAATTCGTAAACGGCATTCGTAATAAATTTACGAGGTGTCATTATTTAATTAAATTAGATTTACTTATTTAGCGATGAAAATTCATTTAATCGGATTGAACGGATCCGAGCCGCGGCAAACATTCGTAGAAATCGTTTGAATTTTGAATTCAAATTGTGGGGCCCACTTCACATGTGGTAGTTGGGAGAGTGGTTGGCATTTATGCCAAACCACCAACTTTCCCAACCACCTTGGAATGGTTTTGGTGAAACCATTTACCCAACCACCTTATTTAGGTGAAAAGGGTAAATTGGATTTCACCAAAAACCCTCTCTCTCACATTTGCAAACATAACACACAAAATACAAAGACATGAAACCCTAGTTTGGGTGTGAACTTGGTCTCTCATTCTCTTTGATTTTGTGACAAAATCATTAAAAGCTAGCACTTCAAAGATCAACAAAGGTGATAGGGAAACAACTCAAAGCTTGGAATCACATTGAAAGGTTGGATCTTGGTGATCACTTTTCAAAGCCAATCCATTCATTGTAAGTATATTCCGCAACTTATAATGATCTTTATCACATGATTTCATGCTTATTAGATCATTGGCATGTTCTAGGAACACTAACAATGGTATCATGAGCCAATTTTAAGCATGAAAAATTCTATGGTTCTTGTGACTAAAATTTGGGGCTTTTGTGTTTTGAACATGATTTTTTCAAATTGATGGTTTGAGCATGCTTAGAATATGATAACTTATAGTTACGCATGATTAGATTTGAGACAAATCTATTGAATCAAAAAATCATATACCCATACCATGGCCGAATGCACTGCAGTCCACTGCAGTTTGATTTTTTGATTTTTACAACATTGGATGTGTTTAAATGCATGATAAAAATGTTGATTGTTGGTTTGATTAGATTGGAATCAAAGTCAATAATGTTTATGTTAAATTCAAAGAGCATGTTGAGCATGAAAATGATATGTTTTGCTTCAATTTGTGTTGAGCATAATTTGATTAACATAAGCATGATTAATTAGGTAATTGATATTTTGGAAATATTAAGGTTAATTAATTAATCATGGATAATACACTTTAATTATAATAATTAAAAATATTTGGAATATTAAAATTATATTAATTGGCATTTTAAAGTTTATTGGGCTAAAAGTGTGTATTTGGGCTTAATGGACTTGGTTGGACCAAGTTTGGTTTTGGACTTTTGAATTGGATCCAATTGGGCCCAAAACCAATTCCATAAATTCCAAATACATCACTTGACCCTTTAAAGAATTTAATTGGGCCTAATGGGCCTAAATTGATTTTTTGGCAATATGGTGATTCCTATTGGGCTTTGGCATTTTGGGTTTGATCCATTATGGCCAAAGCCCATGCCTTAAGAATCAATTAAAAGCCTATTGGACTTTAATTCAAATGGCATTGGATGTTATTGGGCCTTTAAGACCCATCAAGATTGGATTTGGAATCCAAGTCTTTAAGGCATATAAATAAGTGTAAGTGTTTAATATGGAATTAAATTTGAATTAGTATTGAATACAGATAAATTAGATTTAAAGTTGTAGTTCGATATAATTCAAGAATACGTACTTAAAAGTATTTATTCTTAAACGAGTTGGACTCGCGCAAATCAAATCGTTGTTTGAACATTGGATGGTCATTAATTCAAAGATTAATTAATTGGATTAGATTGATTGAATAACAAGCTTTGTATGAATACATGAATGTGTTGTATGAATAATGTATATCAGATGGATATTAGAAGGGTGAGGGCAATTTTGGAAATTGTAATAATTTTAGAATTTATTAATTGGACCTGCGTGTCCAGCCTTCTATCTCTTTACTCTTTGTAATTCTCTTCTTACCTATTCCCCTCAATGTTAATGAGGTTTCTTTATTGTATTATATAATTTGGTAGAAGTTAGAATAGTTCTAGCCGGGGAGAGGAAATGGTATGATTTGTTCTAGGAACAATTTGTGAGATATCCATCCACATATCATTATTAATTTATTTACCGCGCCTTATTATGCTTTTAGAATTCATGCTTAAGTGTGTATGATGAGACCTAATCAAAGATAATTAATTGGTTGCCAATTACGTGAAAAACCCTCAATAAATTTTAAGTGTTTTCCTTCCTTTGAATGATTCATTCTCAAGATCCAAGATTGGCGTTGGTTTGTTTGCCAAAGTTAAGAACTTTGTCCATCAAGGATGTGTTTGAATCATGAAGGCTTTGTTCCGTATCGCATGCCTTAGGCAAGTTGTGATTTGTTAGCCAAAGTCAAGATCACTTCTTGTTCATCGACATGGATTACAAAGCTTTCCAAGTCAATGGGTCCCGCTTGACTGGAATCATTAAGCTTGTTGTGCCAAAACCAAGGCTTAGTTGATTCAGAGGAAAAGGTTAGGAAAATATATTGGATATATTGGCATATATATTGTATATATGTTTCGAACTTGGAGGTCCACCTACCGGATCTAGGAATTGGATGAGATCCAATTGATCTTAGAGATCTACCTAGTTAAATATCATACATCTTGTTGGCCAAAGTCAAGGTTGTGCGTTATTTAACGGGATCCTAGGCTACTAGGAAACTGGGTTTCCCGAGTACTCAACAGAGAGTTAGAGGCTCGCCGAAAAATAGTGGGGGGCTAGTATTGAATTTGTAATTTTGTTCAAATACTTTCCAAATACGCGCTTTCAAATTATTTCGTCAATTATAAATGTTTATTAGTTGGACTAATATTTTATTATTTTTCTTGTAACAGTTAGACTGTACCATACATCGTTAATTGAGTAGTTTGACTATTGCAATTAAGATGACAGGAAAGAACAGTGTCCGGGACATCATCATGGGTGATAATATCTTCAACGACACAAACTTTTCTGATTGGGAAAAGAATCTCATGATTGTCCTGGGAACCGAGAAGTTACTCTATACTATATAGAGACCTCTTGGGCCTAAGCCCGGACCTGATCAGTTGTTTGAGCTAGATCTTTGGAAGACTCATAGCGATGACAACTCCACTGCTCAGTCCATTATGCTTGCTGCTATGACTCAGCAATTCCGTTGACAGAACAAGGGATTGGAACCTTATAACATGTTGGCGAAGTTGCATGATCTTCATCGATCTAATCTTAGATTACAGAGATATGAGTTACAGAATAAGCTATTTCGTTCTCGCATGTCAGATGGTACATCTGTTGAGCACCATGTGTCACAGATGATTATTGACATCGATCAGCTGACACATATGGGCATTGTCTTTGAGGCTGAGACTTCGATAGATTTGATCTTACAGTCTCTCCCCGACACTTGGAGTGGGTTCATCATGAACTACAATATGATGAATCAAGATGATACTCTTGGAGAGTTAATGTCCATACTGAGAGAAGCTGAAAAATGAACTTCTAAAGGGCAAGAAGCCGAGGCGCACTTCGCTTCAACATCTCAGTCTCCAAGGGCTTGGCCCAAGGCGACTGGAGGTATTAAGAAGAAGAAGAAGAAGAAGAAGAAGAAGAAGAAGGGCAAGGCCAAATCGTCAAAGACTTCTGGGAAGTCAAGGGACAAATCCTAATATGTCTGCCTGCAGTGTGGCAAACGGGGTCACTGGAAGCGTGACTGCCGTGAGTACAAGGCACAGATGAAGGATAAGAAAGCGGGCAAGGCACCGGCTTCAGGAATGTTTGTTATTGAGATAAACATGTCTACTACTAGTTCTAAAAATTGGATTTTTGATTCTGGTTGTGGTACTTATATATGCTGATATGCAGGATCTGCAGATTAGCAGGAGACTGGCCTCAGAGGAGATTGATCTACGCGTTGGAAATGGGACACGGGTCGTCGTTTTAGCCGTTGGCATTTTTGTTTTAGAACTGCCCTCGGGGCATGTACTTAAACTTTCAGACTGTTATTATGTACCTAGTTTGACTAGAAATATTATCTCTGTATCTTGTTTGACCCAATGCGGGTACACTTTTGTATTCTAAAACACTGGGTGTTTTGTTTATAAAGATGATTTTGAGATATGTTCTTCTGATGCTAGTAATGGTCTTTATATTTGAATATAAATCAATCTCAAACATATAATGTAATAAATAAAAGGCTTAAAGTAAGTAACATGGATGAAACTTATATGTGGCATTGTCGTCTTGGACATATTAACAAGACTCGTATATCCACACTTTCGAAGAGTGGGTACTTGGACGGATTTGATCTAAATTCATATGAAGTTTGCGAATCTTGCTTATTAGGCAAAATGCCTAAAACACCTTTTAGCGGAAAGGGTGTACGTGCCACCAAACTGTTAGCCCTCGTTCATAGTGACGTATGTGGGCCCATGTCTAGCCAGGATAGAGGTGGATATGAATACTTCGTAACCTTTACGGATGATGCATCACGCTATGGTTATGTGTATCTTATGAGACACAAGTCGGAAACCTTTGAGAAATTCAAAGAGTTTCGACATGAAGTAGAAAAATAGACCAGAAAAAGTATAAAGACATTACGGTCGGACCGTGGTGGAGAATACTTGAGTAATGAGTTTCTTGATTACTTGAAAGAGTATGGTATTCTTTCACAGTGGACTCCTCCCGGAACACCCAAGTTAAATGGTGTATCCGAACGGAGAAACCGAACTTTATTGGATATGGTGAGGTCTATGATGAGTCACACAGAGCTACCTATTTCCTTCTGGGGATATGCATTGAACAGTGCAATACTTATTTTGAATAAGATTCCGTCAAAGTCTCTTCAACAGACTCCGTATGAGATATGGACGGGAAAGAAACCGGGTTTCTCATTCCTAAAGATTTGGGGATGCTGGGCATACGTTAAACGTTTGGAAGGTACCAAATTAGGACCCAAATGGGATAAATGCCTATTTTTAGGTTATCATAGGGAAACCAAAGAATATTACTTTTACAACCCACAAGAGAACAAAGTATTTGTTGCTCTACATTCAGTTTTCCTTGAGAAGGAATTCCTTAATGCACTGGTACTAGGCAGGAAAATAGAACTCGATGAAAATCGGAGTGATGCTGTTCCTGGCATAGAATCCTCAACGGAACAAGAATAGTTCATCAGGGATGAAACTGTACCACAACCTTTGAATACACAAGAACCGCGTAGGTCGCAAAGAGTCAGAAACCAACCTAAGAGGTATAGGTTTCTGATCTCACATCATATGGATGTCAATCTTATTGAGGAAGACGAACCAGCTACGTATGAGGAAGCGGATACAAGATATCGACTCCGCTTTATGGAAAGAAGCCATGAAGTCCGAAATGGATTCCATGTACACCAACCAAGTTTGGACACTGGTTGATGCATCAGAAGGCATAAAGCCTATTGGTTGCAAGTGGATCTTCAAGAAGAAGACCGACATGGATGGAAACATACAAAGCTAGGCTTGTAGCGAAAGGGTATCGTCAACGACATGGTGTCGATTATGACGAAAGGTTTTCACTAGTTGCCATGATTAAATTCATTCGGATTATGCTTGCTATTACTGCATATTTCGATTACGAGATATGACAGATGGACGTCAAAATCGTTTTCCTTAACGGAAACCTTTTGGAGGATGTTTATATACAACACCCTGACGGTTTTATCGCGCCAAAACTTACAAACAAGATTTTTAAGTTAAATCGATCCATTTATGGATTGGAGTAAGCATCGCGTTCTTGGAACCAGCGTTTTGATGAGATCATCAAAGAATACGATTTCATTCAAAACAATGATGACCCTTTTGTATATAAGAAGGTTATTGGGAGCGCACTGACATTCATTGTCCTTTATGTTGATGATGTATTGCTTATGGGCAATGACATTCCCATGTTAACATCGGTGAAAGCTTGGCTTTCATTAAAATTCTCCATGAAAGATCTGGGAGAAGCAGCCTATATTCTAGGAATAAATATCTATATGGATAGATCTAGAAAGCTGCTTGGGCTCTCCCAGAGCATGTACATTGACAAAGTGTTGAAGCGATTCAACATGGATCAGTCCAAGAGGAGACTGTTGTCAGTGTCATATAGTGTCACTCTATTTAAGTCGATGTGTCCTAAAACTAAAGATGAGAGAGACAACATGAGTTGGATCTCGTTCGCTTCGGTAGTCGGATCGATCATGTATGCCATGATATGTACGCGACCTAATGTCTCGTATGCTTTGAACATGTGTAGTCGCTATCAGGCCAATCCAGGTGATGGTCACTGGATGGCGGTTAAGAATATCCTTAAGTATCTTGGACGGAGGGCACCACCAGTTTCAGAGATGCATAATTATGTCTTTGTCCTGGGCATAGAGCACCATTAGTATCAGAGACCCATTGAGTTGTTTTCTTGGATGTAGAGTAGCTTTCAGTTTTCATATTTTCAGTATACAGATTTCAAACCTTCAGTACATAATTTTTAGAAATAAGATTTTAGTACACAATTTTCAGAAACTAGATTTCAGAAATAATTTTTAGAAATTAGAGATTCAAAGCTATTTTCAGAAAGTTTAGTTTTCTAAAGAGATTTCATATGAAGTGATTTTTCTATAAATTTAGTTTTAAAGATTTCATGATTTGCTTTAAGATTTTCAGTTTTATATCTACTCACTTAGACTGTATATCGATCTAACCCCCACCCCCGTCTTTGTATCTTGCAGGTTTCTCGGAGGATGGGCTCGTGAGGACGGATACTGATGCAGTAATTAGGAATGGAGTCTACCAGCATAGAGTGAGATAGTATGAGAGTCCAGTCAGAGATAAAGTATAGTTGTATGTATACATTTGTGATGTATAAGTCGTAATAAGTGTCTGATAATGTTTTGTAAAGAATAGTACATTTGAATATTCAGTTTTGAGATTTTAAAGCATTTTATATTGTTGAGTTGGGCTAATATCCCTGAGCATGATTCTTGCATTTAGACAATCTAAGATATAGTCGGGAAGTTAAAGGCTTATGGGGTTAGTATTGCTATCCCCTGCCAGTAACATCTCCCAGATCGGAGATGTTACAAATATGATATCAGAGCATGGTCTAGGGAGTCAGTGACTGTAGTGGGTAGAGTGTTGGGGTCTTGTATACGGAGTATGTCCGGGATACCCCTATATGAGGCACTACCTCTCCAGTATCCGATCCTCAAGTACGTCCTCAAAGCTTCATAGACAGGTTAGTAAATCTTTTTAGATCATTAAAATAATATTCCTTATCAGAATAATTTCACTCGAGATACTAGTTAAGAAATCTTCTTGTAATTATACCGATCCAGTACTAGAAGAATAAATAAGTTATGGAAACAGACAATAGGATTTTAAGAAAAGTTAATATAGAAGTGAGAAAATGAAGCTATTCATTAGAGGGATGCATAAAAATGTAGGTAGCTAGAGATAAAGAATAGTAAGGAAATGGAATAAGGCAGAGAGAATTTAAGGATATTTACCTAAGAATATACAGGAGAACAAAAAAGCCCGAGAAAGTAATAGAGCGCCTAGAAGTAAGATCTCTTCCCTCCTCAGAACACTCCTTCAAGCCGAACCAATAATCTTCACATACTTCCTATAGATAGTAAAGTCTCAGGAGTACTCATTCAGGAAAATAGAAAGAGAAAGGGAAAACTAGAAAAGAAAAATAAGAAATGTATCTAGATGTTAAAGTGACCAGAGATCGAGACACAAAATCAGATCGATAGGAAGTAAACAGAGATAGAGGAATAGAAACAGACAAGAAATATTGAAACCTATAGTAATAAGAATTTGAGATATGGAGCTACATAATAAAGGATAATACTAGAACTAGTAGTAAAGATGAATATAGTAAGATTGGACTGTAATAAAAGCCGAGTAGATCTAAGAAAAGGTTCTTTTCCTCAAACGAGATACTTCTCTTCCATAGAAGAATTCCTCCGAGTTGATCCAATATTTTTCTAAACCATCCCGTATAAGTAGCAAGTTCCCCCGAGTATCAAGGATCGTTATAAAATAAATGAAGTAGGAAAGTCAATGACGATTGTGCATTCTAATAGATGCGGAATGCCATAGAGATAGAAGGACTTTAGATTTTAGGAACTCAGACCTGTAGGCAAATAAGACGAGTGGTGACAGAAACAATAGTTAATCCTCTTCCCCTGGCCAAGAGATTCAATAAACCGGGCTTCGACCTACCCAGATCTTCACTCCTTCGAGATATCAGCAAAGGAAGCTATCCTGATAGAGTCTATCTCATACTCATCCTATATAAGCAATAGCATCAGGACATAAAGTACGAGAACAATGATGAAGAAGCTTCCAGAGCCAGAAAGAAAAGGACCAATAAGATGTAAGCAGTTCCTGCCAGCATGACTATAGGCGACCGTAAGAAAAACCAACGGGAGTTCATTTCGAGAAATGAAAGGACCTTGAGAGGCAGACCACCTAGAATAAGGATGAAGGAAATTTTGAGGATATAAAGAGAAAAACCAGGATAGCGCAAAGATTAAGGTAATTCAAAGTGAGGCTTGTTAGACTAGTAGGAGTTCACAAATAGATCAAATGCCGTAGAACCCACAGATAAGCTGAGGCAGTAGAGATTCGTAGAAAAGTGTAAGAGTAGGCCTATGAAATTGGAGATATTTAAGAAAGTAATAAAAATATTAATATGGATGATAGCATAAAGTGATTAAATCAAGATTTATAGCAAGAACATGAGGCTGATATTTAAGAACCAAATAAAGGAATGACTGACAGTTATCTTAGTAAAGAGTATAATAATGAAATATGACATGAAAATGGTAAGATAAATGTAAGGAGTAACAAGGAAATTCAGTATATTTGGGCGTAAAGATTACATAATGAGAAAATAATAGAATAAATAATAGATGAAAGTGGTGGGACCCTAGAGCATAGTAAAGAAAAGAACCAGCAAATAAGAGCAATTAAAAGATTAGACAAATCACGAGATGAGCTAAGTACATGAAACCTTCATAGAAACCAAGAACCCTCAAGGAAGTAAACAAATTAGAAGTACAAAAGATCATGGAGAATGATTCACAGGAATATAGTGAGTAACTTACAAAGAACCTCATGGTATTAAGAAAAAGAAGGATTTTAGGAAGAGTGTAATGTACGGACCAAAGATTTAGTAAAAAGACGACTTTAGTAGTTAAAGAAAATAGAGTTTCAAGAAAGTAAAGGAATAAGGAGTCGAAGAACAAGGATTAAGAAGGAATCTTCATAGCAGAATGTCTACCTAAGAATAGATAATAAAAAGGATTATAGAAGTACCCAGAGAAAGAACTTAGTATCTACAGGGAATTAGCGAAAGAAATGGTAAAAAGACGATATAAGGAACTTGTTAGAAAGTGCTTCTACAAGGACTTGTATAGGATATAAAGTGATTAGTTGATCAAAAAGGACCAGGAGTAAAGTTAGAAAAGGTTTAGCAGTAATACCCAATATAGGAAAGATACCAGACAGATATACATGAAAGTCTTAGGCAAAAGTATGTTTCTTAGAGATATCGTAGCAGAAGAGCCTCAAGACTTATTACCACCCTCCCAACCCTCGATCGATACTAGTAACAAGGATGGATCTGAAGTGTAACCTATAGTAGTTTCAGTTATAGAACGAAGAATTAAGGTAAATAAAAGGTTAGCTGATATAAGTATTGAAAAGTGAAATTGTCAAGGCACAACAACAAACATGAGTGGAAAAACTAAGTAAGTATTGACATGAGTGTAGTATGATATAGAACCAAGAAAAATAAGTTCACCATAGTATGGAAATCAACAGAGAGAAGGTATTCTAGCATGAAATCAAGTATAGAAGACAAGTTGAGGTAAAAGAATAGAAAGGAAAGATCAAGGAGTTGAGACCTAGATATATAGTCCAACAAAGAACGAATGAAGCTATTGAGAGTCAGAAAGGAAGCTGTTAAGTTAGAATAGTACCAAAATAAGGTAGTAGTCAAGTAATAACCGATATTTTCAATGAATCAAGGTCTAAGGAAATGATAGATACATATAGAAAGAAGATCCTCAGGTAAAAAGGTAGAAACTTAGACCATGAAAGTTCTTAGTAGATGATAGAAGGAGGTAAAGGATAAAAAGAGTACGAAGAAAAGTTTAGAGAGAGGAACTCTTAAGATACATAAATGGCAGGAAAGAATACATAATGGGTAAAGAGGATACAGTAAGTAATAACAAGAAAGGTTTTGGTTAAGTAATTATATAAGGTACTCAGCCCTAGTCTAGGATAATCAAGCCACTGTAGGTTTGGGATGATTTTAGTTGCAGTTATGGATAGTTTGGCGGATTCGTATCATAGTTTGGAAACGAAAAAAATAAGTTAATGCGAAGCCAAGATTGTTATAGAAAATGAGTCATTGAGCAGTGTAATATTGGTAAGAATCTGAATAACAGCATTTGAAAGCAAAGTATGAAAGAATACAACCAAAATAGAAAAGGAACATTGGAAACATCAGAAAGTTAGAAAACCCCCAAACCCCCCCCCCCCCTTCTGGAAGAAAAATTTTGAAACTTGAAGAATAGAAGCTTATAGACGGCTGAAGGTTGTATAAGAGGTATAAAGCGTTGATAGCTAAGTGATGTAAAAGAGTATTAAGATCAAGTTGGACAAGTGAAATAAAGAATAATAAGTACAAGAGAAATTGTTGAGCATAAGTAAAGGCCTAGAAGGAAGAAATCTTGGAGATAAGGAGTATGAGATACAGAGAAAGGATAAAAAGACAGTAGTCAAAAATACTCACCAGAAGTATTATAGAATGATGACTCAGAAAATGGAATAAAAGAAGATCAAGTAACCAACAGAGGTTAGAGACAAAAAGATAAGTATAATTGAATCTCTAGATATTCTCAAAACTAAGAACCTCGAGTTATACCCCATAAAGGATTCGAGGATGAATCTTACTTAAGAGGGAATGTGTAACGACGGTAGTTTTTACTACTACCTACAAAGATACTGTTACATACGGACAAATGCACATAAAATAAATGATATTGGGACTCAAATATGTTCGTAGAATGACTTTAGAGATGATTAGTAAACCCCTTGAAGACCCAGGACGAGACTGTACCGTGTTTTTTTTGGACTACCCATGGTATTTGGAGCATAACATTTTCATAAAATCTCCAATTTTTATGAATTTTATATCATCGAAAAGATGAGATCGAAACCTACAACTTCCACGTGAACATTTTCCCAAAATCGGACCAGAAATAGGTCAAAAATGCAAGTCAAAAATTTAGATGAATAGTAATTTCGGACCCAAGTAAAAAAATCTCCAAATTTCTCCATTTTTCTGGATACTTCTACATTGTTCTTTGAATCAATTAAGTCCCACTATATAAAGGGATTACTATTCATCAATACCAAAAAGAAATAAAAGCAAAATAGAAAAGAGAATGGAGGAAGTCGAGAGAAAAGAGAGGGAAGAGAAGAATGAGAAAAAAGAAAGAGAAGAAAAAGAAGGAGGAAGAAGAAAAGAAAAAAAGAACCAAGAATGAGAGGTTGAGCATCATTGGAAGCTTGGAGAGTGTAGGAATCAAACATGGGGAAGGTAAGAAATCAATAACCATTTTCTTTAATTGGTGAGCTTAATGTTTTAGTATTTTTGTAGTGTTGAGAACTTGAGTATGATGATAATTGAATGATTCCTTTTGTTTGAGTTAATAAAAAGGTTGATAAACCTCATTGTTTAATTGGGATGGAAAATTGGTGAGTTAATAAAGTGAATTGAAAGTGAGATTCTTGATGAATTGATGTTTAATGCATGTAAAATGGAGTGTATAATGATGTTTTATATATTGGTTTTTGGTTTGGAAGTGTTGAAATGGATTAGAGTTGGATAACTTGAGCTTTGGATGAATTTGAAGGAGAAATCAGAAACCTGGAAAACACAGGCGCGTCAAGACACAATGAGAATTTCACGCTGCGATGCGAGAGGAATAAGGTTACCGGATTCTGGACACCACTAGTCGTGACGCGTATTCTTTCCTGCATCGCGATGCGAGACCAGAACCTCACCAAATTAGTTTTAATACCCCAGTTCTGTCTTACGCATTAGAGGCGCCCTTAGGGACTCATATCAGTTTATACACATATCTTATATCAAATTATGATCATCATAAGTCTTGAGTATATAATATTCGGATGAATCTTTAAAGTATTGTGGTTATTTTACTACATTGATTCTAATTAAGTTCCGATCATAGGTTATCCACAGGAATCACAGTCTCATTCGACCAATGATCCAGTGCTAGCTAGACTTAAACAAAGTGAGTGGACCTCTTTTCTTTAACTGGTTTTATTTATTAAGTTTTAAGTTGATATCAGTCTTATTTTTATGCCTTAGGGCGTTAGATTTCTTTATTGCTGTTATTACATAAAATTTATACATTGTGTTTTACACAGAAAAATTTTAAATCATGAGTTTTTATGTTTTCGAGACATGAGGTAAAAACTCACCCGATTATGTAACTTAAGATTCAGTTGGAATTGACGAATACAGAGGACATGTGTACATGTAGAGCTAGGATGACGGCTTAGGATCGTGTGTCTGGACTCTAGTTCAGAGCTTGGGCGGGGAGCATAGATCAGCACCCCCAGTTCTAGTGGTGGCTACACCCAGTTGAGTCGTTGTCCTGAGCGTAAAGCTCAACATCCAGTGGAGTTGTTATCCTGGTCGTAGGGCACCATCATTTTTAGAGATGCCCAATTGAGTCGTTGTCCTAGGCATAGAGCACCACCAGTATCAGAGACCCGATAGAGTTGTTCCCGAACATGTCCAGTTGAGTCATTTTCCTGGACATAGAGTAGTTTTAAGTTTTCATATTTTCAGTATGCAGATATCAGACTTTCAGTTCATAGTTTTCAAAAATAAGATTTTAGAAAACAGTTTTCAGAAACCAGATATTCAAAGCTATTTTCAGAAAGTTTAGTTTTATAAAGTGATTTCATATGAAGTGATTTTCTAAAAACTTTAGTTTTAAAGATTTTATGATTTACTTTAAGATTTTCAGTTTCATGTCCACTCACTTAGATCGTATAGCGCCCCCCACCCCAGTCTTTGTATCTTGTAGGTTTCTCGGAGGACGAGCTCAGGAGGACGGATACTGATGCAGTCATTAGGGATGGAGTCTACCAGTACTGAGTTAGATAGTATGAGAGTCCAGTCAGAGGTAAAGTATAGTTGCATGTATACATTTGTGATGTATAATTCGTAATAAGTGTTTGATAATGTTTTGTAAAGAAGAGTACATTTGAATATTCATTTTTAATAATTTAAAGCATTTTATATTATTGAGTTGGGCTAAGATCCCTGGGCATGATTCTTGCATTTAGACAGTCTAAGATATAGTCGGAAAGTCAAAGGCTTATGGGGTTAGTACTACTATCACCTGCCGGTAACATCTCCTAAATCTGGGATGTTACAAAAAATATGTTATTTAAATGTATTGGATGTATATTGGGCATTTGAATAATTGCTGGAAAGTATTTCAGAGTGAAAATATGTGAACATGGTGAAAACGATGTTACCGGGTGAGTTTCGGGCTTACCGGATGTTGGCTATCCAAACAATAAATTTTTCACTGTTTGGGCAGCTCATTAATTGCCCAAATACTATTGGGGCTGACTTGGGTAGCCCCCAAGTGTTTTGGTTGGTCGGTTCGGGAAAAAACACGTTTTATGCCATTTTGCAAAAAAAAAAATATTTTCGTAAAAATTTCGTGATATTTTCTAAATTATTTATTTTTTTATTTGATAAAAAAAAATAATATATTTGGGTGAACTATGAATGAATTATTCATATTGGATATTGAATAATTTATTTGGTAAGTTTAAAAGTTTTTAAAGTTACGATTTCACTCGAACCACGCTTCCGCCTACGTCTTTGAGAAAACCCCAATAAATTGATATCAGAGTGAGTCTGATTTTACATCCATTATATTTTTCATGCTTGATATATGATATTTAATCAAATTTTATTATTTTCACATGCATATGAAATTAATTTGATTAATTTTGGATTGTTCGACAAAAGGAAAATCCCTGTTAAATTAGACATTAAAGTAACTAGTATTAGGAATACTTGTTTCTTGGTCCGCATTATCAGTACAAATGTAAATATTTTCTTGATGCTGTAGATGTATCGTGCTAAAGCTATGTAGTTATGGCTAATGGTAGTCCATTTGCGCAGGTAGAACTTATATGATAAGAGACAAATTCAAGTGAAAGTGAAAATTCTGTGAACGTTCCAAAGCTGTCAGAACTATATAGGTAACTTAAGATTATCACTGACAAGTAAAGCCTTGATACTCCTTATGTTAACGTACCAAAGCTGTCACAATGAAAAATAGTCAGGACCAAAATTAGGAGTCACCGTGAGTGTGATTGATAACGAATTGTCTACCTGTGAATATACGTAGGTGGGAACGTGCCAAAGCTGTGAGTCGAAATATATTCACAGGTCCACTTCCCATTATGAAATTTGATTTAATTATTGAATTCTCATTTTTCGTTGGGGATTACGGTAAAGTAGTGGAAGCACTGCTGGGTTAAAAATCCATAACTAAAGCGGTGTGTAATATTATGAAAATTGACACATATGTTTTCCTTGTTCTATACTGTGATAGAATTGAACTTTTAATCCACTGCATGCATACTTTATATATATGTTTTATGACTTTCTATGATTGCAGATTTCTAGAATATGTTCTGGATAAGAGTAGGCTTGGATATTGTTTGATTAGTCAAAACCATCAGAAATTATTTTTCCGATTTTCTTGAAAAAAATCAAGATGGTTAGTGATTTAGTTACTAAGTCACATTAGTAATCTAAATAGATATCCGTTTTAGGATATAATTCTGTATAGAGAATAGTTTGTTTTGCAGTAAGAATTGACGTGAATTAATTCATGTCTCAAGATTCTTGACTGACATTAAGAAAACCTCATTAGGTATTTGTTTATTTGATAGTAACGTTTCTTGGCTTTAGTGACCTTTAGAGGTAATGTGTCTGACACAGTTTGCTAATCAATTATTTACAATTGCTGTAAATAGTTGAAGGTAAATTATAAAGTTAAATAAATGAGATGTGTATAGTTATTTGTAGAGAATATTGATTCTCACAATACGACAACTATAGGTATTGGATACCAGATCTCACGTCTAGTTATTTAAAATATAATTTAATGATTATTTTGATATTTAATATCAGAACTTGTGACTATTGGATAGTTATTTGTTTTTTATAAACAGTTATTTCATAATTTAATATGACTAGTAATTTATTGATTAAGAAATAAACATTAAATAAAATATTCGGTTAAGTAAATAATTTAGAACAATACTTTATGAGATTTTATCACATAGTATTAGATGCTTATTTTGTATGGTAATGAATGGTTTCATACGAGATCACACCACATATCCTTATCCATTTAATGAATATTGTATTTCGGGAATGTGATTAAATCTCATTTAACCAATGATCGTCATTGGACCACATATTTATTAACTAATACTTTGGATGTATGTAGTTTAATGAATTATAAATTACCTTGGATAGTTTTCTTTACTCGTAACTTAGTTAATGAGTTGTCATGACTTAGTTACGTGTTTCTAAAAGAATACATATTGAACGTCTTCAATGATTCGAGAACTTTCAATATGTTTCGATGAATGCAAATAGAATATTTTAACTGGTTCAAAGATATTCAATTTGAAGTTTTGAAAACTGTATCTTTAAAATTTATCATGAATCTTTGAATTGTTCAAAGATGCTTGATACGATCAAACATATGAATTTATGGCAGTTAGTTCTAAGATTATTCAATGAATATGATTCTTACTCAATATTATTCTTTTATGATTCCATCGTAATGGAATTAGTCTGTGGGAGAAATCGAATCTTGTATGATTTGATTCGTTTGATATTGAATGTTACCGAATCAGTTTCAATACTCTTGGGGATTTGCTCCAGTAACACTAATTCATCCTTTTAATTAATGTTCCATTAGTTCCTACAATTATATATATGATATGTATAAGTAGAAAATTCGAATCTTAAAAAGTTTGAGATTTGAATCTTTCTTTTGTATAATGGCTATATAATTAAAAAGTACTTGCACCTCAGAGGTACAAGTAAAAGTTTATTATTTATTATATTTAATAGAATATTGTATTTTATTTGATAGAATATCTTTTTTACGATCCCGAGTAATAAAATTATTATATTACTTGATTTGTAACATTAGATGTTAATGATCGTTAAAAAAAACTTGACTTATTGAAGTTAAATGTGAGAGTGGTAAACTATAAATGGAACTACATAATTAATAAGATGAAAAGACCCTTAGACATCTTCCATATAAGTCTAATAGGATGTCAGAATCATTTGCAAAGTATTTGATACTAAATGGTTATGTTGTTTTCTTATTGAAGAAAATTATCCTATAACTTATAGTGGGAGCTATACTTGATATCGATTTCGAAAGTTAGCATTAAACAATATATCTAAGATTGTTCGTAGCTTACTACGATTAAGGTTTTGAACTTGATTAAGCTTTCATTATGAACGTTCATAAAATGTGCAAATGGTTTCCACTGCGAAAACAGAGTGAACTTGTTAAAGGTTTGACCTTTATAGTATGACAGTGAGAAAGGTTATACTCAACAATCTATTATAGATTCTGAGGAAACTTGTCTCTAGTCTCACTAATTGAACAATTAAGGATTTATTGGTTAATATTAATATTAAACTATGTGTTTTAGTTAGGAATACAAAGTGCATTTCTGAATGGTTACTTCGAAGAAGAGATCCATTGCGATTTCTTTGATTGAAGAGTTCGTTCTGGAATAGCCCTGGAGTTTGTATTCTGTTAAGATCACAGTTTGATATACCAACTTATAAAGCTTATTGTAGACCAAGATGAGCTTCCTGGAAATCTGTATTCTCTAATTTTGATATCAATCAGATTTCTGATTTTATTAAAGCATAGAGAATACAAATATGATAATAGGGTTAGTGGGTGTGTACATATTTCTTTGTAGTATTGTATATCCCTACGAAATTATCAATATTAATGTAATAATGAGATGTTGTGAGGTTCAAAGTTTACCTAAATCTTATTTTCTTCATCAAAGTAGTGAGAGTAGTCTTTGTTATATTCGATATAAAGGTTTATTTATAAATAAAATAAAAGACTTATGAGATACTCTCATTAGTCGTGCATTAGATATGATATAATAAAGGACACATCAAGACTATCTGTGTGATAGTTATTATAACTGTGTGATAGTTAGTATGACTCTTGTATATAGTATTTATTTTTCATAAAAGATGATTCCTTTATCGAAAAAGAAATGATTAGAATGTCTAGTCAATTATTATGTATCATAGGATGATGGCATAATGAATACTATATTATATGCGATTAAAGATATCAATTTAATCGTAATTGTTACGTGTTATTTTGATACCCTGTATACCATAGGATGAGACTTGAAACATGTTCTTTGTTATCTTTGAGATATTAATAATGAGTTTCTTATTCATGGAGAATATAATCCGCAACTATTAGGATTAAAATAGTTTTGAGTCTAATTATGACATTAGATGGTCTATGTCATATAGAGTGTAACGACATGTAGTTTTTACTACTGTTATTTAAGTGATGAAGGCACATAAAATAAATTATGTTGAGACTTAAATATACTAATGGAATAACTTTGGGGACGATCGGTAAATTCCTCGAAGTCCCGGGACGAGATAGTACAATATTCTCTTTTTGACAGCTTGTGGTTTTTAGGGTGTAACATTTTCATACAAACTCTGACTTTTTTATGAATTTTATATCATCAAAAGCTGGGATCGAGACCTACAACTTCCGCGTTGAATAGTTTCCCAAATTCGGACCACAAGCTGGTTAAAAATACAAGTCAAAATTCATATAAATAGTGATTTCGGGGTCAAATTGAAAAATCTCAAACCTTCTACATCTTTCCACACTTTTCTCCATATTTCCAAATATCAAAAAGGCATGAAAATGCTGGAGGAAGAGAAGAAGAAGAAGAAGTAGTAGTAGCATGTTATGTGTTGCATATTATTGGTTAATTAGTAAAGAAATGAGCTATGTAGTAAGTTGTCTAAGTTTGGAAAGTTTAAAGAATTAATTAGTAATGATGGTTAGGTGGTTAAATGAGTGATTGATGATGATAAAATGGTAGTTTAGTATATGTGGAGTTGATCTAATTTGATGGATTTTGTATTTGAAGTGTTATGGAAGTTTAAGGATGCATTTGGGAAAATTTAAGCATGAAGCAACAAAGGCAAAAACCTAGGAATCAGGTATGTATCGCGATGCAGGAAGAGCTTGCGTCGCGACGTGTGCTGGAATTCATGGGAATCTTCTAGATGATGCACGCCGCGATGTGAAAGAACTTTGCATCACGACATGAAAATAGAAATTCTACCAAATTGATTTTAAACCATTCCAATTCCACCCCAACGTGTTAGAGGCCGCCCTATGGGTCTCGTATCAATTTATAATTACACAATATATTATGATATAAGATAATACACTTTGAAATGATATAAGTGTTTGAGTGGATGACTTTAGTTTACTGCGGAATTTGTTCCCCAGCCTAGTTCTAACCAAGATTGTCAGTTTTAGATTATCACAGGAACCAGAATTCCTTCAGCGAGCAAGTAATGTCGGCCAAATTCTAAAACAGTGAGTGGACCACTTTTCTCAAACTGGTTTTATTTATTAAGTTTTGATATCAGATTTACTTTCCCGTTTTAGGGTTTTAGAATACTTTATTATTATAGTTATTTCATAAATAGTTAAGATTTGAGTTTTAATTAAGAAAGAAATATTTTCAAAAAATATTTAATACAGTTTTGAGATTTAAAGCATGGTTTTTATGTTTTTCGGGGTATGGAGGAAAAACCCACCCCAGTATGCAACTTATACAGAGATGAAATTGACAGACAGAGACATGTGCACATGTAGAGGACTGATGGGATAGTGATACGTAACACTCTCATGTCCTATAGGAAGGCTAGAGGGATGGTGATACGTAATGCCCATAGACCCTAGTTTCAGAGCTTGGGTGGTAGCATAGATCCGCATCCCCTGTTTTAGTGTGTGGATTGGAGGACGACGATACGTAATGCCCCAAGACCACCAATTTCAGAGGCACTAGTGGCATACTTTAGGGAACGAAGATATATAACGTCCAAAAGTCATGGATTTGCATTGTTGGCTACAGTTAGGTGTATGGGGGGACGACGATACGTAATGCCCGCATACGTCAAGGTTTTCAGATACAGAGCAGCTCACAGTTATCAGATTGTTAGAAATAGAGTTTTTAGAAACCAGGTTTTAGAAATAGTTTTCAGAATCCAGGATTTCAAAAGTAGTTTTCAGAAGAAAAGTTTTTTTTAAGAGATTTCAGTTGGAGTGTTCAGAAAATGGATTTATTATAAAGTGATTTTCTAAAAATTAGTTTTAAAAACGTATGTTTTGAATTGAGTATTTCAGTTTTCTTGTCCACTCACTTAGATCGAATAGCGATCTAACCCCCCCCCCCACACACTCCCAATTTTCTATGGTTGCAGGTTTTCTCTGAGGACGAGCTTATGAGAATGGATACTAATGCAGTCACGAGGGTTTGGAGTCCACCAGTGTAGAGTCAGAGAGCATAAGAATCCAGTCAGAGTCAAAGTAAAGTTGTATGCATACATTAGTGTTGTATATGTCATTATAAGTGTCCATTAAAGTTTTGTAAAGTGAAGTATATTTGAGTACACCATTATGAGTGATAAAAGTATTTTATGTTGTTGAGTGGGGCTATAATCCCTGTGCATGACTTTGCATTTAGATGATTTAGTAGTGAAGAATATAGTCGGGAAGTTAGAGGCTTATAGGGATAGGCCAGCCTATTCCCTGCCGGTAACATCTTCGAAAGAGGGATGTTACAAAGATGATATCAGAGCATGGTCTAGGGAGTCAGTGACTGTAATGGGTAGAGTGTTGGGGTCTTGTATACTTAGTATATCCGGGATACTAGTATGCGAGGCACTACCTCTCAAGTATCTGATCCTCGAGAATGTCCTCGAGATCCTCAAACAAGTTAGTAAGTATTTCCAAGTCCCTGAATCTTTTTTCCTTACTCTAGAAAAGAATCATTCCGTAATTATCATAGATTACTTCCTGAAGTTCAATACAAGCTAGGGAACCAGATAGTAACTTCCAAAGAAAGCTATCCAAGAAAGTAAAAGAGAAATAGAAAGCTAAGAAGGGAAGTAAGGAAAGTGTAAGGATGATTAAGTAGTCAGAAGTAAGAAAAGATAGAGATATAAGATTAGATCAGAAAAAAAGTATATGAATCTATAGTAGCTAAGAGAATAGAGAAAACCCTAGCAAGTTTTAGAGTTGCCTGATAGATGTAAGATCCATTCCCTCTTTAGGAAATCTTATTGGACGGATCAAATAGCCTTCGAGTACCTTGAATAACTAGCGATTTTCCCGAGTAATGAAGAATAGCCAGAAGGATAGTAGAAGTAAGAAACCCAGATTAGTATTGAGGGCCTCAATGGACCTAGATACGAAAAAGGATTTAGAGAACTCCAGAAACCCAAACCCTAACCCATATCCCTAAGCAAGAAATAGAAATGGTTAGTTACTTTACCCTAACAACCTGATAGAGACAAGACCTCAAATTATCTAGTCTTCGAACCCCCCAATGGCACCAGATAAAGAAGTTGCCATAGTAGAGCCTACCTCATACCTACCTTACAGGAGGAATAAACCCTACCAGGACACAGAGCACCAGAATAAGGATACCGAAGCTTGATGAGACATAAGATATTTACCCTAGTCCCTACCAGCATAGGCATAGGCGACCATAAGAAATCTGGTGAGATTTCACGTAGGATCTTAGAGGGTAGATCACCCGGGAAAAGATTAAGGAAGTTTTAAGGTTATTAGAAAGAGAACCCAATGTAGCCCAGAGAACAAGACAAGTCAGCACAAGGTTTGTAGCACTAGTAAAAGTCCACAGGATATACCAATACGATAAAACCTAATCAACCCACTGGCCAGTAGAAAACCATGGAAGTATAAAAGAACAGACCCGTGAGTTTAGGGATATTTAGAAGTGATGAAGGTACTAGCAGCGGACCTTAGAACAAAGTGACATAGTTGTGATTGGTGGTAAGAGCAAACAACAGAGATTTAGGAAATAGCCATAAGAGCGAACCACCATTAGCCTCAGTAGCATGGCGTAGAGCTAAGAAATAGGATATGGAGACATTAAGAAAGAAACAGAAATGGCAAGAAGATTCAGTATGTACAATGAAATAAGAAAAAAATTTTGGAAACAGTAGATAAGCGAAGACCTCAGAGAAATCAATAAAGAGCAATGGAGTAGTCGACCAGGTCCCTACAGAACCAATGATGGCCCTCCCTTCCAGAAAACCTCAACTCTAGAAAGCGTCCAAAATATAACTAGAGCGTCACCAAACTTTAGTGTAAGCAAAGTGTGTCTTTGAAGATCCTTATGTAAGGAATATGCTCAACTTAGAATCTAGTAAAGAGAAGGAATAGTGAAGAAGGGCAACTGACAGATTTGGTAGATTGGGAGATAACTTGACAACCAAATAGATAAGTCCAATATAAAAAAATATGAGATAAAACAGTACGATACCACAGTAAGTACAGTTAAGTTTGGAAGCCACCGATGAATGAAGGGGCCCTTAAAGAAGTAAGGATTTAGAGGTACGAAATACTAAGAAAAACTCACTGTGGAATATGGTGTACAACTTATACAAAGTCCCACTGTAATGAGAATGAGAAATTAGGTAAAGAATAGCACTCGAATCCAAGGTTTAAAGAAGCTGCCTTAAGTATTTAAAGATGAGGGAGTTTCCAAGGAAATAAAGATGTAAGGAATTCAAAGAGCTAAAATGAAAAGGAAAATACTACATGAAAAGTATTACATATACTGAAGATTTAGTAAAAGTTGTCCTAGATATTCGAGGTTGAAAAAGAATTTTCAGGAGAATAGAGATGTAAGAAGTTCGAGGAACGGAGATAAGAAAGAAACTTATGCAGCATGGTAAGGTTATTAAGGAGGAATAACAAGAGAGTATAGTGGTACCCAAAGAGAGAAAGTAATAACTTTAGAAGGCTAAACAACAAAGATAAGATAAGAAAAAGTACATAGATAGTATAAGGAAGTTCTTAGAAAGCATGACCTTAGAAGGACTTCACAGAAGAGGCGGTGAGTGCAATAGTCGAAGGTAATCAGAAGTAAAGTTGGAAGAGACAACCGGATAATTTTAATAGTCATACCTTATGTAAGAAAAGTTATCAGTCTGGTATGTACGGAGGTTCCAAACTTATAAATAAGTCATATGTGCAACTAGATCACCATAACCAGAATGACCTCATAACAAGGTCCCACCCTCCCAACCCTCGTTAGACAACAGCAGAAAAGGTGGATTATTATGGTTGCTTCAAGACATTCCCAGGAATAAGTGAAAGTATAATGGAAGAAAACTGGACAAAAGACCTTCAGACATTGTTTAAGAATAGAATAAAAATAAGAGATAATATTGGATCAAAGAGTTAGGAAAGAAGTTGATCAGATGGTATGGTACAAGAAGAAAGTAGTAGTCAAGTATTAACTAGGATACAAAGGAACCATTGTTAGACACAGTAATAGATAGAGAAAGGAACAAATATTCTTTAGATAATAACCAGAGACATAGACCAAGAGAGTTCTTAGTATAGCAAAAGACAAGCAGAAGACAAGAAAAGTGCAAAGGAAAAAGATTAGAAGTAAAGCTGTGGAGGTGCAGTAATGGTAGTAGAAGAATACCTAGTAAGTAAGGACAAAGTTTGTAACTACAAGGTTTCGTAAAATTGAAATGCAACCAAAGATCCCTTACATGTTAGTTCACATAAAGCACATTAATCACCCAGCCCCAATATTAGTTGACCAAACCACTACGGGTTTGGGATGTCCTAAGCCACGAGTATGGGTAGTTTGATAGATGTATAGAATAGTACAGAATCAATGAGATAAGTTGCTATAGAGTTGCAACTAGTATTTGGAGTAAATCCTTAAGGTATGACATGTGTACGTATATTTGGGTGATGACCCTTCTCAGCACTAGACTTTGGAGAACAAGTTAGTGAGGAGCACCGAAACCTGACTCCCAGTAGCATTGAAGATTAGGGTTCGAAGAAAAGAATAAATTATAGTCGGGACTGAATCGCCAACGTCCCTGTCTATAGCAAGAGTGCAGTTTAAGTAGTAATGTACATATAGTTCAGCCCCCAGCGAAACTACCAGACCCAACTTTCTTAGTACAAACCTATTAAGTGGACAACAAGAGAGGAAAAAGGTACATAAGGAGTCATACCCTGCATTACAAAGTCCTAAATTATACAGATAAACAGGGATAAAAAAATTCTAGAGAGGAGCTGGTAAGCAACCTATTATAGACACATGTACTTATGTACCTTCTAAGTTCAAAGCCATAGTAAAAGAACTCGGTTATAAGAAAGTTCAAATGCCCACCGAGATAAAAGATCTGTCAGTAAAGGAAGAAAAACCTAGCACAATAATTATACAAATAAGTTAAGAAGGTGTTAAGTTCTTAGTAAGAATGCTCTTAAGATATATCTCCTTATATATGGGATAAAAAGTCTAACAATCAGAAACTGGAAGATATAGATCTAAACCATGAACCTTGTACCCTTCGGAATAAATAGCTTAAGTGGGAAATGCGTTGGAGTTAATCGAGTATAACGAAAAGTCTAGGAGCGAGATTCCTAGATACATCGTAAGAGTTGAGACATGACCATAATGTAAAGTAATGAATAAGAAGTTATGAAAACAGGATGAGGTGCTCCCTCTCGATCCAAAGTTCAAAAATAATAAGCCTGAAATAAAAAGCCAAGTTAAGAGAAAGACTAAAGCGAGCGTAGTTAGTTTACAGAGAAGTAAGGGTTCTAACAGGTGAAACAAAATGGATTCGAGTATAAAGCCAGTTAAGGCTGATGGTCTAGAGAGAGACCGTGAACCCGGTGGTCTATGGTGAGATCATAAGTTTAAAAAGGATTCGAGGACGAATCATATTTAAGGAGGGGATAATTTGTAACGACCGGTAGTTTTTACTACTGCATACAGTAGTACTGTTATGTAAGGGATAAAGATACATAAAAAAAATTACGTTGAGACTTAAATATACTCATGGAATAACTTTGGGGATGATCGATAAATTCCTCGAAGTCTCGAGACAAGACTGTACAGTGTTCCTTTTTTGACAGCTCGTGGTATTTGGGGCGTATTTCATACAAACTCCAATTTTTATGAATTTTATATCTTCAGAAATCTGGGATCAAGACCTAGAATTTCTACGTTGAACATTTTCCCAAATTCGGACCAGAAACTGATCAAAAATGCAAGTCAAAATTCATATGAATAGTGATTTTGGGGTTAAATTGAAAAATCTCAAACCTTTTACATCTTTCCACACTTTTCTCCATATTTCCAAACATCAAAAGGCCTAGTATATAAGGGCACACTATTCACAAATACCAAAATTGGAAGCAAAAATGGAAAAAAAAAAGAGTGAAAATGTCGAGAGGAAGAGGAGAAAGAAAAGAAAAGAAAAGGAAGAGGAAGAAGGAAAAGAAAGAAGAAGAAGCACAGTGAGCATGGCAACCATTAGAGACCCTGGAAGAGTTGAGAATCCAACAAAAACAAGAATATGAAACTAGGCCCGAATTTCAAGTTATGAGATTTTGGCAAATTGATGTTATGGTAATTGTAGTTGCATGTTATGTGTTGCATATTAGTGGTTAACTAGTAAAGAAATGAGTTATGTGGTAAGTTGTCTAAGTTTGGAAAGTTTAATGAATTAATTAGTAATTATGGTCAGGTGGTTAAATGAGTGACTGATGATGATAAAATGGTAGTTTAGTATGTGTGGAGTTGATGTAATTTAATGGATTGTGTATTGGAAGTGTTATGGAAGTTTGGGGATGTATTTGGGAAGATTTAAGAGGCAGAAACCTAGGAATCAGGTCTGCATCGTGACACAAGAAGATCTCACGTCGCGACGCAAGCTGGAATTCATGGGAAGCTTCTGGATGATGCGTGTCGCGTCACGCAAGATCTTTGCATCGTGACACAAAAATAGAAATTCTGCCAAATTGAATTAAACCATTAGTTCCACCCCAACGTGTTAGAGGCCGCCTTATAGGTCTCGTATCAGTCTATAATTACACAATATATCATGATATAAGATAATATGCTTTGAAATGATATAAGTATTTGAGTAGACAAATTTAGTTTACTGTGGAATATGTTCCCCAGCCCAGTTTTAAGCAAGGTTGTCATTTTAGACTATCGCATAAACCAGAATTCCTTCAACGATCGAGTATTGCCAATCGGAATCCAAAACAGTGAGTGAACCTCTTTTCTCAAATTGGTTTTATTTATTAAGTTTTGATATCAGATTTACTTTCACGCTTTAGGGCATTAGAATTCTTTATTATTATAGTTATTTCATAAATTATTATGATTTGAGTTTTAATTAAGAAAGAAATGTTTTCAGAAAATATTTGACACGGTTTTGAGATTTAAAGCATGGTTTTTATGTTTTTCAGGGCATGGGGAAAACCCCACCCCAGTATGTAACTTATATAGAGATAGAATTGACGAACAGAGACATGTGCACATGTAGAGGACTGGGAGGACGACGATATATAACGCCCTCAAATCCTAGAGCAGGGCTAGCGAGACAGTGATAGATAATGCCAATAGACCATAGTTTCATAGCTTGGGTGGTAGCATAGATCCGCACCCCCAGTTCTAGTTTATGGCTCGGGGAACGACAATACGTAACCCCCTAAAACCATCAGTTTCAGAGGCAGTAGTGGCATGCTTTGGGGGACGGCGATACGTAACACCCTAAAGTCATGGATTTGCACTACTAGCTACAATTAGACAAATAGGAGGACGGTGATACGTAATGCTGTCATACGTCAAGGTTTTTAGATACAGAGCAGCTCATAGTTATCGGATTTTCAGAAATGCAGTTTTTAGAAACTAGATTTTAGAAATAGTTTTCAAAAACAAGTATTTCAAAAGCAGTTTTCAGAATAAAAGTTTTATTTAAAAGATTTAAGATGGAGTTTTCAGAAAATAGATTTCTTATGAAGTGATTTTTCGAAACTTAGTTTTTAAAACTTAGTGTTTTGAATTGAGTATTTTAATTTTTTTTGTCCACTCACTTAGATCGAATAGCGATCTAATCCCCCTTCCACTCCTAATTTTCTATGGTTGCAGGTTTTCTCTGAGGACGAGCTCGGTAGGACGAATACTAATGCAGTCACTAGGGTTTGGAGTCCACCAGTTCAGAGTCAGAGAGCATAAGAGTCCAGTCAGAGTCAAAGTAAAGATGCATGCATACATTAATGTTGTATAAGTCATTATAGGTGTCCATTAAAGTGTTGTAAAGAGAAGTATATTTGAATACACGATTATAAGTAATAAAAGTATTTTATGTTGTTGACTTGGGATGTGGTCCTTTTTCATGATTTTACATTTAAATGATTTAGTAGTGCAGAATATAGTCGGGAAGTTAGAGGCTTAAGGGGATAGGCCAGCTGTAGGCACTGTATTTTTGCATGTAAGTCCCTATGATGAGTCTCGTACGGAGGCACTCCTCTTTAAGTTTTGGAAGTCGCGGGAAATGGACGTCGGAAGGAAAAGGTCAAAAATCAATACTTTGTTGGATTTAATTCATTCACTTAGGTGTGGGTTCGCTCATTAGGCCTTTGTTTTAAAATTTATCATCAGCCCAAACCCCCGTAAGCCACACATCCTTGGCCCAAAACCCCCGCAACACACACCAAGCCCTCCAAAAAAAACCAAACTCGCGCCCAAATTCTCCAATTCACCCCCAAAGCATTCCAAAATAACAAATTCACACATTAAACACATGTTGAAATCAAGCCAAATCACCTTCCCAAATTAAAAGATTCAATTAATCACCTTCCTAATTAAATTAAATCACATTCCTAAACTAAATCAATCAAATCAAATCAAATTACCTTCCTAATTAAAGAGATCATTTTCTTATGACACACAAATTAAATATTCCCCTATAATTACACAATCTCGGTTTTCCTACCCGTATAAGGTAAACCCCAACTCTTGCCTATAAAAAGAAGCATAAACCAAACCCTTGAGACCCCAAGCTTAGCATTCATGCCCAAGCTCTCCAAAGAATTCCCCTCATTACTGTGAATAAGAACTCAAGCAAAGACCTCCATTGCAGCACAACCAACAAAAGAAACAACCCATAAAACCCCTCCATTCACACACATCACCTCTGCAAACTGTCCAGTCCATTCACGTACATCACCCCCGCAAACTGTCCAGTCCATTCACGCATATCACCCCCGCAAATAGCCCCCTCAATTCATGCACATCACATCCACAAACTGGCCAGTTTTCACCACATATCACCCCCGCCCAGTTCTTGCTCGCAAACAGCCCCAATTTTACCCTGGAAATTGCCCAGTTTTTACCCCCAAAACTGCACTATTTTGACCATCGGAACAGCCCAAAACTGCACTATTTTAACCATCGAAATAGCCCAAATTACCACCCCTATTACCACCAAATTTCTACCCCTAAAAACTGCCCAAAATCGCGAACAACCACCTAAAAAAACGAGCGAAACAGTAGTAAAATAGAGGAAACAGCGACCTCAAACAGCGAGGCAACGAAGGAAAATAATGAACCAGTGAACCGGAGGAGTTACAGAGCATCAATTCTTCCGAAGATCGCGTAACGCACTTCAAAGATATGATTTAAGAGGTTAGACATGAGGGCACCCTTTTATCTATTCTCGTTCTTTTCTTTATTATTTATTATTATTTATTTGCATGTATATCTTTGATCTATGTATGTTGTGGCCATGAGATGAATGAAATATGTTTATCTCTTACGGTATATCGGATGGAAACCCGGACGCAAATTCCATAGCCGAATCCGAATGGACGGTAGTGCGGTCTACACTCGGGATACAATGCCATGTACCGCTTAAGAGACTCACATATTTCGTTTCATCCAAGTTTGTGTTTATTCATTGTTTATTAGAAATAGTATATTACTTTTATGCATGATTAGGTCGTTTAGTATGTTATTTTTTATGCATGATTTAGTTGATTATTTCCAAGCATGATTTAGTTATTTCTTTGGCATTAGAAACTTAATTATGTCCTCTTCTACGTTCATGTTTAGATTGTTATTTATTTATATTGTCAAGTTTGTCGATTTAATATGTTCATGTGATTGCGTGCTTGCCGTTATGCCGACTTACTTTTATGCATGCAAACTTAGATTTAGGCTTTACCTTTATGCATGTAAACTTAGATATAGGTTTTACTTTAATGTATGTGAATTAGACGTGGACTATTCTTACGTATGTAGGTTGCATAGACTTAGTTATATTATTGCACAAATCTTTTCATTACAAGTGGCATAAGTAATGGACCATTCCGAACCCAACGGTTTGAGGTATTCCCTTGCGAAGGGTGAGTGTCTCCTTAAATCATTTTCCCAGTTCACACTAGGTGGCGACTCCATTATTCTCCGGTTTAGTCTCCTATGGACTATTCTGTCCTCCTTATTAGGTCGCAAGCCTAGAACATCGTCTCTGATTTCTGTGTCCTACAGTCTGGCGACTCCACTGTGGATAGAGAATCGGCCCCGAAATAATGTCTTGTAATGATTGTGATTTGTGTTTTAGTTAACTGTGTCTACCGTGGGTTGAAGGGGTTTAATCAAAGGCATTATTGGAGCTTGGTAATGGTTTGGTGTCTTCTTACATTCACTACCTTTCTATCACTGAAAGGAAAAGTCGTGAAGGCACCTAGATAATCATTCACTCGAAGCTTACTGTGATGGACTAATCTGGAGGACTTGTTGTTTATTCCTGTCACCAAGGCGATAAGAGCCTAAGAGGCTTGGGTATTTAAGAGAGTTCGCTCCACCCTCCCTCTTGGGAATCTACAATGAGAAATCCATTTGATAGTCAGTCATGAATCTTGATTCATTGGCACGTACCTTAGCGTATAAAAAAGGTGCACTCATTTGGTCGCTTGAACCCTTGAGTAGGGAGTCCTAGTTGTGGGCAATCCTTCACCGGTGAGAGACTTTATCTATACCCCTATAAACCCGAACATGAACTGTAGTTGTAGGACAAATAGGAACTATCCCTTTATGCTTGCATTTAGGACCATCATCATTTGGATTCAGTTGGACTTTTTGTCATGAAGTATGGGCTTGTTGGGCCATTTAAACTGGGATGAGCCCGTGCTTTATGGCAATTGGGCCAAAAGCTTCTAAAATACCGATGGGCCATTTTATGTTTAGGCCCCGTATCATTTGAAGTTATTTAGCCATGTTATCGCAAAAGTGTAAACATGTTGGGCCTTTTCAACTGGGACAAGTTTGCACCTAGCAATAGTATGATTGAATTCTTTAAAATGGTAATGGGCCAACTTATATATTCCATGCACGCACGTATACATGCTAACATGTAGTTTTAAAATACATCATAGATACCCATTGGGTTAGGGAAGAGGGAAGACTCGTCAAGAGGCCGTCATTGAACATGAGCGAATCAGTTAACAAAGAATCTCGTATGGATCAGTTGGAGATTAGTCGCACCAATATTATCGAACAGTTGCAAGAGATGACCGCCGCTATGGCCAATATGGATGTGCCCCATGCCGGGGGAGGCTCTGAGAATGAGAGGTGTGAGGACCCTCCAAATAGATTGAGTTATGATATTCCTGTCTTCGATGATGATATGGCTGAATATGCCACGGGAAGGGTAGCTGGGTCTCAGGCTGAATTGCAGAAACTCCGAGATCAGGTAGAGTCAGTTACTCGCAAGATGAGGGGTAAGCATGATGATTTGCTGGACTATGAGGCAATGACTTTTGAGGAGCAGCTGCCGGCTGAGTTCAAAAATGTCTGATATAGCCAAGTTCAACGGGAACGAGGATCCGAGGGTCCATCTCCGACAGTACGTCTTTGTGATGAGTTCAGTGGGTTTGTCGAAACGTCAAGTCTAGAAAATGTTTGGGATGTCGCTTGAGGGGGCACCCGTATTATAGTATCACGACCTTGAGAGGAAGGTTAAGGATGACTGGAGGGCACTGGCATAGGCTTTTTTGAACCAGTATGTCACAGACTTGGAGATCGACTTGTCGCTTCGCGACTTGGAGAATACGAAACAGAAGCTGGAAGAAAGCTTTAAAGATTATGTGGACTGCTGGAGAAGCCAGCTTCTGAAAATGCAGACTCGGCCCTCAGAGAATGACCAAATCAAGATGATTATCAATGGTACTAAGCCCTCTATTTATGGCAAGTTGAGGAGGATGACCTCTATGATCACTGATTTTCGACAGTTGAGGGACACTGTCATGGACATTGAGGACCTCTATCACTCTGTCCCACCACCTACCTACATGATTAGCTTTGGCCTATCTGAAAGCATCGTCCTCCAACCTTTGACCACCAAGCATTTTACCTGGGGATTTGGGATAGCAACAATGAGGATGAAACAGAGCAAGGGAAGAACTTCTAGCTGGACTTCTCCAGCAGTGACGAAGATGAGGTGAAATGAATGACCCACAGTGGGCGTTTCTAGAGTGATACAGCAGAAAATGGTAAGGAAGTGTTGGCAGATAGTAGAGAAATAGTAAAAAAAGGGGATAATATAGAAGGAGATGTAATGTTGCGTCAGTTGAAGAAGATGCGAGCACATCTAAGCATTTGGGAGTTACTGTGTGCATCACAGGAGCACAGACGTGTCATGGTTGAGGCCTTGAGCAAGATAAGAGTACCTGAGGATGCCAACCTCGTGATGTTTGTAAGGTCAGTGCAGAAAGAAGCTGCGTAGGTCATAACCTTTTTCTGATGAGGAAGTCCCGGCTGAGGGAAGGAACCATAATAGACCTTTATTCATCAGAGCTGAAGTGAGAGGCAAGAAGACATCTTGTGTGATGGTGGATGATGGCTCATCCATCAATGTGTGCCTATTGAAGATTTTTATGAGGTTGGGTATATAGATGACAGATCTGAGTCCCTCCAATATGACTATCAAATCTTATGATGATAGCAAGCGGGGAGTTGGGGTACTTTTGCTGCAATAGTCAAGGTGGCCCAATTAAGGATGAGGTTGAGTTTATAGTGTTGGATATCCGGTCACTTTTGCTTTATTGTTGGGAAGGCCATGGTTTCAAAAGCTTGGAGGTGTGCCCTCCACTCTGTATCAGGTTATTAAGTTTCCATATGGGGAAGAGATTGTCACCATCCGAGCTGAGGTAGACAATGCTGTAGCCGCTTTAGAATACAAACTTTCACAAGGTTCCAAGTGTCGACAACCTTTGATAAGTGGGTAGATCCTAAGGTGGCTAGGATCATGGAGAAAATGAAGTTCGATCTAGGCACATGCTCAGGTGTTGGAGGAGCATTACCCGACTTCAAAGTGCAGACCACCAGGAGGGGTTTGGGATACAAATCTGATGAGAATAAGCCGAAGGCTAAGAAGAAAGGATTGAAGCTGATTGTGAAGGCTACGGGGTATCAAGAAGAGCCCGAGCCAATGAAAGTTAATAGGGTCATGGTACCGGGGTTTGAGATCTTCCAAGATGTGCTTGGTGAGAAACTGCTGATAACAGAAGCGGCGAAGGAAGAAGATAAGTAGAGAAGAACTGATGAAGCTAGAGAGCCTGACCCTCGAGGAGAGTAAGGAGACTGAGAAAACCCGGTTGCGGAGGATGAAGTATCTGTAGATGATGAAGACATTTATCTTCCTAATTTATTTGAGTGTACTCCCGCATTTGCTAGTAATAAAGACAATCATTTTGCTTACTTGCCTGAGTCTTTTCCTCTCAACTTGCATGGCTTGAGTATTTTTTATATCAACTCAACCAAAACGAACGTGTTTAACTTTGGTACGCCTGAGTGCCCCAATGAGATTCTAATTGCAAGTGAGGTTACCTTTAATGAGTGGAATAAATTAGAAGAGATATTAGTCAAATATACTAAAGTATTTACTTGGTCCTACGAGGACATACCTGGAGTAGACAGAAACATCGCCCAGCATGCGATACCGACTTATCCAAACATGAGGCCGGTAAAGTAGAAGCTCCGAAGAATGAGACCTGAGTGAGCTGAAAAGGTCAGAGAAGAAGTCAAGAAGCAAATACATGTGGGATTTCTAGAAGTGTGGTGAAGTACCCCGAGGTGAGTGGTTGGCAAACATTGCCTCGAATAATGACTTTCCTTTACCTCATGTAGACGTACTGGTAGATAGTGCGGCTTTATCTGCCATGTACTCATTCACAGATGGGTTCTCAGGATACAATCAAGTTCTTATGGCTGAAGAATATAAGCATAAGACAGCCTTTGTCACGGAATGGGGTACGTATTGTTACAAAATGATGTCATTCGGACTTAAGAATACAGGAGCAACTTACCAACTGATGGCCACTACGTTATTCCATGACTTGATACATAAGGAGATTGAAGTATATGTGGACGACATGATGGTGAAATCAGAGACGGTAAGCAGACATATAGAAGCACTGGAGAAATTCCTTGAACGAGCCGATAAGTACAACCTGCGGTTAAATTCCAAGAAGTTCATGTTCGGAGTAACGTCAGGAAAGTTACTAGGACACACTGTCGGAATGGGCGGAATAGAAGTAGATCCTGAGAAGATCAAAGTGATTACCGAGATACCTGTGCCAAAGACAGAGAAAGAAATGAGAGCATTCCTTGGGAAGATTCAGTACATTAGTCAGTTCATCGCCAAGTTGACGTCAGTGTGTGAGCCTATCTTCAAATTACTGAGAAAAGACCAGCCAGTGAAATGGAATGAGCAATGTCAAGAAGCTTTCGACAAGATTAGGGAATACTTGGTGAAACCTCCTGTCTTGAAACCTCTGAGACCGGGCAAACCTTTGGAACTATATTTGGCAATAGAACCCGAAGCACTGTCAGCGGTGATGGTAAAAGCGAATGAGACCGAGGTAGAGCATGCAGTCTACTACCTCAGTAAGAAGATGCTTCCTTACAAAGCTCGCTATCAAGAAGTATAGAAGATTTGTTTGGCAGTAGTAGTGTGGGCATCTAGAAAATTATGTTATTACTTCCAATCGTATAAGATCCAAGCGGTAGCGGTAGCGAAGGAGAATCCCTTGAAGTATCTGCACTCGGTACCTTCGCTGGTAGGGAAGCTAGGCAGATGGTTGGTATTGCTGACAGAGTTTGACATTGAGTATCTCACTTCTAATGTAATCAAAAGGCGAGTCGTGGCAGAGTTCCTGGCATTACAATCGTAGAAGGAGATCAGTACAAGTTTGAATTCCCAGACGAGGAAATCCAAGCGATAACAGTCTAAGGATGGAAGATATACTTCGATGGAGCGGTGAACTGCAGAGGAGCTGGAATTGGGATTGTGAAAGTAACCCCTGGAGGAGAAATCCTTGACATTCGGAGTGACCAACAACATGGCTGAGTATGAAGTGTGCACCTTTGGACTGACAACACTGATAGCCTTGAAGGCTAAGAATGTAGAAGTCTACGGAGACTCGATGTTGGTAATCCGACAGATGCAAGGAGAATGGGAATTGAAGGAAGACCGGTTGAAATCGTACTTATTCCACCTCAGGAGTCTGGTACAGGCCCTCCCTGATTGTAAATTCCAGCACTTACCGCGATAAGAGAATCAAATGGCTGACGCGTTAGCTACCTAGCCGCGACTTGGGAAAATCTAGAGAAGTTGGTGATGAGACCTGTAGTATTGACGACAGCAAACAGACCCGTCTACGAGATAGAAAGGATATTAGAAGTAGAGGTCGACGATGGGAAACCTTGGTATTATGATATTCATAGATATTTGGAACGGGGGGAATCCCCAGAAGAAGCAAGTAGAAAGGACAGGTTAGCCATGCAGAAGTTAGTTTATCAGTTTGTGAGTTTGAATGGAGAACTTTACAAAAAATAAGCGAATGGTATCCAGCTGAAATGTCTGAAGAAGGAATAGGCTCAGAAGGCAATGGAAGAAGTACATGCCGGAGTATGTAGACCGCCATGAATGGGTTGAACTTGTCCCGCAAGATAGTGAGACAAGGCTTTTATTGGTCGACCATGGAAGCTGATTGCGTGAAGCTGGTAAAGCATTGTCATGATTGTCAAGCGCACAGTAATTTGAACCATTTACCGCATACAGAGTTACACGGATTGTCAGAGCCGTGGCCTTTCTCAGCATGGGGAATTGATATGATCGGGGAAATTTGACTGCATGCATCAAATGGACATCGCTTCATAGTAGTGGCAGTAGACTACTTTTCGAAATGGGAGGAAGCCGAATCATTTCGCAATGTCACAGTAAAATATATGGCAAAGTTCATAGCCTGGAATATCTTTTATCGATATGGAATGCCGCATCATGTAGTAATGGAAAATGGATTCCAGTTTCAATGAGAAACAAGGGCAATGCTATAGAGGAATGGGATATGGCATCACAAGTCATCACCTTACCGGCCGCAGGCAAATGGGGTTGTCGAGGCAGCCAATAAAACGATAAAGAAGATGTTAGCCAAAATGACGGAGAACTACAGAGATTGGGCCGACAAGCTACTGTATGCCCTGTGGGGGTACAGAACTTCAGTGAGAATAACAACAAGAGCCATGCCTTACTCTTTGGTCTACGGAATAGAAGCGGTACTGCCAGTGGAAGTCGAGATACAGTCCATGCGGGTATTAGCAGAAGCAGAATTATCTGAGCAAGAATGGGCCTCGCAGAGGTTTGAACAGTTTGCATTGCTCGATGAGGAGAGAATGAAGTCCTTATGTCACATGCAGTTATACCAGAAGAGGTTGGCTCGAGCATTCAACAAGAAGGTGCATCCCACCAAGATCAGAAAGGGTGACCTGGTACTCAAGCAGTGAAAGCCATCAACGATAGACCAGAGGGGAAAATTCAGACCTAAGTGGGAAGGACCATATATAGTCCAGAAAGTAATGGGAAATGGAGCAGTGAGACTTTTAGATTTGGAAGGGAACAAGTTCACCGAGCCGATCAACATAGACAGATTGAAACTGTACTTTGTCTGAAGAAGAGAAGACCTAACCCAACGGAATAGGAAATTCATTCATGTATGCATGCATCCACGTAACATACTTGCATTCCTTCTTGTGTTTTTTTTTTTTCTGTTTTGTATTTACATGTTTCAAACAGCGAGAGAAAGTAGTAAAAGGAAGCCAACCAGAATCAACAACGCATCAGTGTCAGTTTTAGGAATGATTCCCAGAGGGTGAAGCCCACATCAGTATCAGTTTCAGGAATGAATCCCATTGGGCGAAGCCCATATTAGTTTTAGTTTCGGGGATGAATCCCAGGGGGCGAAACCCGTATCATCAGCAGTTGAGAGGAAGAATTCTAATGAAAAAAAAAAGAGAAGTCTTTGATGGTTAGGCTTATGTCCGGTGATGACATTGTTTGTTGTAAGGTGAAACCTTAGAAACAATATGTATGAGATGAGCTCTCGTCAGGTATTCTGAGTGTTTGATCTCGGCTAGACTCACGAGCACTTGATTATGGGATCTTAGCAGTGGAAGCTTGAGTAGTCGGCAAGATGACTAGTTGAAGAGATGGCAGATCAGTGAATGACTGTTTGCCTAGATGTCCATCATGGTTTACTTATGTTATGATATATGATATGGTTGGAAATGAAGAAAAATCCTCTACAAAGAAAAGAAAAAATAGACCACCTATAACCGATAACGTGAAGCTACCCATGGGTGAGTATTAGGACCACCATGAGGAGAAATGCTACCTTAAAGGGTATGTGTGCAGAGAAAAAAAAAAGAGAAAGAAAGAAAAGATAAAAAAAAAAAAAGAGAAAAAAAGAAGTTCAAAAGGAAGAGAAAGAAAAGAAAGAGACGAAAGAAAAGAAGAAGAAAACCATATCATGTTGAGTACGAGAAAGTAATCACAGAGTATGATCAAGACATCTAGGTTGGTTAGACCCACAGATCCAATTCTTCGAGACAAAATCATCGAGTTGGCTTACTTAAGGATTAAGCCGTGAAAGAACCTTGGCACATACACTTTGAGTCTAGTTCAGATCACTCACTCAGACAGTCAGATTTGAGTGTATCAAGCACTTTGAAGGTTCTCTGGTTTCAACACGAAGCATTCTTTAAGGACAAAAATATGTTTAGCTGTCGGGATTATCTTGTGAGAGATAGTATAGTATGTTGGAGTGTAACGTCAGGTGGGGAGATCTACCTTAACCTAATGAAAGCAGCAAAGAACAAAAAAAATGAACCGAGACTAGGAGCGACCAGTCTCCCATTTCTCATGCAGCATGGTTCAGGAATGAACCATCACATTAGCAGTTTTTGGGATGAGTCCCAGGGTCGAGGCCCACATCAGTATCAATTTGGGGGCAAGGCCCACATCAGTATCAGTCTGGGGGCGAGGCCCACATCAATATCAGTCTTGGGACGAGGCCCACATCAGTATTAGTTTGGGGGTGAGGCCCACATCAGTATTAGTTTGAGGCGAGGCCCACATCAGTATAAGGTTGGGTGCGAGGCCCACATCAGTATCAGTTTGGGGGAGAGGCCCACATCAGTATCAGTTTGGGGGTGAGGCCCATATCAGTATCAGTTTGGGGTCGAGGCCCACATCAGTATCAGTTTGGGGGCGAGGCCCGCATCAACATCAGTTTTGGGATGAGTCCCAGGGTCGAGGCCCATATTACCAGTTTTGGGATGCGTCATAGGGTCGAGGCCCACATTGTCAGCGGTATTGGGATGCGTCCCAGGGTCGAGACCCCCATTGTCAGTTGTAGTTCTAGGATTCGTCCAAGGGTCGAGGCCCACTACATCATCAGTTGTAGTTTCGAGATGCGTCCCAGGGTCGAGGCTCATATTTTCAGCGGTATTGAGATGCGTCCCAGGGTCGAGGCCCACGTTGTCATTAGTTGTAGTTCCGGGATGCATCCCAGGGTTGAGGCCCACTACATCATCAGTTTCGGGATGCGTCTCAGGGTCGAGGCCCATATTTTCAGTGGTATTGTGATGCATCCCAGGGTCGAGGCCCACGTTGTCATTAGTTACAGTTCCGGGATGCATCCCAGGGTCGAGGCCCACTTCATCATCAGCACAGTTCAGGAATAAAACCCACATTCGCTGGTTCGGGAACAAAGCCCAGGGGTCGAAGCACCTCGCCCCCATATCAACTCAGTTGGAAGCAAAAGAGAAGTCAGGTGGGAGCTGGCGAGCTAGGAATTCAATCATCACCAGTTTTGGGATGCGTCATAGGGTCAAGGCCCACACATCAGTTGCAGTTATTGGGATACGTCCCAGGGTCGATGCCCGCTGCATAATCAACTCAGTTAGAAGCAACAGGCAAGTCAAGTGGTAGCTGGCGAGCCAGGTAAGTAAAAATGCATTGCATAACTTTGATAGGATTATCACTGTTACACACTGCACAAGTCCCATCAAAGTGGGGGCGACTGTAGGCACTACATTTTTACATGTAAGTCCCGATGATGAGTCTCGTACGGAGGCACTCTTCTTTAAGTTTTGGAAGTCGTGGGAAACGGACATCGAAATGAAAAAGTCAGAAATCAATACCTTGTTGGATTTAATTCGTTCACTTAGGTGTGGGTTCGCTCGTTAGGCCTCTGTTTTAAAATTCATCCTCAGCCCAAACCCACGCAAGCCACACATTTTTCGCCCAAAACCCCCCGCAACACACACCAAGGCCTCCAAAAATAACCAAACCCACGCCCAAAGTATCTAATTCACGCCCAAAGCATTCCAAAATAACAAATTTGACACATTAAACACATGTTGAAATCAAGCCAAATCACCTTCCCAAATTAAAAGATTCAAATTAATCACCTTCCTAATTAAATTAAATCACATTCCTAAACTAAATCAAGTCAAACTACCTTCCTAATTAAAGAGATCTCTTCCTTATGACACACAAATTAAATATTCCCACATAATTACACAATCTCGGTTTTCCTACCCGTAAAAGGTAACCCCAACCCTTGCCTATAAAAAGAAGCATAAACCAAAACCTTGAGACCCCGAGCCTAGCATTCACGCCCAAGCTCTCCAAAGAATTCCCCTCATTTTCGTGAATAAGCACTCAAGCAAAGCCCTCCATTGCCACACAACCAACAACAGAAATAGCCTCTATAACCCTACATTTACGCACATCATCCTCGCAAGCTGTCCAATCCATTCACGCACATCACCGCCGCAAATAGCCCCCTCCATTCACGCACTTCACCCCCACAAATTGTCCAGTTTTCACTGCACATCACCCCCGTAAACTGTCTAGTTCTTACCCGCAAACAACCCCTATTTTACCGTGGAAACTGTCCAGTTTTTGCCCCCAAACCTGCATTGTTATGACCACCAAAACAGCCCAATACTGCACTATTTTGACCACCGAAACAGCCCAAACTGCCACCCATATTACCACCAAAATTCTACCCCTAAAAACTGCCCAAAACCATGAACAACCACCTAAAAAAATGAGGGAAACAGCAGTAAAATGGAGGAAACAGTGACCCGAAACAGCGAGGCAACGAAGAAAAACAATGAACCAGTGAACTGGAGGAGTTTCGGAGCATCAATCCTTCCGATAGCCGCGTAACGCACTTCCAAGATACGACTTAAGAGGTTAGACCTGAGGGCACCATTTTATCTATTCTCGTTCTTTTCTTTATTATTTATTATTATTTATTCGCATGTATATCTTTGATCTATGTATGTTATGGCCATGGGATGAATGAAATATGTGTTCTCTCTTGCGGTATATCGGATGGAAACCCGGACGTAAATTCCGTAGCCGAATTCGAATGGACGGTAGTGCAGTCTGCACTCGGGATATAATGCCATGTACCGCTTGAGAGACTCACATATTTCGTTTCATCTAAGTTTGTATTTATTTGTTGTTTATTAGAAATAGTATATTACTTTTATGCATGATTAGGTCGTTTAGTATGTTATTTTTTATGCATGATTTAGTTGATTATTTCCAAACATGATTTAGTTATTTATTTTACATTAGGAACTTAATTATGTCGCTTCTACGTTCATGTTTAGATTGTTATTTATTTATATTGTCAAGTTTGTCGATTTAATGCGTTCATGTGACTGCGTGCTTGCTGTTATGCCAACTTACTTTTATGCATGTAAACTTAGAATTCGGCTTTATTTTTATGCATGCGAACTTAGATATAGGTTTTACTTTCATGTATGTGAATTAGACGTAGACTATTCTTGCGTATGTAGGTTGCGTAGACTTGGTTAAATTATTGCACAAATCTTTTCGTTACAAGTGGCATAAGAAAGGGACCATTATGAACCCAACGGTTTGAGGTCTTCCCTTGCGAGGGGTTTTCCTAGTTCACACTGGGTGGTGACTCCATTATTCTCCGGTTTAATCTCCTATGGACTATTCCGTACTCCCGACCAGGCCGTGAGCCTAGAACAGCATCACTGATTTCTGTGTCCTACACCAGCCTATTCCCTACCGGTAACATCTTTGAAAGTGGGACGTTATATAGAGCCATAAAAGATATAATGGGTGTGTCACAGTTGATTCTACTATATTAGTGGAATTAGTAGAAACTTATGAAGTATTGACTTATGAAGTTACATAGTGACCTTATAGATTAGAAGTTTTGATATTAATGTTGTGCTTGCTGTTGTCTGTGTAGTATTTTGGATTTGATCCCTAAAAACATGGACAGCGCAGTAGCTGTATCACAAAGTTCATGTCGTATATGAGTCATAGTGATGTATAACTTAGGTTCTATAAAATATGTATGATGCTGGCTAAGGGAAACGATTAGGTTTGTTCGACAAACTCAATATATTATAGCGAACCTACTTGTTATTGCTTACCTTTTGAGTGCTAGGTGAACTCTTGAGGGCCATGAGTATGTGATACACATTGAGACATGTATATGATACCGTGGATTGACACTAGAGCTAGCGGAAGAAATTATTAGGATTGGTGTTCGGAGAGCCAATCCGGATTATAATTATATCTGATTCATGAATACAAACAATTATTTTTTCCAGAATATTACTTATCTAATGGTTGCACCTCTTGTTTTTATATATGTATTCGATCTGATTACGATTAGATTGAAACTAAATCTGATTTAGTGATATGTATATATTAGACAAAGACCAGGATTTACAACGTAGTGTGCAGTTACAACATAGTTTGTAATTGACATTGGGAAGCATCACTATAAGTTGTATATTCTCAAATAAAGTTCATGGTCAAGATTTACTCACACGAGTCGATTAATAAAATTCACTGAGACTAGTACAAGTCGCATATCGAGACTTGGTTAGATGGTTTATCCCAATAAACCATGAGTCTTGGGAGACTCGTATAGACGTGTATGTGTTTATTTGATAAACACTGAACGACTCCCCGAAGATGTCCTAATAGATGGTACACCAACGTTAATAGGAATCTTCTCGAGTCGAGTAGCATAATGGTCCTTCGACTTGAGATACCACTGTGGATATATGAGACATCCTCCATATTTTGATGGCAGTCACATCACCGATCTATTTAGATCAGACCTCTGCCTGTTCATTGGGTATGGACTGATGCTTATGATATCTTGTGAATATCAGATAAAATCTGTCAGTCTTATATACATGGCATAGGTATCTTGAAAATATTTACGATCTAGTAAATTCATGGCCGTGGTATACTTCGGAAGTGAATTCCGAGTGTTATTTAGGGATCGTAAATTTGAAAATCGACTATACTATACCTTAGAGATTTGACGTTCCTATCTATATCCCCGGTATAATATTGATAGCCTGTGACAGATGGATTATACGTATGCAATGACCTCGACTTGCATAGTTTAGCGAGATTATCCGTGGTCATCATAATTCATGAGTGGGTGAATTATTGATATGAAATTTGATTTTGTGATGGATAAACCTAAACTAAAAGAGAGTCCTACAATATAAAGTGTACTCGTTGAGCACTTGGGCAACACGTATGAATAATACAGATTATTCATAATATTTCATCGGATTAAATGAGTTAATTCGAATCTTTTAAACGTTTAAATGAAAATACATGCATTAGGGGATTTTGATCAATTAATAATTAATATGTATTTGTGTTTGATACAAAATTTGATTTGATAGATATTAATTAATTGTCAAATGAGATTTTGACACATGTCATTAATATATGTATTTTGTTATTTAGTGTAAATAAAAATACATATATATACTAATAATTATATTAATTAATTATTTAGATATTTAAATGCTAAATATTTAGATAATAAAATAATATCTATATTTCATAATTGTTATGAAATATGTTTAATTATTATTAGTTACTAATAATATTAAAATTTAAGGTTGAAGTATTAATTTGAATGTGTCTATTTTAACTTTATGTTTAATTAAATTAAATAATTTATTTGTAGTAATTATTATTACATATGTTTTATTATTATTATTGGTAACAAGTGGCATGCTTTGTTTTTTAGGATTGAAGAATTCAAATTGAATTTGAATTCTTTAGTTATAATTAATTGATTTTAAATGATCATAATGCCTCCATGTTAGGTTAAGCCATATATATAAAGCGAAAATTTATTTTTCTTCATTCATTAACCTCTATGGTCGAAAATCATCTTCAAAAGAAAGCTCCCAATTTTTCTTGAAGAGAAAGTGAAGAAATCAAGAAGAAAGTTTAAGGAAATTAAGAAATTTTGAGGTAATCTTCAATATTCTTAAACTTGGAAAGCTTGTTTCTTGTTCTTGAATATCTAGAATAGTTCTAGGGTTTCTTTCTTTCTTTCTTTCTTTTGGGGGCTTTTTGATTGGAAGGATGGATATGGAGTATATGGAGCTACCACAGCGACCAAATAGACCTACGGTTCCAAGCTATAAAAATCTCAAAATATTAATTAAGCTCTTAATTAAATATTCTGAATTATTAACTCCGGATTATTCCCCTAAGAACCCGATGATGCACTCTCATTGCCGAAGATAGTAAATTAAGCCGAACTACGTCGTTATCCCTCGATATAGTAATTGTATACATATTAACCCTTCACGAGTATCTCGTAATTAGAGCCTGGTCATAATGTCTGTTATACCCCTCTAATTATTTTTTCCATAGGTACCGTTGATTCTCTAATGAACGATTTATTCATAACTATTATGAATGTTCATCTTTCTATTCGTAATATAAATACTTGAGCTCTCTAACCATTCAAGTACCAAATAAACCCTTAAGAAAGATACTCATCTACTTCTCGCAAGAAGGAATGAACTCCATATCTATGTAAAACGTCCTCAATTACACACCAAACAATGCCCCCAAAGTACATAGCTATTGGTCGGGATTGCTACACCAACCTCACCTTTGTAAATCAAATGATATAACCTGCCATGTAGGAGCTCGTAGTACCCTCAGGATTAAGATCAATCCATATATGACCATCTGGTAGATTGAAATGAATTTATTTATTTAACGGATATTATAAGAAACTCATTTCTATCTGGGTCCAGTCCTATATGATCACATCATACAAGGTGCATTCATTCTCATGTCTCCACATGGAAAATCCCGGATCAAGGTTGCCATACAGTTATAAAATAAACCGTAGCTATAGATAAACTACAAATAAAGTACCTATTTTGTTTGCTCTCTATGGACTATTTTAGATTACTAACTTTAGACTTAAATCATCATGTGTATGACACTCATTCACTAAGTTTAAAGGCACATGAGTAATCTATGGTAAACAAGATAATATACAATATGCGATATTAAACAAACACTTTGATAAATGAACAATTCATCATTTTATTTCATAAAACATAATACTATTTACATTACATGATGCTCTAAGGCATATATCCCAACAATCTCCCACTTGAAAAAGAGCAAATGTGACATGTCACGTAATCATAAACCATATAGGTGACCTTCAAACACTTTAGCCGATAAGGTCTTTGTAAACGGATCAATTAGGTTCTCTGCAGATGCAATCTTTGTAACAGAAACGTCTCCTCTCTGTACTATCTCCCTAATGAGATGATATTTCCTCTCTATATGCTTTCCTCTCTTGGACTTCTTGGTTCCTTTGAATTTACCATTGCACCACTATTATCGTAATAAAGTGTGAGTGGTTTTTTTATTTCTGGAAAGACTTCCAGATCTCCCAAGAACTTATAGAGCCAGACTGCTTCCTTAGCTGCTTTGCAAGCTGCTACATACTCAGCTGCCCAAGTGGAGTCAGCAATACAAGATTACTTTATACTCTGCCATACTATAGCTCCACCACATAGGGTAAACACTAATCCAGATGTTGATTTCATATAATTGACATCTGTCTGAAAATCAGAGTTTGTATATCCTCTTAAGATCATATCCTCACCAAAATACACAAGCATATAATCTCACGTTCTCTTAAGATACTTGAGAATGTGTTTCACAGCTACCCAATGATCCAATTCTGGGTTAGACTGAAACCTACTGACTACTTCCACTATAAACAGATGTCTGATCTTGTGCATAACATAGCATACATGATACTACCAACTACTGAGGCATATGAGATATGTCTCATTTCCTCAACTCCTTGAGGTTTCTTACGAGATTATTTCTTTGACAAATGAATTCTATGTCGATAAGGAAAATTGCCTTTCTTGGAATCCTGCATCCCAAATCACACAAGGATCTTAGCGATGTAGGAACTGAGACATAGCTAATAGTTGTTTCTTACGATCCTGAAGTATATGGATCCCAAGAATATAACTGGCCTCTCTCAAATCTTTCATTTGGAATTAGTTAGCTAGCTAGGGTTTCACATCCGATAATATCGTTACATTATTCCCAATGAGTAAAATATCATCGACGTATGAAACAAGAAAAAACATCTTCCCATCAATGGCACGCTTGTATACACAAGGCTCATCAACATTCTACTCAAAGTCATAACACTTGATCATGGTATTAAATCTTATTTTCCAAGATCGAGATGCTTGCTTGAGTGCATAAATAGACCTTTGTAGTTTGCAAACCTTTTGCTCTTCAACTTGGGATATGAACCCCTCTGGTTGTACCATATAGATACATTCATCAAGATTACCATTCAAGAATGCAGTCTTGACGTCCATTTTCCAAATCTCATAGTCATAATATGCAGCAATTGATAGAAGAGTGCGGATGGATTTTAGTATGGCTACTGGCGAGAAAGTTTCCATATAGTCAACTCCCTCTTTTTGGGTATAACCTTTGGCCACTAGCCTAGCCTTGAAGGTCTGTACCTTCCAATATGCTCCCCTCTTTCTCTTGTAGATCCACTTGCAGCTTATAGGTTTTACCCCATCAGGTTGGTCTACAAGTTCCTAGACTGAGTTATAGTACATGGACTCAATCTCTAGGTTCATAGCTTGGATCCATTCATCTTTATCAGAATCTTACATTACATTATGATAGATCAATGGATCATCTAAATCATCACTGGAGGCAACAACTTGTGCCTCTCCAACTCCTAGATAGCGATCAGGTTGTCATTTAAGCCTCCCACTACGTCTAGGTGACAGACCATTCTAAAGAACTTGCATCTGACGCTCAATTGTCGAAGTTGCTATGTGTTTGTCAACTATTGTTGACGATGGTATGTTAGTCGAACCAGTAAGTAAATCCCCAAGTAATACTTTACTTCGAGGTTTGAACTCCCTCATATAATCCTCCTCTAGGAATGTAGCATTTATCGATACAAGGATTTTTTTATCATTAATACTATAGAAGAATCCACCTCTAGTTTCCTTAGGATAGCCTACAAATAGGCATACCTATGAACGCGGCTCCAACTTTGTAGTCTTATTCTTCAGCACATGTGCTGGACACCCCCATATGCGAAAATATCGTAAACTACTTTCACGACCACTCCATAACTCTAAAGGAGTCTTAAGAACATACTTAGATGGAACTACATTAAAAAATAAGCATTGATGTTTGAAATGCATACCCCCAAAAAGAACTAGGTAGTGAATATTAACTAAACATAGATCTTATCATGTCTAGTAAGGTCTGATTTCTCCTCTCTATAATACCATTTTACTGTGGTGTTCCAGGTGCTATGAGCTGGGATACTATCCCGTGCTCAACTAAGAATTCCTCGAAATCTCTATCAACGTTTACTTCTCCATGATCTAATCGTAGAGTTTTGATTGTCTTACCTAACTGGTTCTCAACCTCAGCACGATACTCTTTGAACTTTTCAAATGTATATGACTTGTGCTGTATTAGGTAAACATACCCATATATTGAATAATTATCAATAAATGTATGAAGTATTCATAACCACCTCGGGCTCCTACATTTATCGGTCTGTAAATGTTTGAATGTATTAGCTCAAATGATTGATTGGTTCTTATATCTTTTGAAGGTAAAAGCCTATTGGTCATTTTTTCTTCTAGACAAGATTCATAGACTGGTAAAGTTCTAAGCTTTAACTGGTTTAAGGCTCCATTTTTTATCAACTTATCTATCCGATCAAGGCTGATATGTCCAAGTCTAAGATGCAATAGATATGTGTCATTATAAGAAATATTTTGCCGTTTTTTTAGGTTTCTTGACCTTAAACATTTCAGTGTTGAGCAATGACATATGTGTTAATGGTCTTAATTAATACAAGTTATTTATGAGTTTCCTGTACGTATGGATAATCAATTTGTACCAATAATAACAAAATTACTATTAAAAGAAATTGAAAATCCATCATCCAAAAGTTTGGAAACAGAAATCAAATTCCTGCGAAAACCATGAATGAATAACACATTGTATAAATTTAAATAACTATCATTTGAAAAACTTAAACTAGAAACTCCCACTGCTCTTGCTGAAGTGGCATCCGATGTCCTGACCTTCATGATATAATCACATTTAGCAAGGTCCCTCCATGAGTCAAGTAGATGCAAGGATGAACAAACATGGTTAGTGCCTCCAGAATCAACAACCCAAGTGGATTTATCATCCTCTACTAATAGAGATTCGATAACAAGTAAATCATATGTACTTGTAGCCTTCTTCTCTTTCAGCTCATGAAGGTATTTATGACAATTCCTTTTCCAATATCCATCCTTATTGCAGTGGAAACACTTCCCCTTGGGTTTGGCATCCTTGGAGCCTTTCTTGTTCTTTTTCTTCTTTATAGGCTTTGCCTTAGCCTTCCCAGTTTCTTACTTCTTCATCTTTACACATTTAGAAAACTCGACAACATTTGATGTTGGGATTTATGTCATAAAGCTTCATATACTGTAAACGGAATTGATTATTGTAATAATAATAAATGCATTATTTATTTTATCAAAGTTGTTTGATTTATATCGCATACTGTCCAATTATCTTATTTATCTTGATTACTATTGTACCTTCAGACTTAGTGTATGTTGATGCACAAGAGGATTTAAGTCTAAAGTTAATAATCTAAATAGTCCATAGAGAGCAAACAAATAGGGAACTTTGTTTGTGGTTTATCTATAGCTACGGTCCATTCTATACTTGTATGACAACCTTGATCCGGAATCGTTCATGTAGTGACATGGGAATGGAGGCGCCTTGTATGATGAGATCATATAGGACTGGACTCAGGTAAACACGAATTTCTTTTAATATCCATTAACCAAAGAAATTCATTTTATCTAATAGATTGTCATATATGGATTCGATCTTAATCCTGAGTGTACTAAAAACTCTTACATGACAGACTATGTCCTTTAATTTACGATGGTGAGGTTGGTATTGCATTCCCGGCCAATAACTGTTGGATTCCAGAGTTCATGCGCAGCGGAAATCGTGTTTAGGGTGACAAAAAAAATTAATTTTCACATGAACAATAAAATTCGGATCTGTATTCTCTAGTATATTAATAAAAAAATATTAAGAACTCAGGTTAGTAATATACCTGTAGATCTGGATCTCTTTGTAAATCGACTCTTTGAACCACGATCTTACTCGTCTTATCTCCTCACCTCAAACAGCACGTGTGGGCGTGAAAATAAATGCGAAGAACACTCTAATTTTAGTGAAGGATTCGTGTACTCAACACATGAGACGAATCCTGTAGGGTTATTTTCTTTTTAGTTTTCTCAAAACCAAACCAAGAAAAATCAAAAGGAAAACTATTTCCTCTTTCTTATTCTCACACCCTTGCTCACGTTTTCTTTTTGTTGTTGTTGTTTATTCCTTTTAATTGTTGATCATTATCAACAGTGGCCTCATCAATTACTCTAGCTCACGTTTTTATTCTTGTTTTATTAGATTTCTTTTTGATCAACTTTTGATCAAAATAGAATTCTTATCTCATAGAACAACCTCTTTTGTTTTTAGGATTTCTTTTGACTTATTAAAAAATCTCAAGTAAATCCATTAAGGATTTTATTAATTTTGATTTTCAAAAAATCAAAATAAAATTCTTTAATATTTATCCCATAATTTATCAAAGATAATTCATTAAAAAAATAATTTTCAAAATTTCAACTTTTGAAATATTATCTTATTCAATAAAAATTTAATTAATCAAATTAATTAAATATTAATTTTCATAAATTAATAAATAGATACATTATCGATTAATAAATATATTAAGACAACATTTGTCATAATTTCCAAACAAGAGCTATATGGAATAATTAGAGTGTAAAATAATTCATAATTATTTTAAATAATTCTCAACTATTTTTCTTCGCAATTATAATCGTTCGAACAGTGATAGAAGACGACGAGGGGACCGATGGACCTATAATTCTAAGCTCTAATAATTCCGTCGATTAATTATAAACTCTTTTATTAATCAAACGAAATTATTAATTCTGGAGTAACTCCACTAAATACCCAGAATTGCACTCTCATAATTATTGAATTAATTACTCAAAGTATTTGTCCATTGATATAGTCATTACCTATGTAATGATCCTCCATAACAGATTCGAAAATGAGCTAGGTATAAAATATACGTTAACCTCTCCAATTACATCTTTATCCTTGACTTCCATTAGTTCTTAAGTGAACAATTTAATTCATAACTTTTATGAATTTACGCGCTAATCGTTCAGGTCCTGAACTAACAAACAAGAGAATCTTATGAATGGATTTCATTATATCAGGTTAGCATTCTCAGCTATTCATTCAACTCATTCCCAAAATACAAGGTTTACGAAATGTAATAAATACAAAACCATACCGAGTAAATTAAAGAATAAATTAATATGATATAGGAGTCTGCTAAATATAATGATTTTAGATCATCACATATATGACCATCATTATGATAAAATTGATGTTCCATATTTAACGGAATTATTAGAACTTTTCAATTTTATCGGGTCCTGTCCAATATAATCTTATTATATAAAATACATTCATTTTTATGTCTCTACATAATATAGTCTGGATAGAACTATACCATTCATAATGGAATGAACTGTATTTATGACTTTGAATTTGAAGATTCCCAACTTCAAATCATAGTCATGGACAATTTTGATTATTACTCTTTAAATTTTATCCATGCATATATGCATGTAACATTTTACATACACATATATGTTTAATTTAAAGCTACATAAATAATCACAGAATTTTCATGATTTTATAAAACAAATCAAAATACATACATGGAATAAAATAGAATCACAAATTTATTAATCAATCATGTTTCGAACATATTTGCTTGTCGGGCATACAAATCCCAACAAACTCCCACTTGCCCTAAAGAAAATGAGACATATCTCTAATCCCCAATCCTTCTAGATGTCCCTCAAAACTCTTTGCAGGTAGCGTCTTGGTAAAAGGATCGGCTAGATTCTCTGCAGATGGAATCTTTAGAACAGCCACGTCTCCGCGTTGCACAATGTCCCTAATCACATGATATTTCCGCTCAATATGTTTTGATCTCTTGTGGCTTCTTGGTTCTTTGGAATTAGCCACTGCACCACTATTATCACAATAAAGTGACAATGGCTTTTCCATATCTGGAACCACTTCCAGATCAGTAAAGAACTTTCGGAGCCAAACCGCTTCTTTGGCAGCTTCACAAGCAGCCACATATTCGGCTTCCATAGTTGAATCAGCAACACAAGATTGTTTGATGCTTCTCCAAACTATAGCTCCCCCACCAAGAGTAAACACTGATCCAGATATCGACTTTCGATCATCTGTATCTGATTGAAAATCAGAATCAGTATATCCAATCGGAATCAAATCCCTGCCAGAATAAACAAGCATATAGTTCCTCGTTCTCCGTAGATACTTGAGAATATGCTTAACTGCTACCCAATGATCTAATCCTGGATTTGACTGAAAACGACTAACTATTCCCACTGCATAGCATATATCAGGTCTTTTGCATAGCATAGCATACATTAAGCTCCCTACTGCCGACGCATATGGAATCTGTCTCATATCTTCTTCCTCTTGGGGTGTCGAAGGACACTGTCTTTTAGAAAGAACAACTCCATGACGGGAAGGTAAGTTACCTTTCTTGGAGTTTTGCATTGAATATCTAACAAGCATCTTGTCAATATACAATGCCTGAGACAGAGCTAGCAGCTTTTTCTTGCGATCTCTTATAAGACGGATCCCAAGAATGTAACTTGCTTCTCCCAAATCTTTCATTTGGAATTGTTCAGCCAGCCAAGCCTTTACGTCTGATAATAGTTCTACATTATTCCCAATAAGTAGAATATCATCAACATAAAGTATTAGAAAGACCACTCGCTTGTCCTTGATGAATTTATAAACACAAGATTCATCAGGATTTTGGATAAAGCCATAAGTTTCGATCGCCTCATCAAACCTCATGTTCCAAGATCTTGCCGCTTGCTTAAGTCCATAGATATACCTTTGCAACTTGCAAACCTTTTGCTTTTCATCCTTGCTAATAAAACCTTCTGGTTGCTCCATATAGATGGTCTCTTCAAGATAGCCATTCAAAAAGGCTATCTTGACATCCATCTGCCAAATTTCATAATCATAATGAGCAGCAATGGAAAGCAAGATTCGAATGGACTTCAGCATGGCTACTGGCGAAAAAGTTTCCTCATAGTCAACTCCTTCTTTTTGGGTATAACCCTTTGCCACTAGCCTTGCTTTAAATGTCTCTACAGTACCGTCCACTCCCCTCTTTCTTTTGTAGATCCATTTGCACCCTATAGGATTTACTCCTTCAGGTAGATATACAAGTTCCCAGACTGAGTTGGAATACATGGATTCCATCTCAAGTTTCATAGCCTCAAGCCATTTCTCTTTGTCATGATCTTCCATTGCACATCTATATGTTAATGGGTCATCTATTCCATCATCAGTGATAGCAACTTGTGCTTCACCATCTTGTCTATATCGAGAAGGTAGTCGTACTATCCTCCCACTACGACGAGGTGGTAAGATGTTCTGACTCGAAGATGTGGTCTCCTCGCTTTGTGGAACAACAATCCTAGTAGGTTGTTGACTGATCTCATCAGATTTTAATTCCTCCAAGACTATCTTGCTTTCAGGTTTGAAGTCTGCCATATAATTACTCTCAAGAAACGTGGCATTTGTCGACACAAACACCTTATTATCTCGAGGATTATAAAACACACCTCCCCTTGTGCCTTTTGCATATCCTACAAAGAAACAAACTTCAGAACGCATTTCTAACTTTGTTGTCTTACCCATTAGCACGTATGTTGGGCACCCCCATATACGAAAGTGACTCAAACTGGGTTTGTTGCCACTCCATAACTCTAAAGGTGTTCTAGGTACTGACTTAGATGGAACCACATTCAAAATGTAGGTTTCTGTTTGTATAGCATACCCCTAAACGATTTTGGAAGTGAAGAATAACTTAACATGGAACGAATCATGTCGAGTAAAGTTTGATTCCTCCTCTCAGCTACACCATTTTGCTGAGGTGTACCAGGTGCCGTTAGTTGGGATAAAATTCCATACTCTAATAGGTGATCTTTGAATTCATTATCAAGGTATTCACCTCCTCGATCTGATCGAAGGCACTTGATTGATTTACCTAATTGTTTTTCTATTTCAGCTATTCGAGATACTTCTTGCAGTTTCTCTTCCAATGCCCATCAATTCCGTAATGGAAACATTTTCCTTTTGGTTTTTTCTGGGTGGAGCCATTCTTATTTCCTTGATTGTTGTTTGGCTTGTTCTTTATGCTGTTGTTCCTTGCTGTTTTCTCAGTTCATGAACTCTTACCTTTATTCTTATTTCTCTTTCTTTTCTTTAGAGAAGAGTTAGAGTTAGAAGGTTCAGCAACATTTGCTTCTCCTTTCTTCTCCACAGAAATAGACTCAAAAGTAGTGAGTTCGTTAAGCAATTCAGTCAAATTATAACTCAACTTATTCATGAAGTAATTGTTTTTGAACTGAAGAAATTGTGGGCTAAGGCTTTCCAAAATCATGCCCACTTGTGTGCCTTCATCTATGGTGGCCCCATTGATTTCTGCCTCATGAATGGTACTAATCATCATTAGCACGTGTTCACGAACATGAGTACCAGCTTTCATTTTGCAGTTCATGACTTTCTTGACTGCTTCATGTTTAGCTTGATCAGAGGGTTTTCCAAACATGCCTTATAGAGACTCCATTATCTCATAAGCAGTCTCTGTCTTTTCGTGCTTTGTGTTAAGCACGTCAGATATGGTAGCAAGCAAATAACAATGAGCTTTGTTATTTGCTCGAATCCAATTTTCATAGGCATCTTTGATGGTTTTGTTGGCATTCACAGCTGGTTCTGGAGGACATTCCTCCATCAGGACAAACTTCAGGTTATCCAGCACAAGAATTATATTCATATTTTTCTTCCACTTAGCAAAGTTATCACCAGTTAATTTTTCAGTAGCAAGCAGTGATAGGATTGGATTTGACATATTTCTGAAATCATTAAAAAAATATTCTAAATTATTCAATGCATAAAATTCAAAATAAATTCGGCATAGTAATCATGATGCATGATGCATATGCTAAACACTAAAATATATATGCACTACTATAGCCTCGGAAAAATTAATAAGCATATTATGTTGCCTTAGGGTCGATCACAATACCTTATTAAAATAGAGACAATCTCAATTAATAAATTTTTTCAAAATATCTCATATTTTCAAAATTTATTCATAACCGATTTTTGGTCTAAATATAATTAACACTTTTAACTATATTTATATGAGTGTAACCCACCGTTTTGGATCCTTGAAATTTAATTCATAACAACCACCTTAGGGTAAGTTAATTATGAAATACATTTTATAAATCCTATCGTAAGAAGTACAACCTTGATATTAACCTAAGCAAACACTCTCCTTAGGGAGGATGAAACTAAAGTCATCACGAAGCCCCCACTTAGATTTCACGATGTTGCACTAACGGTGGAGACCAAAGGAAGTTTTGACAAACTAACCGTTCCCACTCATTATTTTAAGTTTAGTGATTTTATATGTAAAACATCTAATGTTTTGAAAACTTAGCGGAAAAAGACCAAGAAATCAATATTAAAGATCTTTAATTACCAAATTAATTGTTTCATAATAAAATTACCTGCTTTACTAATAAAACTTAAATTCATTATGAAACATCTAAGTTATTCATGATAATCAATTTATTATAAATACTTAGAATTGAATTTTGTGAAATTACAAATTTTAACAATTTAAAATTAATTCACAAATATTATTTAATCGACTAATCGATAAAAAATCTAAAATAGTTTTGAATCAAATTATAAACTATTTACTATCATAAATAAATTTATGAAAATGCGCATGTATGTATGGCATGTTATAATGCAAGAGTATGCATTGTGCTAATTTTATATGTCATTTAAAATATGCATGAGAATAAACATTTTATAATTCACACAAAATAAATAAATTGGATATTAACCGGGTTGACAATTTGGGTATTTCTAAAATTACAAATAACCAAAAAAATAAAATTACATTAATCTCAAATCTGGAAAAAAATATAATTATATTTCCAGGTGACTTTCACCAAATATTTATTTTTTATTTTTTTTATTTTTTTTTCCCGCACAGTGGGCAGTCTCACTGCCGCACTGTGCGGCTGGACAGCAGCCCCTTGCTGCATGTGCAGCAATGAGGCTGCTGTCTAGCAGCAGCCCACGCTGCTGCACATATGTGCAGCAGCGTGGCTGCTGCTTATGCAGGAAAAAAAAATATTCTGGAAATATAAAATAAGAACGTCCTCCGTGCATCGACTATTTGGCTTGATCTTGATCTCGAACAATTACAAAAAATTAACAATTACAAAAAGAAATACCCATTTAATTTTGGGTTTACATATCCAATATATAAAACAAAAAATTAAAATCCTAACCCAAGGTCAACCATACAATTAACGATTAATATCCATACATTCACCATCACATTATAATTCATAAAAATGCATAGCCTACTCTTTTACATACATATTAAAATGATTTACAATAAATCATTCTTATTAATATACTAGAATAAATACGACCGCTCTGATACCAATTGTTGGATTCCAGAGTTCATGCGCAGCGGAAATCGTGTTTAGGGTGACAAAAAAAATTAATTTTCACATAAACAATAAAATCTGGATCCGTATTCTCTAGTATATTAATAAAAAAATATTAAGAACTCAGGTTAGTAATATACCTGTAGATCTGGATCTCTTTGTAAATCGACTCTTTGAACCACGATCTTACTCGTCTTATCTCCTCACCTCAAACAGCACGTGTGGGCGTGAAAATAAATGCGAAGAACACTCTAATTTTAGTGAAGGATTCGTGTACTCAACACATGAGACGAATCCTGTAGGGTTATTTTCTTTTTAGTTTTCTAAAAACCAAACCAAGAAAAATCAAAAGGAAAACTATTTCCTTTTTCTTATTCTCACACCCTTGCTCACGTTTTCTTTTTGTTGTTGTTGTTTATTCCTTTTAATTGTTGATCATTATCAACAGTGGCCTCATCAATTACTCTAGCTCACGTTTTTATTCTTGTTTTATTAGATTTCTTTTTGATCAACTTTTGATCAAAATAGAATTCTTATCTCATAGAACAACCTCTTTTGTTTTTAGGATTTATTTTGATTTATTAAAAAATCTCAAGTAAATCCATTAAGGATTTTATTAATTTTGATTTTCAAAAAATCAAAATAAAATTCTTTAATATTTATCCCATAATTTATCAAAGATAATTCATTAAAAAAATAATTTTCAAAATTTCAACTTTTGAAATATTATCTTATTCAGTTAAAATTTAATTAATCAAATTAATTAAATATTAATTTTCATAAATTAATAAATAGATACATTATCTATTAATAAATATATTAAGACAACATTTGTCATAATTTCCAACAAGAGCTATATGGAATAATTAGAGTGTAAAATAATTCATAATTATTTTAAATAATTCTCAACTATTTTTCTTCGCAATTATAATCGTTCGAACAGTGATAGAAGACGACGAGGGGACCGATGGACCTATAATTCTAAGCTCCAATAATTCCGTCGATTAATTATAAACTCTTTTATTAATCAAACGAAATTATTAATTCTGGAGTAACTCCATTAAATACCCAGAATTGCACTCTCATAATTATAGAATTAATTACTCAAAGTATTTGTCCATTGATATAGTCATTACCTATGTAATGATCCTCCATAACAGATTCGTAAATGAGCTAGGTATAAAATATCTGTTAACCTCTCCAATTACATCTTTATCCTTGACTTCCATTAGTTCTCAAGTGAACAATTTAATTCATAACTTTTATGAATTTGCGCGCTAATCGTTCAGGTCCTGAACTAACAAACAAGAGAATCTTATGAATGGATTTCATTATATCAGGTTAGCATTCCCAGCTATTCATTCAACTCATTCCCAAAATACAAGGTTTACGAAATGTAATAAATACAAAACCATACCGAGTAAATTAAAGAATAAATTAATATGATATAGGAGTCTGTTAAATATAATGATTTTAGATCATCACATATATGACCATCATTATGATAAAATTGATGTTCCATATTTAACGGAATTATTAGAACTTTTCAATTTTATCGGGTCTTGTCCAATATAATCTTATTATATAAAATACATTCATTTTTATGTCTCTACATAATATAGTCTGGATAGAACTATACCATTCATAATGGAATGAACTGTAATTATGACTTTGAATTTGAAGATTCCCAACTTCAAATTATAGTCATGGACAAATTTTGATTATTACTCTTTAAATTTTATCCATGCATATATGCATGTAACATTTTACATACACATATATGTTTAATTTAAAGCTACATAAATAATCACAGAATTTTCACGAATTTTATGAAGCAAATCAAAATACATACATGGAATAAAATAGAATCACAAATTTATTAATCAATCATGTTTCGAACATATTTGCTTGTCGGGCATACAAATCCCAACAATAACTACGTATTTTGGGGATATGGTTTAGTGTGTAGCTGGGAACGTTTTACATGGATATGGAATTCACTCATTCTTACGAGAAGTATAAGAATTTTTTTTAAGAGTTGATTCGAGACTTGAATAATTTGAGCGCTTAACTTTTCTATTACTAATAGAAAGTTTTATATATTCATAATTGTTATGAATTAATTGTTCATTATGGTGCTTAAGAGACAAAATATTTAGAGGGGTTTAACAGACTTTTGACCCGGCTCTATTTATGAGATATTCGTAAAGGGGTATATCTATATGTAATGATTATATCGATGGACACCGAAGATGTTCGATTTATTTAATCCATCTACATTAATGAGAGTTCAACTTTGAGTTTTTAGTGGAATAACGCGGAGTTAATAATTCGTAATATTTGATTAAAGAGTTTAATTAATATTTTGAAATTATTAGAGCTCGGAACTATAGGTCCAGTTGGTCCCCGTGCTAGCTCGATTAACTGTAGCAAACCTAATATAATTAGATTGTCTAATTATATGCTCACTTTATATTTATATATTATTAATGAGATTAATAATATTTATTGTCACAAATGAAAACTATGTTAAATTAGTTTAACTTAATATTTTCTAGAATTCTTTGATTATGAGATAATCAAGTCAGTAATGATTATGAGATAATTACTACAACATAATTGAAGGTAAATAAATCATTATTAATATATTGATTTTTATTTACCATTGGAGACAAAGCCATATGGCTTACCATGTCATCCAAGCAATTATGTCTATTAGGTGGCTTGGATACACCTAATAGTTTTTCATTAGCTTATATATTTTATGCTTTGGTATGGCCTCCACATTTATGTGTTTGCCATTGAAAGAAAGCATTGAATGCTTAATGACAAAGCCATTGTCTTTAGCTTAACATTTCTTATGCTTTGGTATGGCATTCACATTTTTGTGTTGGCCATTGCAAGAAAGCATTAGATGTTTAATGAAAAGGTTATTTGGCTTGTGTTAGAGAATATAATCTCTACCATTTATCTCATTTCCTAAGGTTAACACTTTGCATTCATTCACACAATTGTTATGAGAAAGATTTGAGAGAAAAGAGAGAAAAACTTCAAATATTCACAAGTATTGTGAGAGTATTTGAAATTACAAAGAGCCAAACACCATTATGACATCCTAAATCTCTAAATAGTTTAGAGGTTTAATCTTTGTAAGTGAAGTTCACACTTCGGTTTGTTGGTTTCGAGTCATAATTCGGAAGATCAAGTGGTTGATCCAATTTGTTGGACACTAAAGGATTGATCTTAGCTACTAAAATAAAGGGAGAAGGCAAAGAAAATTTTAAAGATCCATATCGGACTGGTGCAACCATAAGAAACTTCCACCGCGCTAAAGAAAATCGTTTCCTATAATTGGCATCAAGAGCTTAAGGTTGAAAAGTGTTCTTAACCCTTCTCCTTTAAAGTTTCAAGTTTTAATAATTTATATGTGGTATAGATTATTAGAATTCATGTTGTGATGATTAGGCACAATTAGATTCATGAGATGAATGGTTTTTAATGTTCATGTGATGAATGTTTACTTTGATTCATGTGATGAATGTATTGCGTTGATCGTTAATTTTTCCGGCTCTTATTTTTAGTATTGGAAATGTAAGACCATAAGGTCATATTCTTTCAAGTGTTGTAAGTTCATTTCCTTTGTAATAAGTCCATTTTGTAACTCAATTTGTAGCTTGGAGGAGCTAGTGTCGCGAATGACTCATTACGAACCTATTCCGTGAAGAACTCAACAACATACCATGGAACAAGATTTGAAGACCAAGGAATGCCTTGGATTTATTATACTAATTAGATTAGTATAAAAAAATAAGAGTCCGGTTAATGCAATTTATGGATGTATGTAAAACTACATTCCGTTACGAGTCCTTAGAAAAAAAAAGGATCAAAACGGAGTCCGGAAGCTCCAGAACGGAGTAAATGAAGTTCTAGTGTTCCGACAGGAGTTCGAATGCTCGAAAAATGCCACACAAATATTACTCCACTACCTAAAAATGTTCAAACGCCCGTCAAACATTTTCAGCCCAGACCTGGGAATATATATATATGTTTTAAATTGTTTATTAACATATCATATAGCCTATGATGCCTACTCTTGCATTTTCACATGCCATAACATGTAGACATACATGGTATTCAAGTCATAAAATATGATTTTATGTAAATTTAAAAGTTAAATAAGAATATAAGATGCATGTAAAGGGATTAATAAGATTAATTGGTTTAAAGATTTAAAATTTGTGAATTCAAGTTTCAGAAACAAATGGACGTTATGAATACATTATTTTCCTAGGTATTATTGGACAATTATAACTCATAGTATCACTATTTGTAAAGAACATTGTGTTTTTGTATAAATTAACTATCTGACAAAAAGAAATTATTATTTTATCATTATTGTAATTGGATTACTTGGATATATATAATGATAAAAGTCTATATGGTTAAATCGGATTAATAAGATATGAGACAGTATTAATCCACAAACAGTTTAATCATTAAATATCCCTAGTCGAAGTATTATCAAGACTGGACATTGATAAAGCGGAATAAACTAGTATTACACTTGTGCGCGTTATGGAAGCTTAACGACATAGTTCTCATATATTTAGGTATTAAATACTTATGCAAGTGTAATAAGATGTTCTGTTAGCCGTTGGACCGAGAACAGTTTGCTATGGATAGACCCACTCGGAATCTCATTGGTCTTATGACTATGTGTCTATGGGAATCCGAATCAGGGTAGGTGTATGTGATCTTTAACCTGAGACTTACGACGCTATTACTTGCGACAATCAGTTTACTTTGGAATTGGTCGTCCAAAGCTTTAACAGGTTCTTTATACGCCTGTATTGGGTTTACTGAGAATCGTAGTGTATTAGATGTGATGTCAAGATGTGAGTATCACTTCAGTCATATGGAGATGATGGTCATACAGGATACAGAACTAGCACTCTTAAAAGTTGTAGCTATCGGGAAAGTATGACTAGGTTATGACTTTCCAATTACGAAGACTAGTGACTCGGGATCCGATATATGCTTCATACGGGGCAGACACAAAGCCAGCCCTAATCTAGCATGTGACATCTGATACTGGATCGTATTACCATTTCATAGTATTACTACACTTGATATAGATTATATTCCTTGGCGGATATTTCTGGAGAATTACGTAGGCACAGTGCTTTGCTAGAAGCCAACCATATCTTGTAAATTGATGAGAACGTGGTACAAGGTACGCATGTGTTTGGATAGTTCGACAATCGTATTTACTACCGACATATCCAGGAATCTCTTGGGTCACTTCCCAAAGATTCACCAATGACATTTGACTCATATAAAATTAATCTGAGATTAATTATGAGAGAGAAAATTAATCTGGGATTAATTGCGGTAAGACTTAAAATGAGATTAAATTCGTATAGAAGAGAGAATGCGATTAATTTAGAATTAATCAATAAAATAAATGTATCGGATATATTAATTTCATTAGATTTCAATACGAAATTAAAATTGGATTTTAATTCGGGCGAACAAATTAATTTAGAATTAATTCGATAGCGACTATCGTAATAATTTTACGATGCATAATTATTTATTTAAATTAGATTTAATTATGTTGCGACGGTAAATTCATTTAATTTAGAATTAAACGAACCCAGGCCCAAGTTTAGTTGTGTGTTGGAGAAGCCATCCTAAATTTTGAATTTAAATGTGGTGGGACCACAACTTACATCAAATGTCTTACTTTGATGGAAGTAGTTGGCTTCATTAATTGGATCCTTTAACACACACAACTACCAACTTTGGAAAAACTATTCACTCATCTCTCTCTTTTGCTCTCTTGGCCGATTCTTCCTCTCTCACTTGGGAAAATTTTTCTTCAAAATTTTCATCAAAGCTAGCACTTGGAGAGTCATTTGAGGTAATAGGGAAACTCACTCATGATCAAACAACTCAACACAAGCTTGGAGCTTCATCCAAAAGAGCAATTTTTGAAATTTCTCCCTAAATCAATGTAAGTCATTCTATAACTTTTACTTGATTATTTCAAACACAAATTATGTTTAGGATCTTAGAAGCATGTCTTAGTGACTAACAATGGTATCTAAGCCTTCTAAATATGATTTGGAATTCTAGGGTTTATAAACTTTATTTGGGTATTTTTGCTTGGCGCATGAAAATTCAAAATTGAGTGTTTGGTTGTTGTTAGATGATGATAACTTAGAGTTGTGTATCATTGGATTGTTACAAAATTAATTAGATCAAATTTCCCTAAAATCCTTATGTTGGCTGAAACTACCCTAGATTAAGCTCATGGTGATTTTTTGAAATTAGACACTTGGTTGTGTTAATGGCATGAAATAGATGTTGAATGTTGATTTAATTGGATTGAAATCAATTGAATGTTAATTTCTTGTCAATTGTCGTGAGTATGCATGTTGTTGGAGACTTGATTTTGCTTCAATTTTTGTTGGACATGAATTGGAATGATTAAGCATGATTAATTAGATTAATTAATATTTTGGAAATGTTAGATTAATTAATTAGTTGTGTTAATTACACTTAAATTGAATTAATGTGATATTTGGAATATTGTATCAATATAAATTAGGCCCTACAATACTAATTGGGCTAATTTGGTTATATTTGGATTAATGGGCTTGATTGGGCCAAGTTTGGTTTTAGACAATTAGGTTGGATCTACTTGGGCCTAAACTATTTTCATAAAGTCCAAAATATGACTGTTATACCTATATTCTAATTGGGCCAAAATTAATTTATGGCATAGGGTGATTCCTAAATGGGCCAAGGCATTATGGGTTTGATCCATAATGGCTAAAAGTCCATGTCTTAAGAATTAATTAAAAGCTCATTGGACCTAATAAGAATTGGCATTGGATGCTAAATGGGCCTTTGAGACCATTTAGATTGGATTTGGAATCCAAGTCTAAAAAGACATTATTATAATTAATGTAATTGTTTAATTTGAAATTAAACTTGAATTAGTATTGAATACAATTAAAATTAGATTTAATATTGTAGTTCAATATAATTCAAGAATACTTACTTTGAGTATTTATTCTTAAACGAGTTAGACTTGCGAAATCAAATCGTTGTATGAACATTAGATTGTCATTAATTGAAGAATTAATTAATTGGATTAGATAAATTGACAACATGCTATGTGTGAATGCTTGGATATATTTGTTTGAATAATGTATATCGGATGGATATTAGATGGGTGGGGCAATTTTGGAAATTATTATAAATATTATATTTATTTGAAATTAAACCTGCATGTCCAGTCTATCATCGCCTATTCTCATTGTATTTCTCTTCTCACCAATTCCCCTCAATGTAAATGAGGTTTCTTATAATGTTATGTAATTGGGTACTTTGAAGAATGCAAAGTGCTAGCGGGAGAGATGAAAAGAGAGAGTTTTGTTCTAGGAACAAAATGTTTGTATATTCATCCACCTATCATTATTATATTTATTGTGCCTTATTATTCTTTTAGAATGCATGTTTAAGGGTGTATGATGAGACCTAATTAGTTGTCAATTTACGAAAATAGCCTCATATTTAATATTAAGCATTTCCTTCCATTGAGTGGTTCTCTCTCAAGATCCAAGATTGGCTTTGATTTGTTGGCCAAAGTCAAGATCATTGTCTATCGCGGATGTGTTTGAACCATGAAAGCTTTGTTAACATCACATGTCTTGGGCAATTGTGACTTGTTGGCCAAAGTCCATGTCACTCTTGTTCATCGACGTGGATTATGAAGCTTTCCAACTGTCAATGGGTTGCGCTTAACTGGAATCATTAAGCATGTGGAGCCAAAGCCAAGGCTTAGTTGATTCAGAGAAAACAGGTTAGGAAATATATTGGATATATGTTTCGGACTTGGATGTCCACCTACCGGATCTAGGCATTTGATGGGATCCAATTATTCTTAGAGATCTACCTAGTTAAATCTTATACAGCTTATTGGCCAAAGTCAAGGTTGTGTAATATTTAACGGGATCCTAGCCCATTAGAAAACTAGGTTTCCCGAAGGGTTAAAGGCTCGTCGAAAATTGGTGGGAGCTAGTATTAACTTTGCTATTTCGTTTAATACTTGCTAATGCGCACTCTATTTTATTTCTCGTTAATATATATATTAGTTGGACTAATATTATTTTATTGTTTTCTTTGAACAGTTAGACTGTACTCAACAATACTCCATTTATAGTTGGTTATATAGTTGGACTATAGTAACTATTGCATTTGAGTGTACTCGAAACACTTGATTGGATAGTTGGACTATAGCAATCAAAATGGTTGGAAATATTAGCGTTAGGGACATAATTATTAGTGAGAATGTCTTTAATAGTGCAAATTTTCCAGATTGGGAAATAAATCTCATAATTATCCTGGGAGCTGAGAAGTTGCTCTATGTTATAGAGAGACCTCTCGGGCCTAAGCCCAAACTTGAACAAGCAGTAGAGCATGAGCTTTGAAAGACTCATCGTGATGATAACTTTACTGTTCAATCTGTTATGCTTGCTGCAATGACTCCTCAGTTTCGACATCAGAATAAAATATTGGATCTTTATATGATGATGTTGAAGTTGAAGGATCTTCACAGATCTAATCTTATAGCTCAGAAGTATGATTTACAGAAAAAGCTTTATATGATGATGTTGAAGTTAAATGATCTTCATAGATCTAATCTTAAATCTCAGAAGTATGATTTGCAGAAAAAGCTTTTTCGCTCTCGCGTGTCATATGGTACATTTGTCGAACACAAATGATTGCTGACATCGAAAGCTAGGTCAGTTGGGCATTACCTTTGAGGCCGAGACTTCCATAGATTTGATCTTACAGTCTCTGCCCGATTGCTGGGGTGGGTTTGTCATGAACTGTAATATGATGAACAAAGAGAAAACTCTAGGAGAGTTAATGGCTATGCTGAAAGAGGCAGAGCAAAAGCTTCTGAAAGGCAAGAAGCGCGAGGCGTATCTTACTTCGACACCCAAGAAGGCCAAGGCTTGGCCGAATGCTCTGGGGGTATGAAGAAGAAAAGAAGAAGGGCAAGGTTCAATCGTCACAGTCTTCTAGGAAGACAAAGGACATACCCCAAGACATTTGCCTACACTGTGTCAAATGCGATCACTAGAAGCATGACTGCCATAAGTATAAGGCGGACTTGAAGGAAGCAAAAGCGGGCAAGGCTATAGCTTCAGGTATGTTTGTGTAAGTGTCCTACACATGCCACAAGATCACTAAGATGATTTGTGTGTGAATTATTCAATATAAGTTGCTGAATATACTTACAATGAACGGTTGAGATTTTCAAAAAAATCCTTTGAATGATGGAAGATCCAAGCTTTAAGACGAGTTCTAAACTATTGGGTGAGTTTCCATATCATCTTGATCCAACTCTATTAGTGATAGCTTGAACAAATTTTGAAGCAAAATGTGTTCTTTGGAGAATAGAAGGTTCGGCTATTGGAGATGAGAGAAGAAAGTTTTTTTTTGTGTTTTCTGACTTATGTTTCAAAAAACCAAGTTGTTGTGTGTTTTGTTTTCCAAAAACAATATAGGTTAAAAGTAAGTGGTTTTGTGAAAACCAATTACTTTTGCCAACTACCACTATCATCTTTGAAAAGTGATATAAGTGAAATGGGTCTCACCACTTTAAATTCAAAATTCAAGTTGGCTCACACAACTAGACTTTGGGCCCGATTCGTTTAATCCGAATAAATGAATTTCCCGTCGTTAAATAATTAAATCTAATTTAATTAAATAATGAGGCCTCGTAAAATTATTACGAAAGTCGATTATGAATTAATTCCAAATTAATTCGTTCGCTTGAATTAAAATCCAATTTTAATTTCGTATTGAAATCCAATTTTAATTCATATATCTGATATATTATTTTAGCCCAAATAAATAAATTAAATAGAAAAATCCAATTTAACTATTAAATTTATTTTACCGATTAATTCTAAATTAATTAAGTTCTCTCTTCTGTACAAATTTATTCCCATATTAATTCTTGCCGTAATTAATCCTAGATTAATTTTCTCTCTCATAATTAATTTCAGATTAATTCTATTCGAGTCAAATATCATTGATGAATTTTTGGGAAGCGACCCAAGAGATTCCTGGATATGCTGGTAGTAAATCCGATTATCAGACTATCCGACACGTGCGTACCCCGTACCTCATTCTCACTGATTTATAACACATAGTTGGCTTCTAGCAAAGCATCGTGCCTTCCCAATTCTCAAGAAATATCCACGGAGGAATATTATCGGTATCAGGTATAGTAACACTATATAAAGCGTAATACGATCCAGTATCGGATGTCACATGCTAAGCTTGGGGCTGGCTCTATGTCTGCCATGTATGAAGCATATATCGAATCACAAGTAATTAGTCTCTATAATCGAAAAGTCATGACCTAGTCATACTTTCCCGATAGCTTCAGCTTTTAAGAGTACTATTACCATATCCTGTGTGACCATCATCTCCATATGACTGAAGTGATACTCCCATCTTGACATCACATCTAATATACTAAGATTCTCAGGAAAATAGTACAGGCATACACAGAACCTGTCAAAGCTCCGGACGACCAATACCAAAGTAAACTGATTGTCGCAAGTACTAGCGACGTAAGTCTCAAGTTAAAGATCTTATACACCTACCCAGATTCGGATTTCCATAGACACATAGTCATACTACTAATGAGACTCCGAGTGGGTCTATCCAGAGTGAACTATTCCAAGACCAACGGCTAACAGAACCTCGTATCACACTTGCATAAGTATCCAATACTTAAACATATGAGAACTATGCCATTAAGCTTCCATAACGCGCACAAGTGCAATACTAGTCATTATGTATTATCGATGTCTAGTCTCGATAATACTATGACTAGAGATATTTAATGATTAAATCATTCGTGGATTAATACTGCCTCATATCTTATTAATCTGATTTAACCATATGGACTTTTATCATTATATATATATATACAAGTAATCCAATTATAATAATGATAAAATAGTAATTTTCTATTGTCACATAGTTAATTTATACAAAAACACAATATTTATTACAAATAGTGATGTTATGGGTCATAATTGTCCAAAAATCTCCCACTTGGCTCATAGCCAATCACTCAAATATCTAACACCTGAACTATATACATGTCACTCAAACTTTTGCTGAGAAATAACCTTCGTTAGCGGATCTGTAATGTTGTCAACTAATGCGATCTTCTCGATCTTCATATCACCACGATGTATGATCTCGCGAATCAGATGAAACCGTCGAAGTACATGTTTGGATCGTTAATGAGACTGCGGTTCCTTAGCTTATGCTATAGCCCCGTTATTGTCACAATACAAAGGTACGGGCTCAGCTGCTAATGGAACTACTCCTAATCTAATTAGAAATTTACGGATCCAAACTATTTTTTTTGTTGCCTCAGCTGCATCAATATATTCTGCTTCTGTTGTTGAATCGGCAGCAGTCTCTTGCTTGGATGATTTGCAGCTCACTGCTTCGTTGTTCAATCAAAAAAATATACCCAGATTGCGACTTACAGTCGTCTTTATCGGTTTGGAAACTTGCACCAGCATACTTAGTCGCCTCAAGTTATCCTTCTCCATAGACTAAGAAAGCATTCTTTGTTCGTCTAAGATACTTAAAGATGTACTTTACAGCAATCCAGTGACCATCACTTGGATCGGCCTGATAGCGACTGCACATGCTCAAAGTATACGAGACATCAGGTCGTGTACATATCATGGCATACATGATCGATCCGACTGCGGAAGCATACATGATCGATCCGACTGCGGAAGCATACAGGATCTGCTCATTACATCTCTTTCATCTTTAGTGTTAGGACATGTGTCCTTAGATAGAGAGATGCCATGCGACATCGGAAGCATCCATACAGGATCTGACTCATTACATCTCTCTCATCTTTAGTTTTAGGACATGTGTCCTTAGATAGAGAGACGCCATGTGACATCGGAAGCATCCCCCTTTTGGATTGATCCATATTGAATCTCTTCAACACTTTGTCAATGTATGAGCTCTGGGAGAGTCCAAGTAGTTTTCTAGATCTATCCCGGTAGATCCTTATTCCTAGAATATAAGTTGCTTCTCCCATGTCTTTCATGGAGAATTTTAATGAAAGCCAAGTTTTCACCGATTGTAGCATGGGAATGTCATTGCCAAGAAGCAATATATCATCAACATATAGGACAATGAATGTCAGTGCACTCCCACTAACCTTGTTATATACACAAGAATCATCTTCATTTTGAATGAAACCATATTCTTTTATTATCTCATCAAAATATTGGTTCTAAGAATGCGATGCTTGCTTCAATCCATAAATGGATCGGTTTAACTTGCAAACCTTGTTTGCATATCTTGGTATGATAAAACCGTCAGGTTGGTGTATATAAACATCCTCCGAAAGGTTTTCGTTAAGAAAATTGGTTTTAATGTCCATCTGCCATATTTCATAATCGAAATATACAGCTATAGCAAGCATTATCCGAATGGATTTAATCATGGCAACAGGTGAAAAAGTTTCATTATAATTGACACCATGTCGTTGACGATACTCTTTCGCTACAAGCCTAGCTTTGTACGTTTGTATGTTGCCATCCATGTCTGTCTTCTTCTTGAAGACCCATTTACAACCAATAAGCTAAATGCCTTCTGGGGTGTCAACCAGTGTCCAAACTTGGTTGGTATATTCCATCCATTTCGGATTTCATGTCATCCTGCCATAAAGCGGAGTCGATACCTTGTATCGCCTCCTCATATGTAGCTCCTCAATAAGATTAATATCGACATAAGGTGAGATCAGAGACTTATACCTCTCAGGTTATTTTCTGCCTCTCTCCGACCTATGTGGTGCTTGTGTATTAGAAGATTGTGGAATATTCTCATCCCTGATGGAATGTTCGTATTCTGAGAAGGGGTAGGTACCAGGAATAGTATCAGTCTAATTTTCATCGAGTTATACTTTCCTCCCACTTGCCACTCCATTCATTAATTCCTTTTCTAGGAAAACCGCATGGAGAACAATAAAAGTTTTGTTCTCTTTTGGGTTGTAGAAGTAATATCCTTTGGTTTCCCTAAGATAAGTTACAAATAGGCATTTATCTTATTTGGATTCTAGTTTGGTACTATTCAAATGTTTACGTATGCCAGCATCCTCAAATCTTCAGGAATGAGAAACTCGGTTTCTTTCTTGTCCATATTTCATATGAAGTCTGTCCAACAGAATTTGATGAAATTTATTCAAAAAGTAATATTACACCGTACGTATCTCCAGAAGGAAATTGGTAGCTCAGTACGACTCATCATAGACCTTACCATGTCCAATAAAGTTCGGTTTCTCCATTCGGACACATTGTTCAATTTAGGTGTTCCATGAGGAGTCCACTGTGAAAGAATACCATATTCTTTCAAGTAATGTTGAAACTCATTGCTTAAGTATTCTCCACCGCAGTCTGACCGCAATGTTTTAATACTTTTGCCCGTCTATTTTTCTATTTCGTGTCAAAACTCTTTGAATTCTTAAAGGTTTCTGACTTATGTTTCATAAGATACACATAACCATAATGCAATGCATCATCTGTAAAGTTTACGAAGTATTTATATCCACCTCCAGCCTGGCTAGACATGTGACTGTATACATCACTATGAACTAGGGCTAACAGTTCGGTGGCACGTACACCTTTACCACTAAAAGGTGTTTTAGGTATTTTGCCTAATAAATAAGATTCCCGGACATCTTATGAATTAGGATCAAATCTGTCTAAGTATCCATACTTCGAAAGTGTGGATATACGAGTCTTGTTAATGTGTCCCAGACGACAATGCCACAAATAAGTTTCATATGTTTTACTTATTTTGAGCCTTTTTTTGGGTCATATTATATGTTTGAGATTCATTTATATTCAAAATATAAATACCATTATTAACATCGACTGTACATATCAAAACATCATCTTATATATAAAGATATACTCGCATCGGAAGGTATACTCGAATCAACTAGGTACAAAATAACAGTCTCCTAAATTAAGTACATGCCCTGAGGGCATATTCCCATTTCTGGCTAGGAGGTCGAATTTTCCTGAAGCCAGTCTCCTGCTAATCTGCAGATCATGCACATCAGTACATATATGAGTACCACATCCATAATCAAAAATATAATTTTTAAAACCACTAGTGGACATGTTTATTTCAATAACAAATATACTTGAAGCCGGAGCCTTGCCCGCCCTCGATTCCCTCAAGTCCACCCGGTTTATGGCAGTTACGCTTCTAGTGACCCCGTTTGCCACAGTGTAGGCATACGTCCTAGGATATGTCATTCGTCTTCCTAGAAGACCGTGATGATTTATCCTTGCCCTTCTTTATCTTTTTCACACCCCAGATGCATTTGGCCAAGCCTTGGCCTTCTTGGATGTCGAAGTAAGATACGCATCGCGCTTCCTACCTTTTTGAAGTTCTGGCTCTACCTCTTTCAGCATTACCATCAACTCCCCAAGAGTCTTCTCTTGGTTCATCATATTGTAGTCCATGATGAACCAGCCCCAACAGTCGGGCAAAGACTGTAAGATCAAATCTATCAAAGTCTAGGCCTCAAAGGTAATGCCCAACTGACCTAGTTGTTCTATATCAGCAATCATCTGTGGCACATAGTATTCGATAGATGTACCCTTCGACATCCCAAATATAACTCGCGATTATCACAGTATAGCTGGGGTGTCGATTCCTCAGAGAGATGGTTACAGGAACTAATTTACTCAAAGAAAAATGTTAACAATAACTTTAAATAAATAAAACGATAGAAATTTATAATTAAAGTAAAGATAAATAAAACAATGAAAAGATAATAAACAATAACGATAGAGAAAAGCAGTAAAGCGTCGGGAATCCCTCTTGCATCAAACTCATATATTTAGTTATTAATTCCCATTATTACTCAGTTGAGGGTTTCACATCCCAAACCAACAGCGGGAACAAATTCAATTTTACGCATATTAAATTTTAAAGTAATTAATTATTATTTTCTCTATGTTAACAGCACACAAAGTCATCGTTATGAGTTATCTAACGTCGACAATATACCCTCAGGCAATACTGCAGCAGAAGACTAATAAGCAAAATAACTTTTACCAGTCACAATTAAATCCGTAAACCACATATAGAAGAAGCATGACTGGATCGATATGGGATTTGACCAAACATAATTTCAAGGCAAAATAATCTAAAAATAATAAAGAATAATAACTATTAATTTTATTAAACGTTAAAAGATTCTTAGGAATCAAAAATAAAAATATAAGAAATTTAAACATAAAAGTTCATCCCTAGCTTTGCCTAGTGGATTAGTTCTCCATGAAAGAAATAAATCTAGCCTGGGATCGGAGAGACATCTTGTAATTCATCATCATGCTCCCTCTCTCTTCTCGGCAGCTCTTGGTAGTGCTCTTATTTTCTTCCTTTGAATTCTTGCGCAAGCAGTCTCTGTTTTTGTTTTTATATTTCCCAACTTGAGATTTATTTGTTGTTTTTGTTTGCATGTGCAGGCTCCCCCCACTTCACGTAGCCGCTCTCTCTCATATATAATATATGCATAGCCGCTAACCTTTGTTCATTAAAATAAACCCTAATGTTGGCACTACCTGATTAATGCATGCGGCCCACTCACTTAAGCTGCTTCACGCTGGCCCTTTTGTTCTTTTTTTTTAAAAAAAAATTTATTTCCTGTGCCTCATTTGCCTTTGCTAGCCTCTCTCTCTCTTTATTCCTTCATGTTTTGTTGCTGTCCTAATTTAACCTAATTGAATTTGGATGCATGCCCATTCACGTACAGCCTATTTGCTTAATTTCCAATTTAATGTTTCTTTCCAATTCCTAAAATAATAATAAAGAGAAAAAATCACTAAATTAACTTTAATAACAAATGTTTTCTAAATTAAAATAATGATAAAAATTATATAATAAAATATAAAATATAGAAATAAATACGTTACAGTAACCCGAATAAGTGATGTTTTAGAGTGCATTTTCATGCACTTATCACAACCCCTAACTAGCTTATTGCTAGTCCCTAGCAATTCAAGTGAAAAATAAAATAAAAACTAAACTAAATAAATATAAATAAAAAACTATCTAAGCCACTTTCATTGGGATCACGATTGCATTTAGCGTATGTAACAAGCCTTTAAACCCTAGTTGTCCCTAGTGGACGAGTTATAGTCTTTTTTGGAAAAAGTTACAATTATATTTTTAAAAAAAAAGTGTGTTTTGTACAAACGTACAATGGACATCCCCTAGGAAAGTGCAAGAAGCACCACAATGAATCAAAATTCAATAAAACCGAATACATGGCTCAAGAAAAGGACGAGTTATAGTCTCGTGAGGGCTTACAGCGACGACACCCATAAAAGTCATTCAAAGCACACAATCAAGAAAAATTAAAATTAAATAGTCCTAATAGTTTCACATAATTTTGTCCTTAAAGAATGCCTAGTGATGAAACGAGGGAACCTTCAAAGTACTCAACGTTACTCAAATCTAAGTCTTTGAATAAATTATCTAAGTTAGACTCACAGTGTGTGTGCGCTAAGCTTCATTCAGAGCTTTGTTCCCCAAGTAAGCCAACTTAATGATTTCGTCTAAAAATTGGGATCGATGGGTCAAACCAACCTAGATATCTCAATTAAGTTCTGTAGTTGCTTTTCTGTGCTCAATATGGCATGATTTCTTTTTTTCCTTAGTCTCTCTTTTCATTTTTTGCTTTTTGCATTTTTCTTTTCTTTTTTCTCAACACACCTACCCTTTAAGGAGGTATTTCTCCTCATTGTGGTCCTAATACTCGCCCATGGGTAGCTTCACGCTTATCGGTTATGGGTGGTTTATTTTCTTTCTTCAGAGACTTTTCTTTTATTTTCAACCATACCATACGCATAACACAAGAAAATCAGGATAGACAACTAAGTAAACGGTCATTCATTGACATGCAATTTCTTCAACTAGTCACTTTGCTAACTACTTAGGCTTTCACTGCTAAAAAACTATAATTAAGTGCTTACGAGTCTAATATAGATAAACTACTGAAAACATCAGATAAATTACATTAGGAACTTATCCTTTCTAAGATTTCACCCTAAATCAAACAATATCATCATTAGACTTATGCTTAACTATCAAGGACTAAAAACAAACAAAACAAAATAATTTTTTTTAAGAATAAAATGTATTTATGACAGGTTTTTATGCGCATGCATACACACCCCCACACTTAAAACTTTTGTTGTCCTCAATGTAATATAAATATAAAGAAAAATGATTAAGGAACAACACTACCAGGCGTGGAGTTGATCAAGTTCCTACTGGTGAGACTTTGGCTGTGCGGCTGTGTAGGTTGTGTTAACTCCAGTATAAACACTCATGAAAATAGAAAAAATAAACATGTAGTTAGCACACAATAATATAAAACTAAAGTAAATAAATATAATAATAAATACAGATGCAAGGGTTGTCTCCCCGCTAGAGCTAAGTTTAACATCTTCAGCTAGACGTAACCACTCAGATTGTCATGGTGGCTTCCATCGAGCTTGCTGATGATGGCATGAAAGGGAATTTATGTCTAGATGTAGCAGTGTATCTATTGATCCTCCAGGGTCTGGTGGCTGAAAGTCTTGGCAGCACATATTTAAGAGGCGATTCAAACCCTTTTTTTAACTTTCTATGTATCATCTTCAATTGAACACGAGCTCTTCTTTCCTCCTTTTACGATTCTTTGGGATCAATTTCACTTTAGGTGGATTTGATTCATGTTGTAGAGAAGCTGTTTCCGACAGGACTACTTCGAGTATGTATATACCTTGACACTCATCATCATCTCGTGGTTGTTTTTCAATATGAAAAATGTTCACCTCTAGAGTCATATTTCCAAATGATATCTTCATTAGACCGTTCCTACAATTGATAAGGGCATTAGCTATGGCAATAAAATATCTACCTAAGATAAGCGAAATTTTGGACTCATAGTTAACCACAGACTGTGTGTCTAAAATTAGGAAGTCAACAGGGTAGTAGAATTTATCAATTTGAACTAAGACATCCTCCACTACTCCCCGTGGTGTTCTAATGGATCGGTCAGCTAATTGTAAAGCTACTGATGTAGGTTTAATCTCGCCAAGCCCTAACTGCACATAAATCGAATATGGCATGAGATTAACACTAGCACCTAAATCTAATAATATCTGACCGAACTCATGGGTGCCAATGTGGCAGGTTATGGTAGGACATCCCAGATATTTATACTTTGGCGGAGTCTTCTGTTCAATTTCTGCACTTGTCTACTCAGTTAAGAATGCAGTCTTCTTCATATTATGTTTTCTCTTAATAGTGCATAGATCCTTCAAAATCGTCGTATAAGTGGGTATTTGTTTTATCATATGTAACAGCAGAAGATTGATCTTTACTTGCTTAATATGTTCTAGGATCTCACCATTAGGGTCTGGAGCTCTCGCAGTGGGCCTAAGTACCTGTGGGAAAGGTACTATTGGTTGGAAAAGTGGCACTAGTTCTTCCTTAGGGGTGCCTATACCACTATCTTTAGGGTCATCTATGGTGTTGGACGTGTCCTACGAACCTATCTTCGTACTACTCCTAGTGAATAGGGCATTAACACCCTTTACATTGGCTGTTTCGTGATCAGTCTGTGCCATGTGTTGGCCTTGTGGATTTGGTTGAGTTTGAGAATGGAATTTTCCTTGTTCATGCACAGTCAAGACATTAGTTAACTTAGAGATCTGACTCTTAATCTCTCTATTATCTTCAGCTACCTGAGCTATCAATGACTCAAACTTTTGATTTGTTTTATTTTGGGCTTCCACAATCACCTTCTAGGCTTCCACAAATGCTTGCACTATATACTCTAAAGAATTCCTAAGAATGGTAGGTATGTGATACTGAGGAGCACTATAACCTCTAGGTGGTGCTGTTTGACTCGGCTGATGAGACTCTTGCTTCCAACTAAGGTTGGGGTGGTTCCTCCAACTAGGATTATAGGTGTCCGAGTAATGTGTGTACGGCTTTTGGTACGTCCCTAATGCATGGCATTGTTCTTCATATGTCCCTCTCATCTCACCATATATCGGACACTTCTGGGATTCTAACTAGCTATTAAATGCATAGTCTTGCTATCTTTGGCAATTGAGGCTCATATCTGTCTAGTCAATAGCTCAACTTGTGCCTTAAGATTATCCTCTTCCTTAAAGTATTGTAGGCTTCTGCTAGAAGAAGTGTGTGTTCTATTAGTGTTGTCTAAGGCATTGGGTCCAGTCCAAGTATGAGATTTCTTAGCTAGGTCATCTAAATACTCGAGTGCCTCATCAGGGTCCTTTCGGATAAACTCACCATTGCACATTGTCTCAAAGAATTGACGCTCCCTAGGGGTCAGTCTATCATAGAAATAACTTACCAAATGCCAACTCTCATATTCATGGTGAGGGCAACTAGCTAACAACTCTTTATACCGCTCCCACGTTTGATAAAGGGTCTCACTATCTCTTTAGGAGAATGTGGAGATTTTTCTTTTCAGGGCATCCGTTTTATAGTGTGGGAAGTATTTGTCGAAAAATATTTGGCTCATCTCGCCTTACGATCTTATTGACCTAGGTCTTAAAGAATACAACCAGCTCTTAGTTTTGTCCTTAAGGGCAAAGGGGAAGAACTTAAGTCTAATCGTGTCAGTGGTTCCAAATTGGTCTTGGAAAGTAGCTTAAACTTTTTCAAACTCCCTAATGTGCACTTAAGGATTCTCGGTCTCTAACCCGTGAAAAGTTGGAAGATACTGTATCATTCCAGGCCTAAAGTCTATATATTATGCATTAGGGGAAACATTATGCACGATGGTGCAGCTGTGCGAGTTGGGTGGAGATAGTCGTCAAGAGTCCTCCTAGGTGGTCTCTCATGTTCACTCATATTATGTGCGCCAGGCCAGGATGGTGTGGAAAAAGGATTTTCAAATATGTTGTTAGTGTCTAAGTCTTCCTCTTCGAATCTACCAAATTTATCCTTACGTCTAGACATGCCATTAAAGCTCAGATAATACAGGAAACAAGAATAAAATAAATAAAAATAAAAATAGAATAAACTAAAATATTTAAATAAATAAAAGAATAGAAATAAAAATAAAATAAACTAAATGACTAAAATAAACTAAATAAGCAAACAGAAAATGAAAAAAAATAATAAAAAAATGGAACGAAGTTACCGCTTCGTTGTTGACTAGTCAAACCCGATCCTTTTGCTTGTAAACCGTCTCCCCGACAACGGCGCTAAATTTTGTTCACGCCCAAATATGACCGTGGTTATCGCAGTATAGCTGGGGTGTTGATTCCTCAGAAAGATGGTTACAGGAACTAATTTACTCAAACAAAAACGTTAACAGTAACTTTAAATAAATAAAACGATAGAAATTTGTAATTAAAGTAAAGATAAATGAAACAATGAAAAGATAACAAAGGATAATGGCAGAGAAAAGAAGCAAAGCGTCAGGAATCCCTCTTGCATCAAACTCATATATTTAGTTATTAATTCCCGTTATTACTTAGTTGAGGATTTCACATCCCAAACCAATAACGGGAACATATTCAATTCTACACATATTAAATTCTAAGGTAATTAATGATTATTTTCTCTATGTTAACAGCACACAAAGTCATCATTACGACTAATCTAACGTCGACAATATACCCTTAGGCAATACTGCAGCAGAAGACTAACACGTAAAATAACTTTTATCAGTCACAAATTAAATCTGCAACCACACAAAGAAGAAGCATGACTGGATCTATATGGGATTTGAAATAACATAATTTCTGGGCTAAATAATCGAAAAATAATAAAGAATAATAACCATTAATTTTATTAAATATTAAAAGGTTCTTAAAAGTTCATCCCTAAATTTGCCTAGGGGATTAGTTCTCCATGGAAGAAATAAATCTAGCCTGGGATCGAAGAGACATCTTGTAATTCATAATCATGATCCCTCTCTCCTCTCGGTAGCTCTTGGCAGTGCTCTTATTTTCTTCCTTTGAATTCTTAAACAGGCAGCCTCTGTTTTTGTTTTTGTATTTCCTAACTTGAGGTTTATTTATTGTTTTTGTTTGCATGTGCAAGCTCCCCCCACTTCACGTAGCTGCTCTCTCTCATATATAATACATACACAGCCACTAACCTTTTTTCATTAAAATAAACCCTAATGTTGACACTCCCTGATTAATGCATGCGGCCCACGCACTGAAGCTGCTTCACGCAAGGCCTTTTGTTCTTTTTTTTTTAAATATTTTCTACGCCTCCTTTGCCTTTGCTAGCCTCTCTCTCTCTCTTTATTCCTTCATGTTTTTTGCTGCCCCAATTTAACCTAATCGAATTTGGATGCATGCCTATTCACGTACAGCCCATTTGCTTAATTTCCAATTAATTTTTCTTTCCAATTCCTAAAATAACAATAAAGAGAAACAAATCACTAAATTAACTTTAATAACAAACATTTTCTAATTAAAATAATGATAACAATTATATAATAAAATATAAAATATAGAATTAAATACTTAACAATAACCCGAATAAGTGATGTTTTAGAGTGAATTTTCATGCACTTATCACATACGCGAAAAAAAGAGGTTCTTTTACAATTCGCACTTCTGATATCTAAGATTAGATCTGTGAAAGTCCTTCAACTTCAACATCATTTGGTAAGGATCCAATCCCTTGTTCTGATGATGAAATTGAGGGGTTATTGCAGCAAGCATGATGAATTGAGCAGTAAAGTTTTCATCTCGATGAGTCTTCCAAAGCACATGATCAACTGCCCGCTCTTGTCCGGGCTCAGGCCCGAAAGGTCTCTCTATGACATAGAGCAACTTTTTGGCTCCCAGGACTATCCAGAGATTCATCTCCCAATCTGGAAAATTCACGCTTTTAAAGACATTATCGCCCATGATTATGTCCCTAACGCTAATTCTTCTAGCCATCTTGATGCTATAGTCCAATTATTCAATCAACAATTTCGGGTACACTCAAATGTAATGGTTACAATAGTCCAACTATATAACCAACTAAAAATGGAGTATAGTTTGAATACAGTCTAACTGTTCAAAGAAAACAATAAAATAATTAGTCCAACTAATATTTATAATGAAGATAAATAATAAATTAAAAGAGCACGCGTATTAGCGAGTATTAAACGAAATTGTAAATTTAATACAAGCCTCCCCCTAATTTCCGGCAAGCCTCTAACCCTTCGTTGAGCACTCGAGAAACCCAGTTTTATAGCGGGCTATGATCCATTTAAATAATACACAACCTTGACTTTGGCCAACAAGCTGTATAAGATTTTACTAGGGAGATCTCTGAGATCAGTTGGATCACATCCAATTCCTAGATCCGATAAGTGGACCTCGAAGTCTAAAACATATATCCAATGTATCATCCTATCCTTTTCCTCTGAATCAACTAAGTCTTTGCTTTGGCTCAACAAGCTTAATGATTCCAGTTAAGCGCGACCCATTGACAGTGGGAAAACTTCGTAATCCACGTCAATGAACAGAAGTGACCTTGACTTTGGCCAACAAATCACAACTGCCCAAGGCATGCGATATATAACAAAGCTTTCATGGTTCAAACACATCGGCAATGGACAATGATCTTGATTTTGGTCAATAAATCAAAGCCAATCTTGGATCTGAGAAAGAACCACTCAATGGAAGGAAACACTTAATATTTGATGTGAGGGAGTTTTCGTAAATTGGCAATCAATTTATTATCTTTGATTAGGTCTCATCATACACCCTTAAACATGCATTCTAAAAGCATAATAAGGCGCGATAAAATTAATAATGATATGTGGATAGATATTTAAAACAAATTATTCCTAGAACAAGTCTCTCTTTCTCTCTCCCGCTAGCACTTTACATTCTTCTACCCAATTAACATAATACATAAAGAAACCTCATTTACATTGAGGGGAATTGGTGAGAAGAGAATTCAAAGAAAATAGGAGGTGAAAGGCTGGACACACAGGTCCAATTTAATAAATAAGTACCATACTTTTCCAAAATTACACCCACCATTTCTAATATCCCTCCGATATACATTATTCATACAAATACATCCAGTATTCACACAAAGCATGTTTTCAATCAATCTAATCCAATTAATTAATCTTCAATTAATGATCATCCAATGTTCGTACAACGATTTGATTTGCGCGAGTCCAACTCGTTTAAGAATAAATACTCAAAGTACGTATTCTTGAATTATATCGAACTACAATTGTAAATCCAATTTAAATTATATCAAATACTAATTCATATTTAATTCCAAATTAAATAATTACACTTTTAATAGTGTCTTTTAGACTTGGATTCCAAATCCAATCCATTTGGGTCTCAAAGGCTCAAATAGCATTCAATATTAATTTAATTAAAGTCCAATGGGCTTTCAATTAATTCTTTAGGCATGGACTTTGACCATTATAGATCAAACCCAAAATGCCAAGGCCCAATTAGGAACACCCTATGCCAAAAATCAATTTAGGCCCAATTAAATTTTAAAGGCTCATAAGTTGTATTTGGACTTTATGGAAATGGTTTTAGGCCCAATTGGATCCAACCCAAGTGTCCAAAATCATACTTGGCCCCACCAAGCCTATTAGATCAGATACAACAATTTAAATTAATATATTATTTCAAATTACATATTAATCTAATTAAAGTGAAATTAACACAATTAATCAATTAATCTAATATTTCCAAAATACTAATTAATCTAATTAATCATGCTTAACATTTCAATTCATGTCCAACATAAATTGAAGCAAAATCAATTCATTCCAACATGCTCAACTCACGGCAATCACATGAAACAAAATTCAATTATTGATTTCAATCCAATTAAACCAACAATTAATATTCATTTCATGCCTTAAACTCATCCAATAGTCTAATTTCAAAAAATTCACCGTAAGTAAAAAAATAGGATAGTATTCGGCCACGCTAATAATTTTAGGAATTTTTGATCCAATCAATTTTCCACAATCCAATGATGCACAAATCCAATTCATCATCATCTAAACATAACCAAACAATCAATTTGGAAAAATCATGCTCCAAGAAAAAAATACCCAAATTAAAGTCCACAAACCCTAGATTCAAATCATGCTTAGGATGGCTCTGATACCATTGTAAGTGTCCTACACATTCCACAAGATCACTAAAATGATTTGTGTGTGAATTATTCAATATAAGTTGCAGAATATACTTACAATGAATGGTTGAGATTTTTAGAAAATCCTTGAATGATGGAAGCTCCAAGCTTGAAGATGAGTTCTAAACTCTTGGGTGAGTTTCTCTATCACCTTGATCAAACTCTATTAGTGCTAGCTTGAATAAATTTTGAAGCAAAATTTATTCTTTGGAGAAGAGAAGGTTCGGCTGTTGGAGAGGAGATAAGAGAGTTTTTTGTGTTTTGTGACTTATGTTTCAAAAACCAAGTTGTTGTGTGTTTTTTTTCCCAAAATAAGGTAGGTTAAAAGTAAGTGACTTTGTGAAACCCAATTACTTTTGCCAACTACCACCATCACCTTTGACAAGTGATGTGAGTAAATGGGTCCCACCACTTTAAATTCAAAATTCAAGTTGGCTCATACAACTAAACTTTGGCCCGGGATCGTTTAATCAGACTAAACAAATTTTCCATCGATAAATAATTAAATCTAATTTATTAAATAATGATGCTTACGAATTCATTCCAAATTAATTCGTTCACTTGAATTAAAATCCAATTTTAATTTCGTATTGAAATCCAATTTCAATTAATATATCCGATATATTATTTTAGCATAAATAAATAAATTAAATAGAAAAATCCAATTTAACTATTAAATTTATTTTACTGATTAATTATAAATAATCGCGTTCTCTCTTTTGTACGAATTTAATCCCAGATTAATTCTTGCCGCAATTAATTCCAGATTAATTTTCTCTCTTATAATTAATCCCAGATTAATTATATTCGAGTCAAATATCATTGGTGAATCTTTGAGAAGCGACCCAAGAGATTTCTGGATATGTTGGTAGTAAATCCAATTGTCGGACTATCCGACACATGCGTACCCCGTACCACGTTGTCACTGATGTATAAGACATAGTTGGCTTCTAGTAAAGTACCGTGCCTACCCAATTCTCTAGAAATATCCACGAATGAATATTATTTATATCAAGCATAGTAATACTATGTAATACATAATACGATCCAGAATCGGATGTCACATGCTAGGCCTGGGGCTGGCTCTGTGTCTGTCCCGTATGAAGCATATATCGGATCACGAGTAACTAGTCTATGTAATCAGAAAATCATGACCTAGTCATACTTTCCCGATAGCTGCAGCATTACCGTATCCTATATGACCATCATCTTCATATGACTAAAGTGATACTCTCATCTTGACATCACATCCAACACACTATGATTCTCAGTAAATCCAGTACAGGCGTACATAGAACCTGTCAAAGCTCCGGACAACCACTACCAAAGCAAACTAATTGTCGCAAGTACTAGTGACGTAAGTCTCAGGTTAAAGATCTCATACATCTACCCTGATTCGGATTCCCATAGACACATAGTCATACTACCAATGAGATTCCGAGTGGGTCTATCCAGAGTGAACTGTTCCCGGTCCAACGACTAACAGAACCTCTTATCACACTTGTATATGTATCCAATACTTAAACATATGAGAACTATGATGTTAAGCTTCCATAACGTGCACAAGTCCAGTACTAGTCTATTCTGCATTATCGATGTCCAGTCTCGATAATACTACGACTAGGGATATTTAATGATTAAATCGTTCATGGATTAATATCGTCCCATATCTTATTAATCCAATTTAACCATATGGACTTTTATCATTATATATATATATATTATATATATATATATATATATATATTATATATATATATAATATATATATATATATATATAATATATATATATATATATATCTCCAAGTAATCCAATTACAATAATGATAAAATAGCAATTTCATATTGTCACATAGTTAATTTGTACAAAAACACAATGTTTATTACAAATAGTGATGTTATGGGTCATAATTGTCCAACTGTTTGTTATTGAAATAAACATGTCCACTACTAGTTTTAAAAATTGGATTTTTGATACTTAACGTGGTACTCACATATGTACTGATGTGCAGGATCTGCAGATTTACAGGAGACTGGCTTCAGATGAGATCGACTTGGGATTCGATCTTATGATGAGTGTCGTTATTTTAGCCGTTGGTACCTATGTTTTGAATCTGCCCTCAGGACATGTACTTACATTAGGGGACTGTTATTCTGTACCTAGTTTGATTAGGAGTATAATCTCTGTATCTAGTTTAACCCGATGCAGGTATACCTTTATATTCCGGAACACATGGTGTTTTTTTTTATAAATAAGATATTGAGATATGTACAACAGATGTGAATAATGGTCTTTATATTTTGAATATAAATGAATCTCAAACATAAAACATAATAAATAAAAAGCTCATATTGAGTAAAATGGATGAGACTTATTTATGGCATTATCGTCTGGGACACATTAACAAGACTCGTATATCCACACTTTCGAAGAATAGATACTTGGACGGATTTGATCTTAATTCATATGATGTCTATGAATCTTATTTGTTAGGCAAAATACCTAAAACACCTTTCAGTGGTAAAGATGTACGTGCAACCAAGCTATTAGCCCTCGTTATAGCGACATATACGGGCCCATATCTAGCCATGCTAGAGGTGGATATGAATACTTCGTAACATTTATGGATGATGCATCACGTTATGGTTATGTGTATCTTATGAAACATAAGTTGGAAACTTTTGATAAATTCAAAGGGTTTCGACACGAAGTAGGAAAATAGAATGGTAAAAGTATTAAAACATTACGGTCGGACCGTGGTGGAGAATAATTAAGAAATAAGTTTCAAGATTACTTGAAATAATATGGTATTATTTCATAGTGGACTCCTCCCAGAACACCTCAATTGAACGATGTATCCGAACGGAGAAATCGAACTTTGTTGGACATGGTAAGGTCAATGATGAGTCGCACGGAGCTATCGATTTTCTTCTGGGGATACACATTAAATAGTGCAATACTTATTTTGAATAAGATTATTCTAAAGTCTGTTAAACAAACTCCGTATGAAATATGGACAAGAAAGAAACCGGGTTTCTCATTCCTGAAGATTTGGGGATGCTGGGCATATGTTAAACTTTTGGATAGTACCAAACTAGAACCCAAATAGTATAAGTTCTTATTTGTAGGGTATCCTAAGGAAACAAAATGATATTATTTCTACAACCCACAAGAGAATAAAATACTTGTTGCTCTTCATACAATTTTCGTCGAAAAGGAATTCATGATTGCAATGATAAGTAGGAGGAAAGTAGAACTCGATGAAAATCGGAGTGCTACTGTTCCTGACATCGACCCCCTCACGGAATACGAATAGTCCATCAGGGATGAGACTGTTCCATAATCTTCTAATATACAAGAACCGTGTAAGTTAGAGAAAGTTGGAAAACAACTTGAGAGGTATGGGTTTCTGATCTCACCACATGTAAACATTAATCTTATTAAGGAAGATGAACCGGCTACGTATGAGGAAGCGATACAAGATATCGACTCCGCTTTATGAAAGAAGCCATGAACTCCGAAATAGATTCTATGTATACTAGCCAAGTTTGGACATTGGTTGATGTACCAGAAGGCATTAAGCCTATTGGTAGTAAATGGGTCTTCAAAAGGAAGACAGACATGGATGGCAATATACAAACGTACAAAGCTAGGCTTGTAGTTAAAGGTTATCGTCAATGACATGGTGTCTATTACGATGAGACTTTTTCACCCGTTGCCATGATTAAATCCATTCGGATAATGCTTGCTATTACTGCATATTTCGATTATGAAATATGGCAAATGGATGTCAAAACTACTTTCCTTAACAGAAACCTTTTGAAGGATATTTATACGCAACAACCTAATGATTTTATCATACCAAAATATGCAAACAAGGTTTGCAAGTTAAACCGATCCATTTATGGATTAAAGCAAGCATCACGTTCTTGAAACCAACATTTTGATGAGATCATAAAAGAATTTGGTTTCATTCAAAACGAAGATGATTCTTGTTTATATAAGAATGTTAGTGGGAGTGCACTGATATTTATTGTCCTATACGTTAATGATGTATTGCTTCTTGGCAATAACATTCACATGCTACAATCGGTGAAAGCTTGGCTTTCATTAAAATTCTCCATGAAAGACCTGGGAGAGGCAGCCTTTATTCTAGGAATAAGGATCTACCGGGATAGATCTAGAAAGATGTCGGCACTCTCATTGAGCTCATACATTGACAAAGTTTTGAAGAGATTCAACATGGAGGCTACTTCTGGTGTCACATGGCGTCTCTCTATCGAATGATATGTGTCCTAAAACTCAAGATGAGATAGATGTAATGATTCAGATCCCGTATGCTTCAGCAGTCAGATCGATCATGTACATCATGATATGTAAGCGACCTGATGACTCATATGCTTTGAGCATGTGCATTCGCTATCAGGCCGATCCAGGTGATGGTCACTGGATTACTATAAAGAATATCCTTAAGTATCTTAGACGAACTAAAAGATGCTTTCTTAGTCTATGGGCAATGAGGACTTGAGGTGACTGGGTTCGCCGTTGCAATTTTCCAAATCGATAAAGACGACTGTAAGTTATAATTAGGGTACATATTTTGTTTGAACAATGGAGCAATGAGCTGGAAATATTTCAAGCAATAGACTGTTGCCGATTCAACAATGAAAACGGAATATACTACTGCAGCTGAGACAGCAAAAGAAATAGTTTGGATCTGTAAATTCCTAATTGGATTAGGAGTAGTTCCGTCAGCAGCTGAGCCCGTTCCTTTGTATTGTGACAATAATTGGGCTATCGCACAGGCTAAGGAACCACGGTCTCATCAATGATCCAAGCATGTAATTCGACGATTTCGTCTTATTCTTGAGATCATACATCGTGGCGATGTGAAGATCAAAAAGATCGCATCAGATGATAACATTACAGATCCACTGACGAAAGCTATATCTCAGTAAAAGTTTGAAGGACATGTACATAGTTAAGGTGTTAGATACTTGAGTGATTAGTTATGAGCCAAGTGGGAGATTTTTGGACAATTATGACCCATAGCATCACTATTTGAAAAGAACATTGCGTTTTTGTTCAAATTAACTATGTGACAAAAGGAAATTGCTATTTTATCATTATTTTAATTGGATTACTTGTATATATTTAATGATAAAAGTCCATATGGTTAAATCGAATTAATAAGATATAAGACAATATTAATCCAAAAATGGTTTAATCATTAAATATCCCTAGTCGAAGTATTATCAAGACTGGATATTGAAAATCCGGAATAGACTAGTATTACACTTGTGCACGTTATGGAAGCTTAACGACATAGTTCTCATATATTTAGGTATTGGATATTTATGCAAGTGTAATAAGAGGTTCTGTTAGCCATTAGACCGGGAACTGTTTGCTCTGGATAGACCCACTCGGAATCTTATTGGTAGTATGACTATGTGTCTATGGGAATCTGAATCAGGATAGATATATGTGATCTTTAACCTGAGACTTAAGTCGCTATTACTTGCAACAATTAGTTTACCTTGGTATTGGTCGTCCGGAGCTTTAATAGGTTCTGTGTATGCCTGTATTGGGTTTACTAAGAATTGTAGTGTATCGGATGTGTTGTCAAGATGGGAGTATCACTTCGGTCATATAGAGATGATGGTCACACAGGATACGGAACTAGTACTCTTAAAAGCTGCAGCTATCGGGAAAGTATGACTAGATAATGACTTTCTGATTACGGAGACTAATGACTCGGGATCCGATATATGCTTCGTACGGGGTAGACACAAAGCCAGCCCTAGGCCTAGCATGTGTCATCTGATACTGGATTGTATTACCATTACATAGTATTACTACGCCTGATATAAATTATATTCCTCGATGGATATTTCTAGAGAATTAGGTAGGCACGGTGCTTAGCTAGAAGCCAACCATGTCTTGTAAATCGGTGAGAACGTGGTACGGGTACGCACGTGTTTGGATAGTCCGACAACCGTATTTACTACCAACATATCCAGAAATCTCTTGGGTCACTTCCCAAAGATTCACCAATGATATTTGACTCATATAAAATTAATCTGAGATTAATTATGAGAGAGAAAATTAACATGGGATTAATTACGGTAATAATTAATATGGGATTAAATTCGTATAGAATAGAGAATGCGATTAATTTAGAATTAATTGATAAAATAAATATATCGGATATATTAATTGAAATTGGATTTCAATACGAAATTAAAATTAGATTTTAATTCGGGCGAATGAATTAATTTAGAATTAATTCGATAGCGACTATCGTAATAATTTTACGAGGCATAATTATTTAATTGAATTGGATTTAATTATGTTTCGACGGCAATTCGTTTAATTCGGAATTAAACGAACATGTGCCAAGTTTAGTTGTGTGTTAGAGAAGCCAACTTAAATTTTGAATTTAAATGTGGTGGTACCCACAACTTACATCAAATGTCTTACTTTGATGGAAGTAGTTGGCTTCATTAATTGGATCTTTTAACACACACAACTACCAATTTTGGAAAAACTATTCACTCATCTCTCTCTTTTGTTCTCTTGACCGATTCTTCCTCTCTCACTTGGGAAAATTTTGCTTCAAAATTTTCATCAAAGCTAGCACTTGGAGAGTCATTTGAGGTGTTAGGAAAACTCACTCAATGATCAAATAACTCAATACAAGCTTGGAGCATCATCCAAAAGAGCAATTTTTGAAATTTCTCCCTAAATCAATATAAGTCATTCCGTAATTTTTACCTAATTATTTCACCACAAATCATGTTTAGGATCTTGGAAGTATGTCTTAAAGACTAACAGGTATATCGGATGGAAACCCGGACATAAATTCTATAGCCGGTTCCGAATGGACGGTAATATGGTCTGCACTCGGGATACAATATCACGTACCATTGGAATAAATAATATGCTTTTATTGATTACCATTTGGTCCATTCGTTGAATTCTAAATTTTAAAACCTACAAATGGACTAGTAATTTAAGAGTTAAATTGATTTAGATCACTATAACAACTTGATTAAATTAGTTTAATTAAGTTAATTGGTTAGTATAGACTAATCGGGATTAATGAATAAAATTTTAAGAGTTAAAATTGGTTAGATCACTAAATTATGAACTAGTATTAATTAAGGTTATGACTTTAGTCAAGCATAATCTAAGATTTATAAAATACTAGTGAGATAGAAACCTTACAATTTTTAATAGTGAGTGGCAGAAGGGTATACCACTATATATCCTGTGATCTCCATTGTTATCCAGAAATATGAGATTCAATAGGCACCTCGAGATGACTTTTCTTTCATCCCCCTACGGATGGTGTCCTTTTTTTGGTCAATATCAGGTTTGGATTCCGAAAGGATAGAGACTTTAGATGTATCTGGTGATTTGACCTATCTTACGGTGGCACTACACTATAAGTCTAAGGGTTCCGAAATAATGGGTCACACTCAAAAAGGAATGATTTAGTTGTTAATCAAATCTTCATTGATCAAAATAACGATAGTTGATTAATATATGAATAAGAGTTATTTCAGATGTATTAATCAATTGAGAATATCTCAGTCTATCATGCGAATACTTGACCTACCCTACGGCGGCACTTATTTTTGGGATGATAGATAATCGTGGCATAGTAATTCTTTTTGGTTTATAATTCATTAAGCATTGATCATGCATCATGTTTAATTTTATGTCTAAATATTTGACAACTTTAATATGCGATGAATGAATGTTGAATGCGCGTTTATTATTTTTTCAGCCATGGCATCTGTAATAATCTCCAATATCAAACAAAAAGAAAAATTAACCAAGGATAATTATGTTAAATAGAAAGGTGACATGAATGCTATTTTGTTCTGTGAAGATCATAAATTTGTCCTAATGGAGGAATGCCCTCATGAGCCAGCACTTAATGCTGGCAGAGCTGCACGTAATACCTATAATAATTGGATTAAAGCTGATGAGAAAGCCCATAGCTATTTGATAGCATCCATGTCTGAGGTTCTTGCTGCACAGTATGAGCCTATGGCGACAGCATCAATGATTATGCAGTCATTACAGAACATGTTTGAGCAACCTTCATACCGGTAACAACATAAGGCAATTGCCTCTGTATTGACCACTAAAATGAAGGAAGACACATCAGTCTGAGACCAAGTGTTAAGGATGATGGCTCATCTTAATATGGTTGAAACCCATGGTGCACTATCAATTTTCAAAGCTATGCGACAATGATCATGGAAACACTTCCGAAGAGTTTCCTATAGTTTAAGAGCAATTGTTCTATGAACAAGTTGACTTTCACATTGACGAAACTGCTGAATGAGCTCACCAATTACGAGTCCATAATTAACAGTCCTCATAGGCCCAATGCCGAGGAAAATATTACCGAATATTCTAAATCTGTAAAGAAGAAGAAGAAAGGAAATCGAAAGGCAAAGACAAAACCAATGAAAAATAAGAACAACAAAAGCTCCAAATGAACCAATGACAAAGGAAAATGTATCCATTGTGAACAACAAGGGCATTGGAAAAGGAATTTTCTAAAATACCTTGCAGAGCTTAAAGAAGAGAAGAATACAGGTAAATATGATTTATATGTCATTGAGTCTCTTTTGGTGGAGGATGATAAATCCATATGGATTGTTGATTCTAATGCCACTAACCATGTTTGTTGTTCTTTGCAGCTACTTGACTCGTGGAGGGACCTTGCTGAAGGTAGCTTTACCATGAGAGTTGGGACAGGGGATGCTGTTTCAGCAAAAGCAGTGGGAGATTCCAAGTTAAACTTTAATAATAATTATTTATGTTTAAATGGTGTGCTTTATATTCCTGGTTTTCGCAGGAATTTATTTTCTGTAACAAAACTTATGGAATGTGGTTTTTCTATTTCATTTAATAATAAGTCAGTTATTATTAGTAGAAATAGATTAAAGATATGCACGGGAAACTCCGAAAACAATCTATATGTATTAAGGCCGTTAATACATGAATCACTGCTTAATACTGAATGTTTAAGATTGAAAAATCTAAAACTAAATGAAAAAAGATTTCTCATGATGATACCTATTTATGGAACCTTAGACTTGGTCACATTAACCTTGACCAGATAGATGGACTAATTAAGAACGGAGTTTTAAATCAGTTAAAACTCGGTACTTTACCTGTCTGCGAATCATATCTAGAAGGCAAAATGACCAAAAGACCTTTTACTGGAAAAAAAGGATTAAAGCTAAAGAAACTCTTGAGCTAATACATTCGAACGTTTATGAACCGATGAATGTAAAAGCACGAGGTGGTTTTGAATACTTCGTCACTTTCATTGATAATTATTCCAGATATGGGTCTATTTACCTAATGCAGCACAAGTCAGATACATTAGAAAAGTTCAAAGAGTATCGTGTTGAGGTTGAGAACCAGTTAGGTAAAAGCATCAAAATTCTATGATCAGATCGTGAAGGATAATATCTTGATAGAGATTTTGAGGAACTCTTAGTTGAGCACGGAATCGTTTCGTGACGGATATACCTGAATCTAGAGAGTCTGACTAGTGAAATATACTCGTAGAATAATATGGCAACTTTTATGAATAATACCGATTATTTATAAGTCGTTTAAAGGTTAAACGAAAAATACATGTGAAGGGACCTAATAATTATTTCTTAATTTTTGTGTATTTGAATTTAATGATAGATTTTATTAAATACACATTAATTAAATGTCAAATTGTGATATTTGACTTATATCATAAATATATATGTATTAGGATATTTAAAGTAAGTATTATACATATATTTAAAATATTTATATTTAAATAATTATTTAATTATTAAATAATTAAATTAATTAAAAATATAAATATCTTAAGTTTTGATATTTTTTGAAAATGCCTTGCGTTACTTTTTTGACTTGTTGAATTTCATTAAATGTGTAATGATCAAGTTGCAAGTTGATAAAGAAAAATTAAATGAAATAAAAATAATATCTAGATATTATTTACTACACAATTTCAGCCAAGGCTAAATTAGTGGAGGTATATATTGTTTTGTTTCATTTCATTAGGTTAAGGGTTCATAAGTTACAAAAACAAACACAAAAGAGTTGAGAGAAAAGTTTGAAGACAAAAAGAAAAAACTTGGAAAATTATTGATTTTGTAAGTTTTTCTTTAAAGCCTTCAACATAGAAAATATTTCTGACATGCTTAGCTTCAATATTTGTTGCTAGGATGTTGTCTCTACACTTATAGTTTGTGTTTTAATTGGTTGTGAACTTGTTTGAAAGATGTGTGCATGTATGATTTATAAGTGAGCTTGAAATGATTTCAATGGCTTACTTTTGATTATTTGATAATCAAGTTGTCATTCTAGAGTTGTTAAGCCACTCATTGATGACCTAGAATTTTTCTTGAGTTGTTTTATGAGGGTGAGACTTGTTTGTTGTGGTAAAGAATGGATTAAAGTGTTGGATTTAAAAGATTTGGTAATATTTGTCAATTTAATTTCAAATTTGGGGCTTTTCATATATGTGTTGTATTATAGTGTATATATAATGCATGTTAATTTTTGAGTTGATTGGATTTGATTTTGGCATGTTTTGAACATAAAATAACCAAATTATAAAAATTGGAAAATATTGGGGCTGTTCGGTAATTAGGCAAAAATTGAGAATTTTATTGCAATCTGATTTTGATGTTTTGGAAATGTTGGAAATCATTTTAGAAATGATTTAGAATCATCCAAATTATATTTGACAAATTTATGACTAAAATGATCAATTTGTAAAGTATTGGGGTAATTCGGTAATTACCAAGAAATTTGGTTTATTGTGTACTTTTTCAGAATATGATAATTGAGTAATTAAATAAATAAGTTTATTTAATTGATCTAAGAAAAATTTTGAAATCGGGAAATTTTGATTTTCCGCGATTCCGCTGCGTTACCGAATTTTCGCCATAAAACCCCTACAATATTCTCCATTAATATTTTCTAGGTTAACATTTTGTGATGATGTTCATTTTCTAACAAATAGGACAATATAATATGTTTCTTATTATAATAGAGTTCCTATAAAATTATAATATGTATTTTTATTGTAATAGATTTTTTTTGTTTAATATATTTATTAATTTAATTTTATAACTTAATAGTATTTCTTATTTTAATATGATAGTATAATATGTTTTCTTAATTATAAAAACTATAATATATATTTTTATTGTAATAGATTTTTATTTAATAGATTTATTAATTTAACTTTATAATTTAACTGTGAGTCGCCACATGACGCGATATGGATGCTTAAAAATAATCAAATTACACACACACACACACATTAATAGATTTTTATTTAATAAAAAATTAATTGTAAAGATATTTTAATTTTATAATTTAATAATAAAATATTAATTATAAAGATTAAGTGTCACATATGTTTTTTATTTTAACGAGAGATTATAATATATTTTCCTATTATAATATATTTTTTAATTTAATTTTATAATAATTAATTTAAATATTAATTAATTAATTAGTATGTTTTTTTTTATTTTAATGGAAGATTATGTTTTTATTTTCTAATAGGTTTCTTATGTTAATAATTTATTTTTTATTTTTAATTTAATAATAAAAATAATTATAAAGATATTTTAAATTTATAATTTAATTATAAAAAATTAATTGAGAGATTAGATTAATTATAGATAATTTAATAATATCTTTTTTAATTTTAATAGGATGTTATATATAGACCCGGCCACGGTTCCGGTTCCGGAACCTTGAGTGACCGGTTCGGTTGGGGTTCCACCCAACGTGAACCGGTCGGAACCGCTGGAACCGAAAGGTTCCTTCAATTCTAACGATTCCAACCGGAACAGTACAGTTCCGGTTAGAACCGTATGGTTTCAACAAGAACCCTCCCAACAGCTAGTCCAAGCCACGGTTCCAATTCCGGTTCCGAACCGATACCGATTCCGATTCCGAAATCAGAACTATGGCCGACCGGTTCAGTTGGGGTTCGACCCCAATTCGAACCGGTCGGAACTGGTGGAACCGTCGGTACCAGTTGGAACCATATGGTTCCAACGGGGACCCTACGTCCCCAACGGCTAGTTGCCGTTGGGGGGGCAAAGAGCCAACTCGGGTTCGACCCCAATCCGAATCGGTCGGAACTGGTGGAACCGTCGGTACCGGTTGGAACCGTATGGTTCCAACGGGGACCCTACGTCCCCAACGGCTAGTTACCGTTGGGGGGCAGGGAGCCAACTCCCTGCCCTTAATATAAAAAATGTTTTTTTTAAAAAAATAATAATAAAATAAAATATAAATTACTAATATATCCCTAATAACGGTACTAAAACGGTTATATTTGTGGGCATTTTTGGTATCCAAAAAAATTCTAAGACTCTATAAGTAGGATTATTTTTTCATTATTTCAACACACCATATTCTCAACTCTCTCATTTCTTACAATTCTCTTATTCTCAATCTCAATTCATACAATTCTCTTATCCTCAATCTCAATTCAATTAGTTATTATCATTCGCAATTAGTCAATTTTCTTATTTTTCTTCCTGATTTCTCAACCGAAAAATGCCAAGCTCATCTGAGAACATAGTGTCAAATATGCCAACCCAAAAGAGCGGCCCCAGTGTCGCTGCACAATCATGGAGAAGAGAAGTTAAGGCTCGTTCCTCGGATGTTTTCAAAATTCATTTTCATTTGTAACGCCTAGAAGATAATATACAATGAGCAATTTGCAACTATTATGGGGTTACCTACAAATTTTCTTGTGGATACGGCAAAATGATCAAGCACCTGGAAAAACATCATCAGGTTGAACTTGGAATTGATACGACGCAAACTCAAATGGCCAGGTACGCATCATTTAGTAGAGGTACGAATGCTGTAGATTTATTTAAATATTCTGAAGCAAAAAATATAGAAGAATTTACGAAATTAACTTGTATGGCACATCTTTCTTTAAGTTTTGGTGAAAAACTTCATTTTACTAATTACGTGCATAATGCTTTAAATCCTTCTACATGTAGAATGACTCGAAACACTACAAAACGTCATATTTTTAAATTATATAAAGATGGTAGAATTATTTTAAATGAAATATTTAAAGAGATGAAAGGTCGTATTTCTATATGTTTTGATATTTGGAGTGACCATTGGCAAACACACTCATATATGGGTGTGACTTGTCATTGGATTGATGCATCATTTACCATGCAAAAATGACTTATTGCATTTAGAGTTTTTGATGACCAACATACTGCACAAAATATTTATAGAATGATGAAGGTAATTTTTGATGAATATGGTTTAGTAGATAAAATTTTAACAATTGGATTTGATAATGCATCTGCAAATACTGCATCCATCAATGATTTAAAATCCTTATGTTCAACCAAATTTAGGGGGTATATTTTTTCATATTCGCTGTATATGTCATATCCTTAACTTATGTGTTCAAGACGGTCTAAAATTATTATCACATTTCCTTGATCCTATTAAAATGGCACTTAATTGTATTTGGTCATATTCTCAAGTTAGAAGAGAATGGATGAAGTTTTGTCAAATAAATGGTATTAAATCGATTAAATTTTCAAGACATGTTCCAACACGTTGGAATTCAACTTATTTTCTTTTATGTCAAGCATTTCAATACAAAAATGTATTATGTAATTTTTTTTCTCAACATGTTCAAAATGTCACACTTTATCCTAGTCAATGAGATATTTGTGAAAACATTTTAGATATTTTAAAAATTTTTAATGAAGCTACTTTAACTTTTAGCGGTGTTTATTATCCAACATCACATTTATTTCTTCTTGAAAGTTTGAATATTGTTGGTGCTCTCGATGAACATACTGAAAGTAACGATCCTAATGATATTGTTTTGCTAGAAGCCATTACGATTATGAAGTTAAAATGGTTGAATTATTTTAGAGACATTCCGTTACTTTATCTTATTGCTGCTGTTTATGATCATAGATTTAAATTAGAAGGTTTGAATGATGCTTTACAAGCTTACTATAGTTATTTAGGAATATTAGATGAAATTGATATTACAATAATAATGACGAAATTAATAAATAATCTAATTGAGCTATTTAATGATTATATTGTAAGATATAACTTAGGAACATTAGGTGAATCTAGTAGTAGCGAACCGATAATTCACACAAGACTTAGCGCAGGGGATCATTGGTTATTGCAACGAAATAAAAAAGCTATGGATATGATAACTAATAACCCCGAATTAGATAATTATTTATCTATAAATTTCGAGTTTCCTACTGAAAGTTTAGTTGGTAAAAATTTTAAAATCCTTGATTGGTGGAACCGACATCAAAATATATATCATGTTTTATCAATTATTGCTAAAGAGATATTGGCAGCACATATTTCCACCATTGCGGTTGAGCAAGCCTTCAGCATTAGAGGCAATATATTGGAAACTAGACGATCTTCATTACATCCAAGTACTCTAGAAGCAACAGCTTGTGTGGATGATTGGACTCGAGCTGATTTGAGACAACAAGAATATGCCCCCGATGATTTTGGAGATTTGTTCGATAATGCATCTACAACAACAAGTGCAAGCGGAACCGGAGCTGAAGGATCAACTGATAATGATGATTGATAATTGTAAAATTGTAAATTTACAAAGAGGAAATGTCTTAAAATTGTAATGGAACTACGTGAGCTTTGATTCCTCTCACCCCTGAATGATACATTGGCAACTTAAATTTTTAAAAATTTAAGCTCTAGTTGTTGGGCCCCAACGGCTAGTAGTCGTTGGGTTTAAGGGGCAGGGAGTCTTAAATAAATAAAAAAAAAAATAAAAATTTGGTCGTTGGCCATTAAAAAAAAAATTATAATATTATATAATTCCTATTATACCCATATTAACGGTAATAAAACGGTAATATTTATGGGCATTTTCGGTATCAAAAAAGATTCTGAAATTCTATAAAAATGGGTCATTTTTCATTATTTCAACATACCAATTTCTCAATTCTTACAATTCTCTTAGTCTCAATTCTCTCATTTATAATAACAAATTAGTTATTATCATTCTCAATTTTGTTATTATTCTTACTTATTTCTTTAAAAAAAAATGACAAACTCATTTGAGAACATAATGTCAAATATGTCAACCCAAGAGAGCGGCCCTAGTGTCGGTTCACAATTATGGAGAAGTGTAGTTAAGTCTCGTTCCTCGGATGTTTTCAAAATTTATTTTCATTTTCATTTATGTAGGCAACTTAAATTTTGTAAAATTTAAGTTCAAGCTCTTCAATTTAATAATTTTATTTATTTATTAAATTAATCTAATTTATTTTAATTTGTTTTCAAATTTTTATATAATTAAAAAAAAAATTGAACCAAACTGACCGGTTCGGTTCACAATTCCGGTTCCACTTAAATGTGGAACCGGTAATATATATATAGAGTAATGATATACACACCAACACTCTCACTCACAAAAAACCCAACCCCCTCACTGTAGCTACAGTGAACTACAGTAATTTACTGTAACTACAGTGAGGGGGTTGGGTTTTTTTGTGAGTGAGAGTATTGTTGTGTTTATCATTATATATATATATATATATATATATGAGAATGGTGTTGCAGAAAAGAGAGTGTATCTAACGGCTCTCTTTATGTGGTTTAATTGACGGCTCAGATCATTCCATTGGTAATTGGAGGAAAGAGAGTGAATTGATTGATGGAAAGGGTAAAAAAATTTTCAAATTTTCAAATTTTCAAATTTTCAAATTTTCAAATTAAAAAATAGAAAGTTAAAATAAAATCATTTAATTCTGTAACACCGTGCCGTAGGCACGGGCCAAATACTGTAACACCGTGCCGTAGGCACGGGCATCATTTAATTAAAAAATAAAATCATTTAATTCTGTAACACCGTGCCATAGGCACGGGCTAAATACTGTAACACCGTGCCGTAGACACGGGTAAAAACTTTATTATATATATATATATATATATATATATATATATCTATATAATAAAGGAGAATGGTGTTGGAGGAAAGAGAGTGTATCCAACGGCTCTCCATGGCCCAGATCATTTCATTGGTAATTGTAGGAAAGAGAGTGAATTGATTGATGAAAATAGTCAAAAATTTTCAAATTAAAAAATAGAAAGTTAAAATAAAATCATTTAATTAAAAAATAAAATCATTTAATTTTGTAACACCGTACCGTAAGCACGAGCAAATACTGTAACACCGTGCCGTAGGCACTGGCAAATACTGTAATACCGTGTCGTAGGCACGAACCAAATACTATAACACCGTGCCATAGGCACGACCAAAGAAAAACTGGGTGATGCAAAAGTCAATAATCAAGCCAGATAAATGGGGCAACCACAACTTACGAAGCATCAAGAAATGGGCAGCTGTTTCGTCACTTTCCAAGCAAAACGGGAAGGCTGAGGCAACACATAATCCACATAAAAGCAGGTCACTCTAGCTCCTTGGGACGGTGCTTTGTGTGGGACAGAAACAGACGTACTGTCCATTAATATTTGGATACATATATATTAAATTTAAATTAACCAAGAGAAATTGATTGATATATATCATGTATTCGTTAACCGTGTACATTAAAAATGTATAATATAAATTTCTCTTTTGTTTACAGGCAAAACTCACAGTTGCCAATAAAAAAAAAATGATACAACTTTTATTCTGCCAAGGCAAGGCACTGTCTTGTTTTTCATATACATGCATGATGCAATTGAAGGCGGGTGCTAATTCGTTGAGTTGATAATTTTTTTTAATGTTAAAAATAAGAAATTTATAGGTGTTATTATGCATTCATTAGCTGTATACATTAAATATGTCTTATATAAATTTCTCTTTTGTTCCAAAAGCAAAAATCATGGTTGCCGATAAAAAAAAAAAAAAATTTGATTAGCTCATGTTCTGCCAACACAAGGCAATGTCTAGTTTTCCATATACATGCATGATGCAACTGAATGCGGGTGCTGATTTGTTGAGTTGGTTGTTAAAAATAAGAAATTTGGGGGTTCAAATCTTCCACACAAAAATATGGAGGGGATCAAATTGCGGTTAGGTTAAGAAGTATGAATATGTTATTTGGAACCGTCATAAGGTGGTGAAACAAGATTCATGGCAGAATCATTACATATTCAACAATGGAATAAGTGACCTTTATATTGAATAATAGTCTATATTTTGTGAAACATTTTTTATAAATATATTAATTATGAAGAATTTATATAAAAAATAAAGATAATTTATGCATTTAATAATATCATAGATTAAACAACTATCTGTATTTCGAATATAAATTCATCACATTTTGATCCGATTAGTTTAAGATTCAATCCAAATTCTATTCGTTCATTTGTTTTGTCAACCTACTCCGAATCATTGTTATTGACACTTTTTTCTTGGTCTTCACCACATATGCCCGAGGTGCCTCCAGATCATTGTTATTAACACTTAGTTTGTACTCAAATGAACACACATTCTAGGGTAAAAGATCATTACTAAGATTAATTTTTAGCAAATTTGGGTAACGTGGTCAGAATGTGGCATGGTTAAGCTTACATATGAGATTTCACGGTGAACACATATGGCCTAATTAATGTTGCATGCGTTGCTTAAGGAGGACACAGGAGGGAGGGATAGTTTGCTTAAGGAGGACACAGAAGGAGGGATAGTTTTTCTTTTTTCCCTTTCCTTTCATGGTGAAGGTGGCATGAGAAAATGAGAACTATGTCCGCAAATCAGAAAGCAAATGCAATTTCATGTTCAATCACTCACTAGAACATAATGATAAAGTGTAAAATTATAGCTAGTATATTTACAACTTATGAACCAGACTAAAGTGATTTCTCATCCTAAGTTAAGCTGAGGACAGCTCAACCAACACGAAGGTTTAAACATAACCCACCATCAGCAGAAACGTACAACACAAATTAGTATAGCAGTACAGAAATCAGCTTAATTACACTTGGTTTAAATTAGTAATAAGCAACAACCCTCAGAAACAGGAAAGAGAGAGCTTAGGCACTGTTTAAACGATCCTACAAACATATAGTGCTAGCTTATACTCTCACAAAATTAGACCGCACGAATACGAGCTTATTTTTCTACGCTAGTTTATACTCTAACGCTTGTTCTATAACTCGTACACTAACTTACACTTTCAGTTGAATACTTTCTCCCATATTCAGCCCAATGTTTAAAAATACGGGGCGGCGCCTCGAGGCGGCCGGTCATTGAGGCGCGAGGCGGACCTCCTCGAGGCGGTGAGGCGGGCGCCTCGATCCGGAAATCGGAAAAATAATTCAAAATACATTCATTTCTTCATAATTCATAGTATGTTCAAAAAACAATTGATAAGTAATCCAAAATACATTACTTTCTTCATAATTCATAGTATGTTCAAAAAATTATTGATAACTAATCCTTAAATAAACTATCATTAGTGTCCTACCCTTTGATTGTCCTACTACAAAAATGACATTCAATATACTTATATCCCCCTTTCCATCTTCCACAGTAATTTCATGCCCGTACTTCCAGGCCGGGTCTGTTGAAGACGAAACGCCGAGAAGCTGAAGAAGACACGTCGAGAAGCTGAAGACGAAACGCCGAGAAGCTGAAGAAGACACGCCGAGAAGCTGATGCGTCGATGCTAAGACGAGAAACCCTAGACGAAATTTCTGATGTGTCGATGCTGAGAAGAAACCCTAGACGAAGATTGAATGAAATTTTTTTTTTTATAAAGAAGTCTAAACGACGACGTTTTGGCACCCCCAAAACGTCGTCGTTTCAATGGTAAAAAAAAATAAAAATAAAAAATAGCACAAGAACGCGAGGCGACCGCCTCGCGCCGAGTCTGCGTGAGGCAGCCTGAGGCGGCTGCCTCATCGGTCCGAGGCGGCCGCCTCGGTGGTTAGCGTATAAGGCGGCCGCCTCGACGCGCCGACGCCGTGAGGCGGTGCGAGGCGGCCGCCTCGAAACGTATTTTTAAACACTGATTCAGCCTTTACCTCAATAGTGTATATAAACTTAGGCATATATCTATCATCAAATAGACACAAATCAGTTCCTTGAACTCCATACATATTCAACTGAAATCATTAGAAACTGCCAGAATTATTTGTGAGAAATCACCTAACTTTTCTGTAGAAACACAAAACAACCATACGTGGCAGAATTTTAACACATGCTCCTATACTCGGTACTTTAAATAAGGAAATAAATAAGAGGATTCATTGGCTCTACTATGTAAGAACTAACGAGAGATTCTTTCATATGCTACTTTATAAAATAAACATCTAGTCCATCAATTTCAAAAGGACGACCCGTTAAAAAATCCAAAATATATGATATATCAATCGCAATACAAGATGACATAAACACAATCGCAGCCAAAACCACAAGACATTACAACAAGCATCGTGAATATAAATACAGAACATAATGAAATCAGCTTGACATAACAATAACCAAATATGATATAAACATAATCTCACCTAATTCGCGACGTAACTAGTTAACTACAGGCAGCATTAATCTATCCACCACAACATGACAAAGCATTATAAACGCAATAACATTTCATAGAAATTGAATCAAATCCAAATAAAATTAAAATCACAAAGCACAACATGAATCTCAAAATCCCAACTATAACACAGCTAAATCATTTTTTCAGAAACAAAATTAAAAACGACAAGTCCTTTTTTTTTAAGAAAAATAAAATAAATAAAATCTAGAACCTGAGTTTGGTAAAAAACCAGCGATTCTTGCCGGTCTTAAACCTCTCCTCGAGGCGCTTCTTGGTCTCCTTACAAGCAGTGACCTTTTTGTCCTTACTCTGGAGACAGTCAGCCGACACGACATCCTTGAAGTCGACGTCGAGCGTGTACCGCGTGGGCATCAGGTGCTGGTAGTTAACCAGCTTGACGAACGCTTTCACGCGCGACTTCTTCGCAGTCTTTTTGGCCGCGTCCTTGCGGATGACCTTTCTAGGATAGGTTTTTATCCCCGCGACCAAACAATGAGAATAATGGCGATCGCGGGTCCCTTCGTCGAAGGACTTCACGATAACGGCCTTGCGTCCGGCGTACCGCCCTTGGAGAAGGATCACCGCCTTGTTTGGTTTCAGAAACTTTACCATTTTTTTACTTTTCCACTTCTCTCTCCCTCTCTCTCTCTCGGCGTTTGTGCAGATTCTGGAAACGAAGATTTATAGATGTCAGTGTGTGTGACGATTCATCGAACCCTAGGTTTATTTTGGGCTTGTGAATTGCTTATATTATGTGGGCTTTTAAAAGAGATTAATCTGGGCCCAATTTTTATTTTTTTGTTATTTTTTAAAATATTTTATTTTAGGAAATTATTATTTGTTCACTTGAAATTTATTTAATGCTCGAAAAAACACATATTTTTAAGAAAATTATATTTTTATACTCAAATTTAATAAATAAATAAACAGATTTTTGCCCATAAAAAATTTAACTCTGTTTGAAATTCGTTAAAATTTGACAATAAAAAGATAACTTTATCATCAGTTTACATTCAAATATCATTTCTCTACCTCAAGTTATGTACAACATATATTTACACCTAAATTTAAAATTTCATTTTCATAGATAATTTTTAAATGCTAATTTTTATACTTTAATACTTCCAAAAAAAAAATTTAAAAAAATTATTTTTCAATTTTCAAAGAAAATATCGAATTTCCAATGAAGAAGATACATTGTGTAATGAAACGATATCGTATTTGTTGACACTAGAGACTATTGAATTTTGAAGAACAGTATTAACATTGTGTTTGAGTGTAAAATTAAATTTTTATTAATAGTCTTTATTTATAATAAATTGTCGACTGTCATTTTTCTCTGCAATGATATTTGGTCTGATAACTTTATAATTTTCTTTATTTATTAATTATATTTAGTTTAATTTAATTCAAAGTTTATATATTTTTATTTTATAAGTGAAATCATGCACTTTATTAGACAAAGTTTGCTAACACTGATATTGAACAAAATTAATACCATCTAATAAGGAAAATATATCTATCAATAATTGTTGGTAGATGAAAACCCCCGTCATAAGACTAAGTCGCCCTAAGACGAAAGGAAAAACGAAGAGGAAGTAGGACGATAGGCCGAAGATGCGACGAAAAGCTTGGGGCGACCAGACCAATGGTTAGAATGAAAACCCATGATGTGGTTATTCCCACGATCGTAGCAGTTGGACGGTTTTCCCTCCATAGCCAAGCAGTTGAGACGCACGGCTCAACGGTTACAGACACGTTCTTACAGCTGCAAGAAAACACTAGAACCGCCTGAAACAGTTAGCAAGTAGCACTATAAAAGACTACCTACGCCAAGAGTAAAAACCCCGATCAAATGAAGACTCAAATGAGCATATTTTTATTTTTCATTTCTTAGATTGTAATATTAGGACTGTAATTTGTGTGCTTGCGCCCCTTGGAGGCTTATTCACTTAATCAAACACCCCTTGCTGGGACTTTGTCTCGAGAGGTTTGAACCTTACACGTTCTTTTTTCTTCACGCGTAAATATTGCGCAAACAGTTTTTGGGTAGATGAAAACCCCCGCCATGGGACGAAGTCCCCCTAAGACGAAAGGAAAAACGAAGAGGAAGTAGGACGATAGGCCGAAGATGCGACGAAAAGCTTGGGGCGACCAGACCAATGGTTAGAACGAAAACCCATGATGTGGTTATTCCCACGATCGTAGCAGTTGGACGGTTTTCCCTCCATAGCCAATCAGTTGAGACGTACGGCTCAACGGTTACAGACACGATCTTACAGCTGCAAGAAAACACTGGAACCGCCTGAAACAGTTAGCAAGTAGCACTATAAAAGACTACCTACGCCAAGAGTAAAAACCCCGATCAAATGAAGACTCAAATGAGCATATTTTTATTTTTCATTTCTTAGATTGTAATATTAGGACTGTAATTTGTGTGCTTGCGCCCCTTGGAGGCTTATTCACTTAATCAAACACCCCTTGCTGGGACTTTGTCTCAAGAGGTTTGAACCTTACACGTTCTTTTTTCTTCACGCGTAAATATTGCGCAAACAGTTTTTGGGTAGATGAAAACCCCCGCCATGGGACGAAGTCCCCCTAAGACGAAAGGAAAAACGAAGAGGAAGTAGGACGATAGGCCGAAGATGCGACAAAGAGCTTGGGGCGACCAGACCAATGGTTAGAATGAAAACCCATGATGCGGTTACTCCCACGATCGTAGCAGTTGGACAGTTTTCCCTCCATAGCCAAGCAGTTGAGACGCACGGCTTGGCGGTTACAGACACGATCTTACAGCTGCAAGAAAACACTGGAACCGCCTGAAACAATTAGCAAGTAGCACTATAAAAGACTACCTACGCCAAGAGTAAAAACCCCGATCAAATGAAGACTCAAATGAGCATATTTTTATTTTTCATTTCTTAGATTGTAATATTAGGACTGTAATTTGTGTGCTTGCGCCCCTTGGAGGCTTATTCACTTAATCAAACACCCCTTGCTGGGACTTTGTCTCAAGAGGTTTGAACCTTACACGTTCTTCTTTCTTCACGCATAAAAATTGCGCAAATAGTTTTTGGCGACCACAGTGGGAGGATTGGTGTAGAGAGTGGAGATGCCTCCGAAAAGAAACGCTCAAATTGGCTCAACTGCGGAGGAAGGAGGACTGGAGCAAACCAACCAGCCTAACGTTCCATCCATAGTGGGTCAATTCGAGGGTTTGGCAAATACTAGTCGGTACGAACCTATGAGAGAGCTCAGCCCTAACGCGGTGCGTGCATTGTTCGGTGAATTCACACAGGATGTTGTCGAACAGGGTAGGCTCCAAAATGCACACGTCATAGATAAATTCGTATCAACTACTAATTCACATTATGAAAACATGGCTAAACATCTGAGTTCGTTGAATGAATTGATGGCCAAATGTGTGAATGGAGGGATGACACTGCTGCGGACCACGCCCCCCTGCGGTAAGCAGTCAGGAGGCTGGTCCTAGTAACGTTCCTCCTCAGGGGACCAACATCTCTATGGTTCCTGGAGGCAATGGCCCACAATTAGGGCTAAATATACACCAAGGGCCGAATATGGCACAGAATGAAGTGGTGTTGCCTCAGGGTGTCCAGGCTACTCAGGGGCAGAATCATGATTATGTCCCACTTTTGCGAGAACCACGACCACCGCCCCTAGCTATGCCATTTAATGGCAACGATATGCTAAGGGAACAAATGACCGAGATCCTTCAAAACTAATTCGGTCTAGGCATACGGCCAATTCGGCCGAGATATCGGAAGTCGTACCCTGATTGGATCGACGTGGCTTATCCATGGCCGAGAAACTACAAGATACCAGATTTTTCCCTCTTTACGGGGTCTGGGGAAGTTTCCACCATGGAACACATAGGGCGATTTACCCTTCAGTCTGGGGAAGTCAATGATTTTCACAAACTGAGGTTATTTCACGGCTCCTTGTCGGGAGTAGCTTTTTCCTGGTATGTCAGTTTTCCGGCCAATTCGGTAGAAAGTTGGAAGCAGATGGAACAATTATTTCATGGGCAATTTATAAGGCCGAATCTGAGGTGGCTTTAGCTGATTTGGCAAACCTAAGACAATTGCCAGGAGAGTGGGCCGAGACCTTTTTACAATGGTTTAAGGTAGCCCGAAACTGATGTTATGTGCCTTTGCCCGAAAGAGGGTTCGTAAGGATCGCCCAAGGTTGCTTAAATCTCGATCTAAAAAAGAAGTTTCAGGATCGCGAGTTTTGGGACCTTCCCCAGCTCACCACTAGCGTGGTGCGTTATGAGCGACTATTACGAGAAGAGGAGCAAATGAAGAATTCAAGCAAATGAACATATTATAGAAATATCGACTATGAAATAGGTAAGTGGACACAGAGTCGGCCAATTTGTGTTTGGCCGAATTGGTTAAAGGGAAGCCTTACATTTGAAAGATGTGGGCGGAACCTCAAGCCGGTGAAAAGAATGATAAAAAGAGCAGGAATTTCTCCTTCGATATTACTAAAGTCGATGCTATATTTGACCAGTTATACCAGGAAAAACAAATTAGTTTGAGCGACAGACACACGTTGCCAACGACCGAGCAAATCGGTAGCAAAAAATATTACAAGTGGCATAATGTGTGGTCTCATACAACTAATAATTGCCTTGTTTATCGTAATGTCCTACAGGATGCCATAGAATCCGGACGAATAACGTTCGAGAAAAAGATGGCAGTGGACAGCAACCCATTTCCAAAATTGGTGGGGCTGAACATGATTAATCCAGACCTTGCTAAGGGGAATCTGCCAAACGACAAATTGGTGCTCGACGAAGGACAACACTGTCATCGTCCAAGCGCTCTGGAAAGGATTAAGGTGCCGTCAGAGCATGGAAATCGGCAGAACATTTGTGTCTGATGTAAGAACAACATGGAATGGATGAAAGAGTTAGAAGACACCTGCGAAAGGCCTGCAAAGAGAAAGTCACCACCATGGCAGCCCCGAACCTTTGCCCCGAGAAAGTCACCATCATGGCAGTCTCAAACTTTTGCCCCAAGGTTCTATGGAGAGAACTTAAATTTCATCCAAAACGTAAGGACGTTCAGGCCGAAGATTCATCAGCCCAATGTTTGGCATTCGTACCAAAAGCCACACTCGAGCCAGTGTCAAAGAATGAATTACTCCCCGGTAGAAAAGATGACGAGGACGCAGTTGAGGCGACACCAAAGAAACTATGATCGTCTGATGCGACGGCAAGACGAAGTAAGGGTAGCTACGAAAAAAACCGAGGTAAACAACAAAAGAGGTGATAGCAAAGAAGGAACTGAGACGAATTGTGATGAACGTACCAAATTCAGCAGACGAAAGCGAGACGAAACAGATGATGAGGAGCCGCCTATCGTCATTCAGTTCGGCAGTATGCCACCGGTCGTGGCTAATCATTACTTATTGCCCAGGAAATTCAAGGGAAACAACAGTGGGGAAGCTGGAACAAGTGAAGACATCTACGAGGGTGATGAAACTGAATTTGCAGCACTCTCGATAACAGATAGAGAGTCTTCAGACGAGGAGATGACCGACGTAGAAGAAGAAATTGACATCAAGACCGAATCAAGGAGAAGGGGAATTTCACGGAATCAGCTTCTCAGGGAATTATATGAAGCCGGTAACCCTACAGTCGGGACATTGGGAGAGGATTTGGGATGATACCCGTTCCTCGTTCTGTATGGGACACCTAAGATAAAGCGGGCTGTCACCAAAGCCGAAAAACGGAGAATGACTGTTAATCAGGTCTCCCAGGATGCGCCAGCCATGTTGCCGCCTTCTGGATGGGACATGAAAGAGGAACCGCCTCAAGTTAACAACGAAGGCGATCAAGCAATGGAAATCGGGCTATCAGGTGAAGTGGTTTTTCCAAAGCCACCAACACATATGACAAAGCATCTGCGGCCGCTGTATGTGGAAGCAAAGGCCAATGGGATACCCGTCACCAAAGTGCTAATCGATAATGGGGCGGCCATCAATGCAATACCAGTTAGGATGCTAGGGCGTTTGGCAAAATCCGAAGATGACCTCCTCCCTACCAAAGTGGTGCTTACCAGTTTTAATGGAGGGGCGACAACGGCAAAATGGATTATCCCATTGGATCTGCATATGGGAAGTACTACGAAGACAGTCGTTTTTTTTGTCATAGATGGGCCAACTACATACAATATGCTCCTGGGGCGAGATTGGATACACGACAGCCGATGCAACCCTTCCTCCCTCCATTATTTCCTGGTTTTCTGGAACCAAAGGGACGTGGTGGAGATAGTGCAGGCTGAAAACAAGCCTTTCGCTGCAGAGACAAATTCGGCCTAATACTTCATGTATGAAGGGAACTATGGGCCGACCAGAGTTTTGAATGAAGGGAAAAACCCGACTATTGTGGCTCAGAATGATGAGCCGTACCCCGCAGGGTTGCTGGACGATTTGTTCGCACAAACGAGACCAACCATAGTGGTCTTTGGGGAGTCAATACACAGCGGTTTGAATGAGGTATAGCTAAAATAAGGAATGAGCCGCCCTTGCGGCCTCCAAGGCCAGTTTATTGGTCTATGTAATGGAACGAAGAAATGAGGATGAGGCACAGGCCGCTATTTCGACCTTAAGAGGCAAACTGCTGGCACACCAGACGGAGGGCAAAATAAAAGAACTGTATGGAGTAGACTGCTTGATGGAAGGAGAAGAATCCGTGGAAGAAGAATACGCTCTGAATAGACGACGCAAGACAAACATCTCAAGAGGGCAAGATGCTCTGGACGAGGTAAATCTAGGGAATGAATACGATAGGCGCATAACGTACGTCAACAAAGAATTGGAGCCCCAGGTACGCGAAAAGTTAGCTTGTTTGTTGCGAGAATATAAAGATTATTTCGCAAGGGATTACAATGAGATGCCTGGTTTAGATAGGACATTGGTGGAGCATAGGCTACCTATCCTGCCAAGCCATAGGCCTCATTGGCAACCTCCCCGGAGGTTTGCACCGAACGTCATGCCTGATATTAAGAAAGAAGTTGAATGACTGTTAGAGGCAAAATTCATTAGGACGACCAGATATGTGGAATGGTTGTCAAATATTGTCTCAGTTAGAAAAAAGAATGGAAAGATAAGGATCTGTATAGACTTCAGGAATTTAAACCTGGCAACACCAAAGGATCAATATCCAATGCCAACAGTAGATTCTCTGGTAGACTCCACGGCGGGGGTACCAGTATACTCATTTATGGATGGGTATGCGGGCTGTAATCAGATTTACATCACCGAGGATGATGTACACAAAACGGCCTTTAAATGCCCAGGCTCGCTAGGGTGTTATGAGTGGGTAGTCATGCCGTTTGGCCTGAAAAACGTTGGTGCCACTTATTAGCGGGCCATGAACTTGGTCTTTCATGACATGATTGGCAAATTCGTAGAAGTCTATGTGGACGATATAGTGGCTAAATCCGTGACTACGGACGAATATTTTGGCCATTTAGATACGGCTTTCGAACAGATGAGGAAATTCAAACTAAAAATGAACCCTGCCAAGTGTGTCTTCGGGGTATGCGCGGGAAACTTCCTAAGGTTTCTAGTGCACCAGCGAGGAATTGAGGTTGACACCAATAAGTCTCGGGCGATCACCGAAGCTATGCTCCCCGAAATAGAAAAGAGTTGCAGAGGTTTTTGGGGAAATTAATTTCTTAAGGCGATTTATCTCTAATTGTGCAGGAAAGACAAAAGTGTTCGCCTCCTTATTGAAGTTAAAGGGCGAGGACGAATTCGTCTCGGCGAAAGAACATCAACAAGCATTCGAAAGCCTGAAGAAATACTTGTCACAGCTGCCGGTGATGGTACCTCCGGTGCCAGGAAAGCCAATAAAGTTATACATAACGGCTGAAAAGTAGTCCATAGCTGGGATGATCGCGCAAGATGACGACATGAACATTGAGAGAGCCATTTACTATGTCAGCAGACAATTATTGAATTATGAGTGTAACTATTCTCCCATGGAGAAATTATGTTTGGCTTTGTACTTCACATGCACTAAATTACGAGCCTACCTTAGGCCGAATATAGTGTATTTAATTACAAGAATTAACATAATAAAGTACTTTTTTTCTCGCCCTATCTTGCATTAAAGAGTCGGTTTCTGGTCATTATCACTTTCAGAATTCGATATACGGCACGAACCCCAGAAGGCCGTTAAAAACCAAGCTTTGGCTGACTTCTTGGCCGATCATCCATGTTTGAGCACAATTAAGGAAGTATGGATGGATCTGGACGAATGCAGTCTGAAGCCATGGACGATGTATTTCGACGGATCCAGCACAATGAAGGGAGCTGGAATAGGGTTTACATCACACTTGAGACTTTATATTAAAAGTTAATATAAGGTATTAATAATTTTATGATAATTATTAAATTAGAACATTAAATTATTTATGATATAATTTAATAAGGCTAAGAATTATTTTGGAAACAAGAATCATCACCATGGTAGGATTCCTTATTGGATAAGGAATATGATTTGTTTGTTTGAGAAACAAAATCAAACCAGTCACCATACCCTGGCCGAATTCCTTCATTGGTAAGGAATATGATTTGTTTGTTTAAGAAACAAAATCAAATCCTAATTACCTTACCCATGGCTGAAATTCCCTATATGGTAAGGGATAGGATTTGTTTATTTTGGAAGCAAAATCAAACTAGAATTCCTACCCTTGGCCGAATTTTGTAAGGATGGGAGACTAATGGTTGATTTGTTTTATGAAACAAATTACCTAAAGTATAAAAGAAAAATTATGATTTAATTTTTCAGATCTAGAGATTAGAAAACCCTAGCCTCCATCTCTTCTTCAAGTTCTCAAAAGTTGAGAAAGTGAATTGAAGAACCTGAAATTAATTCGGTGTGTGATCTTAATCTCTAAACCGATTAGAGATTAATTTGTGAGTGTAGCCCACACTACCCTCTGTAGGTTTCGAGACATAGTTCGGAAGACCTTGTGAAGTTGAAAAACCCTTCTCCCCTCCTTCTATCATTCACGGCAGTGGGCAATAAAACCCCACTGTTGTGCGCGCAAATAAGGGTTCACTGGGGCTCGGTTTTGTTTGATTTTAATTCGAATTTTTGGGAAACACTTTTAGGGAATTTTAGGGCTGTGTTAGGATTGATTTTAATTGAAAAATCAGATCTGAAATTACACAGCAGTACACGCAAATACTGGTTCAATTCGGGTGCAATTCGCGCGTGTAACGGGTGCAAAACAGTCCACTAATTCACTGCAGTTCAAGGGGCTGTTCGGGGACTATTTCGGGGGTATTCCGGGGCTGATATCTTGTCCAAAATAAAAGCAAAATATCAGTAAACTCACTGGTGTGGTTCGACCAAAGCAAAGGGAGAGCAGAAAATTTTTTCAAGCTCGGTCCGTGAGCCTTACCGCTTCCGCTGCGCGAGGGAAAGCGTTCCCTACAAATTAATCTTTCTCTCTCTTCAAATAGTAGTTTATCCAAGATAAAGTCTCTCCGTAATTAATTCCAGATTAATTAAGCACGAATCATACGTCATCGGTGAATCTTCGGGAAGCGACCCAAGAGATCCCTGGATATGTTGGCAGTAAATCCGATCGTCGGACTATCCGAATACGTACGTACTTCGTACTACATTTTACCGATTTACAAGACAAGGTTGGCTTCTAGCAAAACGCCATGCCTACCCAATTCTCCAGAGTATACCGTAGTACTGCGTATTACGATCCAGTATCGGATGTCACGTGCAAGTCCTGGGGCTGGAATAGTATCTGCCCCGTACGAAGCACATGTTGGATATCAAGCAACTAGTCTCTTTGAATCGGATAATCATGACCTTGTCATATTATCCCAATGGTTACAACACAACAGAGAACCAGTTCTAATTCCCCGCGTGATCATCATCTCCATATTTCTGAAGTGATACTTCCGTCTTGACATCACATCCAATACACTATAATTCTCAATAAACCCAGAAGAGGCGTACGCAGAACCTGTTAAAGTCCTGGACGACCAAAACCAAAGAGTATCGATTGTCGCAAGTACTAGCGATGCAAGTCTCAAGTTAAGACCAAATACACCTACCCTGAAGCGGACTCCCATAGACACATATACATACTACTAATGGGATTCCGCGGGGTCTATCTAGAGCGAAGCTGTTTTCTGTACCATCGGTAAAACACAACCCCCTATCATACTTGCATAAGTATCCAATACTTAAATATATGAGAACTATGTCGTTATGCCCTTACAACGCGCACAAGTGCAATACTAGTCTATTCAACATTATCGATGACCAATCTCGATAATACTACGACTAGGGATTTTTAATGATTAAACCTTTATGGATTGATACTTTCTCATATCATCTCAATCCGGAACTAATCATAAGGACTTCTACCATTTGTATATCAAAGTAAAGAAATACAAAACGGTAAAAGACAATTTCATTACTACATAGTTAATTTTGTACAAAAACATAATGTTTTTACAAACAGTGACGCTATGGGTAATAACTGTCCAACAATCTCCCACTTGGCCTATAGCTAGTCACTCAAGCATCTAATACCTGAACTATGTACATGTCGCTTAAACTTTTGCTGAGGAATGGCTTTTGTCAGCGGATCTGCCATGTTGTCATCTGGTGCGACCTTCTCGACCTTCACATCGCCACGATATATGATCTCACGAATTAGATGGAAACGTCAAAGAATATGCTTGGATCGTTGATGAGACTATGGTTCCTTAGCCTGTGCTATAGCCCCGTTATTGTCACACTACACTGGAACAGACTCAGCTGCTAACGGAACTACTTCTAATCCAATTAGGAATTTTCGGATCCAAACGGCCTTTTTTACTACTTCAGCTGCAGCAATATACTCTGCTTCTATTGTTGAATCGGCAACAGTCTCTTGCTTGGAAGATTTCCAGCTTACTGCTCCGTTATTCAAATAAAATATGTACCCGGATTACGACTTACAGTCGTCTTTGTCAGTTTGGAAACTTGCATAGGTATATCCAGTTACCTCAAGTTCTCCATCTCCATAGATTAAGAAAACATCTTTAGATCGTCTAAGATACTTAAGGATGTTCTTAACCGCCATCCAATAACCTTCACCTGGATCAGCCTGATAGCGACTACACATGCTCAAAGCATAGGAGACATCAGGTCGAGTACATATCATGGCATACATGATCGATCCGACTACCGAGACGAACGGTATCCGACTCATGTTGTCTCTCTCATCTTGACACATGTCCTTAGATAGATAGATGTCATGTGACACTGGCAACAGTCCCCTCTTGGACTGATCCATGTTGAATCTCTTCAACACTTTGTCAATGTACGTACTCTGGGAGAGTCCAAGCAGCTTTCTAGATCTATCCCGGTAGATCTTTATTCCTAGAATAAAGGCTGCTTCTCACAAATCTTTCATGGAGAATTTCAATGAAAGTCAAGCTTTCACCGACGTTAACATGGGAATTTCATTGCCAATAAGCAATACATCGTCAACATAAAAGACAATAAAAGTCAGTGCTCTCCCACTAACCTTATTATATACACAAGGGTCATCTTCGTTTTGAATTAAATCATATTCTTTTATGATCTCGTCAAAACGTTGGTTCCATGACCGTGATGCTTGCTTCAGTCCATAAATGGACCGATTTAACTTACAAACCTTGTTTGCAAGTCTAGGCACGATAAAATGGTCAGGCTGTTGCATGTAAACATCCTCCAAAAGGTTTCCGTTAAGGAAAGCGGTTTTAACATCCATCTGTCATATCTCGTAATCAAAATATGCAGCAATACCAAGCATTATCCGAATGGATTTAATCATGGCAACGGGTGAGAAAGTTTCATCATAATTGACACCATGTCGTTGACAATACCCATTCGCTACAAGCCTAGCTTTGTACGTTTGTACATTGCCATCCATGTCGGTCTTCTTCTTGAAGACCCATTTGCAACCAATAGGCTTTACGCCTTTTGGTGCATCAACCAGTGTCCAAACTTGGTTGGTGTACATGGAATCCATTTCGGATTTCATGGCTTCTTGCCATAAAGCGAAATCGATAGCTTGTATCGCTTCCTCATACGTAGCCGGTTCGTTATCCTCAATAAGATTAATATCTACATGAGGTGAGTTCAGAAACGCATACCTCTCAGGTTGTTTCCTGACTTTCTCCGACCTAAGCGGTCCTTGTGTAATAGAAGATTGTGGTATAGTCTCATCCCGGATGGACTGTTCTTGTTCCGTTGAGGATTCTATGCCAGGAACAGTATCACTCCGATTTTCATCGAGTTCTACTTTCCTCCCACTAACCACTGCATTTAGGAATTCCTTCTCAAGGAAAACCACATGTAGAGCAACAAATATTTTGTTCTCTCGTGGGTGATAGAAGTAATATCCTTTGGTTTCCCTAAGATATCCTACGAATAGGCATTTATTCGATTTGGGCTCAAGTTTGGTACCTTCCAAAAGTTTGACGTATGCCCAGCATCCCCAAATCTTCAGGAATGAGAAACCCGGTTTCTTTCCTGTCCATATCTTATACGGAGTCTGTTGAACAGACTTTGACGGAACCTTATTCAAAATAAGAATTGCACTGTTTAATACATATCCGCAGAAAGAAATAGGTAGCTCAGTGCGACTCATCATAGACCAAACCATGTCCAATAAAATTCAGTTTCTCCGTTCGGATACACCGTTTAATTGCGGTGTTCTAGGAGGAGTCCAATGTGAAAGAATAACGTATTCTTTCAAGTAATCTAGAAACTCATTGCTGAAGTATCCACCGTTTATACTCTTGCCGGTCTGTTTTTCTACTTCGTGTCGAAACTCTTTGAATCGCTCAAAAATTTTCGACTTGTGTCTCATAAGATACACATAACTATAACGTGATGTATCATCCGTAAAGGTTACGAAGTATTCGTATCCACCTCTAGCCTGGCTAGACATGGGCCCACATACATCACTATGAACGAGGGCTAACAGTTCGGTGGCGCGTTCACCTTTACCGCTAAAAGGAGATTTAGGCATTTTACCTAAAAAGTAAGATTCGCAGACGTCATATGAATTTGGATCAAATCTGTCCAAGTACCCACTCTTCGAAAGTATGGATATGCGAGTCTTGTTTATGTGTCTTAGACAACAGTGCCACATATAAGTTTCATCTTTATTACTCATTTTAAGCATTTTGTATATTATATTATATTTTTGAGATTGATTTATATTCAAAATATAAAGACCATTATTTGCGATAGCAGTGCAAATTTCTATATCATTTTTATAAATAAAACACTCGGTGTTTCTAAATACAAAAGTGTATCCACATTGGGTTAACATAGATACAGAAATAATATTCCTAGTCAAACTAGGTACATAATAACAGTCTGTTAGTTCTAGTACATGCCCATAGGGCAATTCCAAAACAAAAGTGCCAACGGCCAAAATGGCGAATGGTTCCCCATTTCCGACGCGTAGATCAATCTTCCCTGAGGCCAGTCCCCTGCTAATCTGCAGATCCTGCACATCAGTACATATATGAGTACCACAACCAGAATCAAAAATCCAATTTTTAAAACTAGAAGTAGTTATGTTTATTTCAATAACAAATATACCTGTAGCCGGTGCCATGCCCACTTTAATCTCCTTCTGGAGCATCTTGTACTCGTGGCAGTCACGCTTCCAGTGACGTTGCTTGCCGTACTGGAGGCATACATCCTGAGATTTATCCTTAGGCTTCCCAGAAGCCTTTGACGATTTGGCCTTGCCTTTTCTTTTATGCTTCTTCTTCTTCACACCTCCAGTCGCCTTGGGCCCAGCCCTCGGTTTCTGAGATGTCGAAGCGAAGTGCGCCTCGTGCTTATTGCCCTTGAGAAGCTCATTCTCAGCTTCCTTGAGAATTGATAACAACTCTCCAAGAGTATCATCTTGGTTCATCAAGTTATAGTTTATGATGAACCCTCTCCAAGTGTCGAGGAGAGACTGTAAGATCAAATCTATGGTAGTCTCAGCCTATAAGACTATCCCCATCTGAGTCAGCTCGTCAATGTTAGCTATCATCTGTGCCACATGAGACTCAACAGACATGCTTTCTGACATACGTGCACGGAAGAGCTTCTTCTGTAACTCATATCTCTGCGATCTTCGGTTAGATCGGTGAAGATCGTGCAACCTCGCCAATATATTATAGGGATCCAAGTCCCTGTTCTGTCGACGGAAATGCTGAGTCATAGAAGCAAGCATAATTGACTGAGCAGTATCATTGTCATCGCTGTGAGTCTTCCAAAGCTCCAGCTCAAGTAACTTATCAGGTTTGGGTTTAGGCCCAAGAGGTGTCTGTATAGTATATAGCAGCCTCTCGGCTCCAAAGACTATCCTCAGATTCATTTCCCAATCGGCAAAGTTCGTGCCCTTGAAGACATTTTCGCCCATGATAATGTATCAGACATTTCCCTTTCCTGTCATCTTGATTACGATAGTCCAACTATCTAATCAACGATATTTGGGTACATTCTAACTGTTACAAGAAAAATAACATTATATTAGTCCAACTAATAAAATAATTTTGACTAAATAATTTGAAAGCGCGTAAAACTAAGTATCTGAATGAAATTACAAATTCAATACTAGCCTCTCACTTTTTTTCGGCGAGCCTCTAACCCTCTGTCGAGTACTCGGGAAACCTAGTTTCCTAGTGGGCTAGGATCCCATTAAATAACACACAACCTTGACTTTGGCCAACAAGCTGTATGATATTTAACCAGGTAGATCTCGAAGATCAATTGGATCTTATCTAATTCCTAGATCCGGTAGGTAGACATCCAAGTCCGAAACATATATACAATATATTTGCCAATATATCCAATATATTTGCCTAACCTTTTCCTTTGAATCAACTAAGCCTTGACTTTGGCATAACAAGCTTAATGATTCCAGCTAAGCGGAACTCATTGACATGGAAAGCTTCATAATCAATGTCGATGGACAAGAAGTGATTTTGACTTTGGCCAACAAATCACAACTTGGACAAGACACAGATAGGAACAAAGCCTTCATGATTCAAACACATCCGCAATTGACAAAGGTCTTGACTTTGGCCAACAAACCAATGCCAATTTTGGATCTTGAGTAAGAATCACTCAACGAAAGGAAAAACGCTTAATATGTTTTGAGGGTTTTTCGCGTAAATTGGCAACCAATTTATTATCTTTGTTAAGGTCTCATCATTCACCCTTAAGCATACATTCTAAAAGCATAATAAGGCGCGAAAAGTAAATTAATAACGATATGCGAATGGATATTTAACAGATTGTTCCTAGAATCACTCCATTTCCTCTCCCCGGCTAGCACTATTCTACTTCTACCCAATTACATAATACAATAATAGAAACCTCATTACATTGAGAGGAATTAGGTGAGAAGAGAATTCAAAGAAACAATGAGAGATAAGGCTGGACACCCTCATTACCAAGCCCAATTAAGAAATCACCCTCATTTGCCATAAAACCAATTTTGGCCCATAAGGCCCAATTAAACTTTTAAAGCCCATTTATTACATTTGGACTTAATGGAATGATTTAGGCCCAATTTGGATCCAATCCAATTGGCCTAAACCAACATGGCCCAACCAAGCCCATTATGCCCAAATATAACATTTTCAAGCCCAATTCAAAATTAAGCCCATTAATCAAATTTTAAAATTCTAAATTTTATAATTTAATTAACCAAGTGTATTACATCAATTAATTAACTAAATCAATATTTCCAAAATATAATTTAACTAATTAATTATGTATCCTATTGTTCAACTAATGTCCAACATTTTGAATCAAAAATCAAGTCCATTACATGCTAATAAACTCTCGGCCAAGGTAAGGAATTTTGTACGAATTCGTTTTTCAATCCGATGAATTTTAAATCGACATATGAATTTTAAATCGACATATCCCAATCTTTTCAAGTCATCCAATGATCAACGAAATAAAAAATACCAAGACTTATAGGGTAATAATGTATTCGGCCAAGCCTATCCATGGGGCAAAAATTGATCCAATCAATATTTCATGAAATTGATCCAATACAACCTCAATATATCAACATTCAAGCATACTCAATCAACCAATTTTATCAAATCATGCTCAAATTGATTTTATCCAAATTTTACCCCAATTCATTTCATGCTCATTTTGGCTCAAAGATACCATTGTTGGGTTTCTAGGTTAATCCCAAGATCAAATAAGCATTGAAATGTGAATGAATAACAAAGAATAGTGGCGGAAACACATTTACATTGATCGGCTTTTGGATGCGTTGATCAACAAAATTTTCCTCCAAGATTATATGTTGAATTCGGCCAAGGGACTCCTAAAGCTCCAAGCTTTGTTTTGATTTTCCAAGCTCTCAAGTGCTCCTTAAGAATTAATGCAACAAGAATTCTCACTTCCTTCTTTGTGATTTTCGGTGAAGAAGAAGAAGTATTGGGAGAGGATTTTTTCTTCAAACTTTCGGCCAACATGTGAGAGAATGAAGTTGTGTGTTTATTTCAAAAACAAATAATAAATGATATACCAAAAATTAGATTTGGTAAAAGTCACTCATGTTGACTTTGGAGTGTGATTTAAGTCACCATCAACTCCACCAAAACACATCAACCAAAAGTGGATAAAGATGACATGTGATGTGACACTTGATGTGACATGTGGGCCTCACTCGATTCCAAATGCTAGTGGGCCTGCAAACACTCCCGGGCTCGGGTTCGCTAATTCTGAATTAATGAACTTCCGTCGCAACCTATTAAAATCTAATTTTAATTCCGCGTCGAAATCTAATTTCGTTTAATATATCAAATATATTATTTTATCGATTAATTCCAAATTAATCTTTCTCTCTCTTCAAATAGTACTTTATCCAAGATAAAGTCTCTCCGTAATTAATCCCAGATTAATTAAGCACGAATCATACGTCATCAGTGAATCTTCGGGAAGCGACCCAAGAGATCCCTGGATATGTTGGCAATAAATCCGGTCGTCGGACTATCTGAATACGTACGTACCTCATACTACATTTTTACCGATTTACAAGATAAGGTTGGCTTCTAGCAAAGCGTCATGCCTACCAAATTCTCCAGAAATATTCTTAATGGAATATACGATCTATATCAGGCGTATTATACCGTAGTATTGCGTATTGCGATCCAGTATCGGATGTCACGTGTAAGGCCTGAGGCTGGAATAGTGTCTGCCCCGCACGAAGCACATGTCGGATATCAAGCAACTAGTATCTTTGAATCGGATAATCCTGACCTTGTCATATTATCCCGATGGTTGCAACATAATAGAGAACCAGTTCTGAATCCTTGCGTGATCATCATCTCCATATGTCTGAAGTAATACTTCCGTCTTGACATCACATCCAATACACTACGATTCTCAATAAACCCAAAAGAGGCGTACGCAAAACCTGTTAAAGTCCTGGACGACCAAAACCAAAGCGTATCGATTGTCGCAAGTACTAGAGATGCAAGTCTCAGGTTAAGACCAAATACACCTACCCTGAAGCGAACTCCCATAGACACATATACATACTACCAATGGGATTCCGCGAGGTCTATCCAGAGCGAAGATGTTTTCCGTACCATCGGTAAAACACAACCTCCTATCGCACTTGCATAGAGATGCAAGTCTCAGGTTAAGACCAAATACACCTACCCTGAAGCGAACTCCCATAGACACATATACATACTACCAATGGGATTCCGCGAGGTCTATCCAGAGCGAAGATGTTTTCCGTACCATCGGTAAAACACAACCTCCTATAGCACTTGCATAAGTATTCAATACTTAAATATATGAGAACTATGTTGTTATGCCCTCACAACGAGCACAAGTGCAATACTAGTCTATTCTGCATTATCGATGTCCAATCTCGATAATACTACGACTAGGGATTTTTAATGATTAAACCTTTATGGATTGATACTGTCTCGTATCATCTTAATCCGGAACTAATCATAAGGACTTCTACCATTTATATATCAAAGTAAATAAATAAAAAACGGTAAAAGACAATTTCATTACTACATAGATAATTTTGTACAAAAACACAATGTCTTTTACAAACAGTGATGCTATGGGTCATAACTGTCCAACAGGGAAGAGATGATGCAGCCCACCACTGCATTGACTACTCGCGTTATCCATCAAATTCAGGCAGAGAGGCATGCTTATGTCGGGTCATCCTCATCAACACATGTGCCACCACAACAACCTCAACCGGAGCGAAGACTGTCACGATCTCGCTCCTTATCACAACAAGTTGATCCCTTGGAATCTCGGGTCGACCACATCGCTCAACTACTTTAGAAAATGATACATCATCAAGGATTGAGTGATGATCTAATTCTACCCTATCCAGGCGATAGTAGCGAGGAGGACGAGGAAGTTGAGGACTGAAAACTCACGGTAACATTATTCCTTTATCTTTATTTTGTTTTATAACACATTGGGGACAATGATAGGTTTAGATTTGGAGGTAAGTTGTTTATTTTTTTTTGTCTTTTACGTCAAATTTTTTCGTTCCTGCATATTGTGTGTTTTATTTTTATGTATTCTTTATCTTTAAAAAAATGAAAAATAAATATAGTATAATGATGAGTTTGTTTGCCTTAGTAAAAAGTTCTAGGAAAAGATAAATGCTTATTTCACTTTTATCCTATATTTTGAGCCTAATATCTAGGTCAGACTCATATGCAATTAAAAATATAGTTCTGTAGCAGTTAGATAATAAGGAATTGACAAAGTGACTTGTTAAAATAATCGGGTGGTTGATGAATGATTGTTGCCTGAATATATGTTTTTGTCTACATTTCTTTATGATGTGTGGTATGATGAAAAAAGAATAAAAAGTTCTTACTTAGTAACCGAACGTCTTGACTCAGTAAGCAGTGACTTTCGCGTCAAATAATAGACCTTTTAACATATGAAATCTGAGTAATTAAGTCCGTATGGGTGTTTTAACACCTCGTGCCCTAAAGCCAACTGGTTTGTGAGTCACTGGCCCAAAGCTCGCTACATGGATTAAAGATGTTGCAAAAATAAAATCGCATACCTCACTTTGCACAGATTGTAGTAGATGGAACAATTTTAGATATTCAGGTTAGTTTGACCCATTAACTACTGAGAATTGAGACAAACTCACCTAGTTGATAAGTTAGAATCGAAGCTGTTTGTAGAAATATTCACACACACTCAGAGTTTGGTTTAGATACTTTGTTCAAAGGAAAAGATTTTAGTTGTAGATTTCATTTTGAAGGTTCCTTTAACTTTGTTACTAGACATTCTCTGAGGACATTGTATATATAGTTATTTTTTTCGTTTATTTTATTTCTTTCTTTTCTTTTGATTTTTTGCTTTTGTTTGCATCAGATTGATGTTTATGGGTATTGTCACTGTAAGCCCTCACGAGACTACAACTCGTCCACTAGAGAACCTATGGGTTTAAAGGCATGTTACATACGCTAAATGCAACTGTGATCCTTACGAAAATGGCTTAGTTTAATTTAGTTTTAGTATTTTATTTTATTTTATTTTGTTATTTTGCTCGAGGACTAGAAAAATATTAGAAAATATATCACTATTTTCTGCCATTTTAACCTAATATTTTGTATTGTTTTTAGGGTTTTATAAATATTTTTATGTATTTTGTGTTATTTTGCAGATAAATAAAGTTTCAGGACTCACTAGAATCAAATCGGGGCCAAAACAGTGAAAAACAGACAAAAAAAAAAAAATCATCAATTCGACGCCGCGCCAGACACGTGTCAACATCAGAGAAGTATGTTATCATACGCACCTGCTAACATGCTCCAGCCACGTGTCACCATCACAGAAATCTTGCTAACATACGCCGAACACGTGTCATCATCACATGCTACCGACACTACATGTCATTACTTATGTCAGTGTCGCAACGCGCACAACCTCATGTGTCGTGACATCGAGCCAATAATTCAGCTGCCGATGAAAATATGTACATCTGTCAGCATCTCAATAAGCTGCGGACAGGTGTCACGAATCGACCGCACGTCACTATACGCAAGATTACATGATTCATGACACGTGGCACCATGATTTGCCTATAAATTCATGTCGATTTCATTTCAAAATTTCATACCTTCCTAAAGTTTCTAATAGAGGATTAAGGATTGTATCTTTTTTGTTTAGTTTTAGTTATTTAAATTATGTATTTTTATTTTTAGTATTAGTAGTAATACTTTCCTAAGGTTCTGAATAAGTATCTAAGGATTTATTTTTATTTATTTAATTTTTTCACTTTTAATTATGTATTTTTATTTTCAGTAATAGTACTAGTTTATTTTATTTTATTTTATGTTTAGCAGTTAATTTTCCACTGGGGGAAGGGTGAAGCTTTTATTATTATAATTTAGATTAATCTCCCTTAAATTATAATATGTAAATTATCTGAAAATCTGACTTAATTGGATATTGCCTTTATGGTCGGTTGGGATTAATTATAACTTAACTTAATCCGGATACTGCCTATATGGTCGGTTGGTAATTATCATGCAAATTTATATATTATAATGCAGGAGATTTCTAAATTAGAAATAGTAAAGATATATTAATCTCACTTAATTTATAATATGAAAATTGTAATTAATAATATGGACTAGAAGCCAACCATGTCTTGTAAATCAGTAAGAGCGTGGTACTGGGTACGCACGTATTCGGATAACCCGATAATCGTATTTACTGTCAACATATCCAGGGATCTCTTGGGTCGCATCCCAAAGATTCACCGATGATGTTTGGCTCGAATAATATTAATCTGGGATTAATTAAGAGAGAGAAAATTAATTTGGGATTAATAAAGAGAGAAAATTAATCTGTGATTAATTACGGCAAGAATTAATATTAATTATGTCGAGAATTTATTTGGGATTAAATTCGTCGAGAGGAGAGAACGCGATTAATTTGAAATTAATCGGTAAAGTAAATTTACTAGTTAAATTAGATTTTACTATTTAATTTATTTAATTGGGCTAAATAATATATTAGATATATTAATTGAAATCGGATTTCAATGGAAAATTAAATTGGATTTTAATTTTAGCGAACAAATTAATTTGGAATTAATTCGCCAGCGATTTTCATAATAATTTTACTGGGTATTATTATTAATTGAATTAGATTTAATTATGCCGCGACGGAAAAATTCGTTTAATCGGATTAAACGAATCTGAGCCCAAAGTGTGTTGTGTAAGCCAACCAAATTTTGAATTAAATGGGTGGGACCTATGACTTACATCAATGTCAACAATGATGTGAGTGGTTGGCAATATAATATATTGGATTTGATATATCCACACCTACTAAATAACATAAATAATTAATAAATGAATTTTGAAATTCTTTATCTCTCTCTACTTTTGGCCGAAAGGCCATCAGCTTCATTTTCTTTCTTTGGCCGAGAAGGCCATAAACCTTTATTTTATGATATCAAAAGTCAAATAAGCCATTTTGGCTTCTTGCATTGAATGGCCTTTGATTTAAAAAGGTTTGAAAATGGCTTCTCTGACTTCCTTTTACATATGTCGAAAAGAAAAAGTAAGTTGCTTGTTTTTCTTTTTGATTTTATGGTTACTGATTTCATTTTTTTGGAAAAATGAGCTGTAAGCCAAAAACATGTTGCTCTCTCTCAAGCTTTTGAAGAGGCCGAATGAAAGGCCACTGCTTTTAATTTTGGCCGAAAGCAACATAGCAGCCAAGGCCGAATAGCCTTCAATATCTTGCAAGGACGAATGGCCTCTGATTTGATCAGCCTGGCCGATTGCTTCACTCTCTCTCTCGGGCAAATTTGCTTCTCCTTGGAGATCAAATTTGTTCCATTTGTTCTTGTTAGCACATAAGGGAGTCAAATGAAGGTGATAGGGATACTCACCCATGAGCTTGGAAGCTTCAACATCTATGAAAAGTTAAAAACTCAACCGATCAATGTAAGTCCTCCGTAACTTATTTTTGATTTTACACAACACGAATGACGCATAGAGATCCCGTGACATGTCTAGTTCACATACACTAGTCAAATCTATCAAAATAAATCGTAAAATGTCATCAGAATCATAATTTTACAAAATTTTTGACTTTACTATGACAACTTATGGATCTTTCGGGGACAATCAAATCAAGTCCGATTTCAATTTTTTCAGTTCCATTAATCTTAAAATATCATTACGAACTATTCAAAGTCACTAATTCACTTAAATCCTTGGTTACGTATTTTTAGAAAATCTTCCGAAATAATTTCCGCAAACGCTAAGAAATGGTCCCGAACCCTCCGAACCTACCTCAATTTATCCAAACATTATCATATTACCATATATAACTCACATCTATCATTACAATAAAAAAAAAATTAATATATGAAAAATTCACTTTTATAGAAAACTTACATAATCTATCGGATAGATCTAATTCGTTCCATTTTCACTCGGATTCTACCAAATACATTTCAATATACTTATACTCAATCAATTCAATTTATATAATTACATTATTCTACAAAATTACTGGAAATATCAAAATATTTAATGATAAACTTGAAATTAGTGACTTTTTACGGGAGGTCTTATCGAGAATTTGAGGCCGTATATAGACTCCAAACGATCCCATGAACGCATTGGAATCGACGAAAATATGCTCAGAGCTACTGTTCACTTGTGGGTCATTATTCACTAATGCTTTCTTCCTTGATTCGTGTGAAACCGTAAAAGGAACGGAAAAAGCTGTCACTGCCAACTTGTAGTACTCTTTGAGAGCTTCGATTTGGCGGGTTGCTCGGTCCATGAAACAAAGAGACTACCCGAGATTGTGAAACCTAACACCGTGTGATTTTCATCTTCTTGCAGCGGTTTCCGTCCTAGGGGCTGCAGTCAGCCACCACAAGACATATGGGTGGCCGACGCACCCCTTGTGTTGTCGCACAGGCCGACGTTGGCCGTCTGGCTGCCAGCGCGACTGGACAAGCACAAACGTGGGTTTGGAGACAGTAGGTCAGTGGGGGAAATTGTAATGTTATGTCATTTCTATAATTTTTTTAAATTATGGGGTATTTATAGAAAATTTTCTGAAAATTACATTCTGACCATCGAAATTGTAGTTAGATCTCTACCATGAGATTTCCTTGAAAATTCACATTTTTAAATCCTTTCTGATGCAAATTGCGAAAAGTTTTCAACACGAAAGTTATTCGTCTAAAAAATGCGAGTCCGATGGTTTAAACATCAGCTCAATTCATTTACTAATTTTATAGCCGAAATAAGAAACTTTTACGCGTATAATGATATAAATATGAATCACGCAACCGGTTCTCGAAACCAAGTGTTTTCAATGCGATGAAACTTCACTTAAGAATATTCCAACCTATTTTCCAATATATAAAGTCTTATTTTCGAATATCATTAATTTTCAAATTCTAAACTTCAATTCGGAAATCTTCCAGAACTGTTCCGAAAAATTTCGGGGTATTACATTTCCCCTTCTTATAAAAATTTCGTTCTTGAAATTTCTCTGTCATTATGTATGATCATTCGGAACCGAACACATTATGTTATAATCTATTTGTATTCACAAGTCATCACACTTTACTCATTTTAAAAAAATTACATGCTTTCCCATCAATACAAACCATGTTATTTCAAAACAAAATAATTCGAATAAAATGTTTCATACCAAAATCACATCAAACTTACCATCTTGATTCACATTCATTCATAGGAACACGCTCAAACTGTTTCAAAGTCATTCATCATAGAAACAAAAAGCCAAACATGAATTTCATACAGCAATCACATACATCATCAGAAACGAGGAATCATAACATATGTGCTTTATAGGTAATTAGATACATATCAAAAATGAAAAACATAATACGATTTTGATACTATTCTTTTCGTCCACAATCTAAAATGAAACTCATTCATTTCACATCATGTTATTCCATATCTTATCTGTAAACGCTATCAACATCAAGGTTTACATACGCACATATCTAATCGCACATACACCATTGTATGACTGACAACGAAGCATACGTAACCATTACAATACTTAAAAGATATGTGACTAATTATAAACTTACATATGTGCTCTTATAACAAATATAATCTTTCATACCAACAAACACATGATTGTCATAACCATGAGTGACATATAATCATATATGCTCTTATGATATTAATAGTCTGAAATCTACCAATTTTCTGATATTATCAAGATGGAAAATGTGAAACAATCTCTTTCAAAAACTATTTCAAAAACACATTTGAATTTTTTTTACTGTAAACAAAATCAATTTAAAAATTCATCATTGTAAATCTATATTAAGCATTCATCATAACTCAACTGGACGAAACAAAACGAGTGCCCAATGCCCAAATCGCACGCACAAATATGACAATGAACAAAATGATCCCCTATCAACAGTGGGTAGTGGTTCGGCCCACTACAGTTGGACATACCCCTATACAAGCGCCACAATTGAAATATATCATATCAAATTATAAAATTGTAAAAACCATTATCAAATACCGTGACGGAATATATAATATCGTATAATATCATAAACAATATCGAAATGTATCAAAATCAAAATGTAATTCTTCCTGAAATCATGTTTTTCCCCAAAACCCAAATATGTTAAAATCAAAAATAAATCTTGATACAAACTATTCAAATACATATTGAGCGTCCACTGTTCAAGTCGCGCACACTGACCAGATATAGTATGAACCATATTGATAAGATAGTGGGCTAGCCATTTTTCGATGGTCTGGACCCCATAACAAGCGCCCCGACTAATCCAAAATGAAACATATACAAACGCCACGGAGGGTCAAAAATATAAAATCATCAAACACCATGACGAAAACATATTTTTGGGCATCTCGAAGAAAATAAAGTTTTGTGGTTCAAAAACATTGAAATCATTTTCGAGCACCGAGACGGAAACATATTATCAAGCACGTCGATGGAAACATATCGATAAATCTCAAAATATGAAAACGTGAATCATGGGTCGAGGCGGAAATATTTTCTTTATCCTTTATAATCAAAATCAAAATATCTAAAAAATTTCTTTCCTTCTTCTTTCCTTTCCTTTTTCTTTTCAAAACACTTTTATGCCAAAAATCAAATACCAAGTTTTCAAAACATAATCAAAATATTCATCCACAATTTAAACTATCAACATCATAGAATTTCTCGTACCTTATAACACTTTGAATTCATATCACTTACATATACATATACCTAAATAGACGACATACTTTTAACTTACTATATCTATACACATACATATATTCATAATATACAAACATATACAGATAATCCAAATCACCCATATCAATCAAAATCATTGCACATCATATCATTTTCCAAAAATCAGTTCAAGTTACAAACATGAGACCTATATAATCTATACGTAACAGAACACCTACTCAGATGATCGGATACCATGTGGCTACAGTCACCAACACCTAAATCTTTACTCTGATACCACAATTAGAACACCCATCCAGAGAGAAATTGCTACCGGCATGAGACATGATTGACCCATCTCCATAAGCCTCTAAATTTATACAAAATCGGGCATGATGTATTTTAAAACTGTACAACATGGAACAAAATCTAACATCAAAATGAAACCTGAAATAGACATTATATATCAAAAGGACCTCAAGTCCATATAAAACAGATCAAAATCATCACGTAAGGGCTCCATGCCCACATCATCTATCAATACTCAAGGGTTATGTGCCCACAACATCATAAGTAATCAAATCATTTACTTAATATATACAAATATAATGCCTAACATGATAAATAATTTAATATCCATATAAACCTCTCAGACTTTTCCCAGGACACTTGCAAGGGTGACTGTCATTTAGGTGATCCGTATCTCGAGCATGACTTCTAAAACTGAAGTGGTTGACTTATTTGGTAGCCAACCTGCAAAACAAGCAACTGGTTTGGTGTGTGTTTTAAAACTCAATAAGTAACCATGCTAGTACTGCATACAGAACATTCAAGTCAATCACATTAGAATTTTTTTCAAATTTACCAAGTTATAATGAGTTCAGAGTTATCAACTTTTTGTTATCGTTTATACTTTATCCGTGTCAAATTTTCATATATACATATCTACATATGTGCCAATCTAATAACTAACATCCAAATTACACAAGGCATTAACAAGAATATCACAGAATAAGTCATTTTACTTTGAAATCATTTCAATCATAAGAAACATGAAGTCATATACTTAAACTTTATTACAAATGCACACCTCTGAAATATCCTCAAATCGATAAGTCAAACAACCGTCCTTCATTTTAAAACAAATTTTCTTTCATTCCAATGACCTCACGTTAGCTTAACATTCATGACTTATACACTTTCACGCATATCTGTTTATAAATCATATCTCAATTCTCTCATATTCATACAAATCCAATTCTAGAATTTCTTCTTGGAGACATCAAACAACATAAGCTTACAACCACATTTTGTTCTCTTTTACAATATACGTACATACAATAACGAACTTAACGTACAAATTCATAACCTCTTCTATTCACACTATAGTTTTTCAAGTCATGCATTCATTCCAAGTAAACACACACAGTCCACAAATATCACGAAATCGATCATACACACACATATAATCATATATATATATATAATATATATATAATATATATATATATATATATGCAAATTGACAACCAATCATAAGCAACAGACAAGGCATCTAGAAACACACAACCAAAACAACACATATATATGAGCTGGCTTATGCATACAATGCTCATAGGAGATTTATTACCTATTTTAGAATATGTATGAGATGAATACTGTTCGAAAGAATTTTCTAACCAGCTCAACTACTACACCATAAAATCATCAACCAATTAAACATACACATGCACACACATCTCGTAACACAAACTCATTATATGATTCTTCATACACATGCACATACATGGAAAATAATCCAAACATCATTCAAATACTCATATGCATACATATGTTTCAAACATACGAATATACACCTTACTACGAATTCAAATGTCATATCTTTCACAATCCTTATATCTTTTCGTTATCGATCAAACATATTCATTTTTAGAATTTCTATCTAGAATATTTGATACAGTATATTTACCAAATAAACATATCCATTCCGAGAGAAGTTAGGTTATACTAATTTCTTATCTCACTTAATCAATCCAATCTCTATAAACATAAATCGCATGTATGAGTCAATAACAAACGTACATATTCATATGCTAATACAAACTCAGAAATCATAACTTATTTTATCTATCAATCTTATATGCTCAAATTGCCCATAGCTTATCATCACATACATATTCGAATATGTGTACCAATATTTATACATACACATACCATTACGAGTTCATACGCTTACATGCATCAATATATTTAGGTAAACATTACATTCATCAAACATTTCACTTCGTATCGTGGCATTATCCTTAAATATTTCACTTGATATCATAGCATTACATAAATCCATACGCGTGGTGGTTGATTCTCTTAACCATACGTATTCTCATACTTCGTACCCAAAACCATCTCTTACTATCCATTTTCCCCTAACATGTCAATTTTACTTACCTGGCTTCGCGAGCACTCCAGATCCTAGTTAAATCTGTCAAAATAAATAGCGAAATGCCGTGAGAATTATAATTTTATAAGATTCTTGACTTACTATGACAACTTTCGGATCTTTACGGGACAACCAAATCAAGTCTGATTTCAATATTTTCAGTTTCATTAATATTAAAATATCATTACGAACTATTCCAAGCCACTAATTCACTTAAATCCTTGGTTTACGCATTTTTGGAATATTCCAAAAAAAATTCCGTAAATGCTAAGGAATGGTCCTGAACCCTTTGAACCTACCCGGATTTATCCAAATATTATCCTATTACCTTATATAACTTACATCTATCATTACGATAAAAAACATATTGATATACGGAAAATCCACTTTTACCGAAAATTTATATAATCTATCGAATTGATCCAATTCATTCTATTTTCACTCGAATTTTACCAAATTCACATATTCAATATACTTATGCTCACACAATTCAATTCATACAATTAAGATATTCTAAAAAGTTATTGGAAACATCTGAATATTTAGCAATAAACTTGAAATTAGTGACTTTTTACCGGTAGGTCTTAACGAGATTTTAAGGTCGTATACAGACTCTAAATGATCTCATGAACGCACTGGAATTGATGAAATTTTGATCGGAGATACTGTTCACTCTTGCGTCACTATCCAGCAAAGTTTTCTTCCTCGATTCGCATGTAACCGTGCACGAAATGGAAAATTCATCATCGCCAACTTGTAGTAATTTCTGAGAACTTCGATTTGGCACGTGGCTTAGGCCGTGAAATGAAGCGATTATCCGGGACCGTGAAACCCACCACTATGTGATTTTCCTATTCCTGCAGCCATTTCCGGTGTTTTGGGGGCTGCCACTGGCCACCACAAGATATAGGGGTGGCCAACGCACCCCATGTGCTGTCGTATTGGTCGGCGTTGGCCATCATGCCCCGATATGACTGGTCAAGCACAAACGTGGGTATGAAGACGAGGTCGGTAGGGGAAATTATGGTGTTATGTTATTTCTATGTTTTTTTTTTGGAAAGTATGGGTATTTATAGAAAATTTTCTAAAAATTACATTGTGACCCCGCGAACTTATAGTTAGGTCCCTACCATGAGATTGTTTTTTAAAAAGTCATATTTTTGAAGCTGTTCTGATGCAAATTATAAAAACTATTCAACATGAAAATTATTTGTCTTGAAAAAATGATATACACCCGGCACATAATATAATTTTCGTCAAATCACACCCCTTGGGGATTAGAAACCATTACGTTTTAAGATCTTGTGTAAGGAGTTTAACTCTTATCCCCTCTCTTGAAGGACTTTTCATAAATTGTAAAATTGAATTATTTTTAAACTTCATTATTCGCATTTTACAATGGTGGTTGTACTGATGGAACCCAGCTGATATCATATAGCGAATAAAGAGTCTGAGTTGTTATTGTACTAATGATTAGCTTTATACAACATAAATTATCCTAATCAGTTATCTCTATGAATAATTAATTATACTTGAGATGACATAAGAGATATTTTCATGATATATAATTAAGATTTGGTGAAAGTTATCATTTATCTTTTATAGGTAAGACTTGTCGAGACAAATCCCTTATAAGTTTTACTTATTTATTTTTTTTAGATGAAAAATTGTTTCGAATATCAAAGAATTCTGATTGAAAATGAAGATTTTCTACCCTGTATTATATGAATTGATTACTAAACAATAAAATTTATTAAGAAGGGTGTGATTGGATTGGATCTAGTCTAGTTGCCCCTTCAGTTAAAATTCCAGGTGGAGCGCGTCATTTTCTTCAAGCAATGTCTTGTTTTGGAACCCAGAAAGTTATAGAAATCTGTCACTTGTATTTTATAATTAATCATCTAGAATAATTTCTCCAAAAAATCATAACGCCTATAAATTAATACAAAATCAAGAAATAAAATTAATTTTTTGGTCCTCTGTGTTGGAAATGGTGATCGAGCACCATTCACTTAGAGTATAAATATTTATTATTTATGCAATGTAATATTTTCTTTATCATGATTATTTATTTATTTATATGGTAATTGCTTACTTTTATTTATATATTGTAAATCTAAGTGTTAGATTACTCTAAGAGTTAGAGATTTCGAGTTTCACTCGAAACCTAACATGAAATTAGTAAAGAACCGAGAGTTAGAATATACGGTGATATTGTTGCAAGAGTTGCAAATGATGTTGAGAAATATCACGCATTATCTTAAATATAAATTATTCCTAGACTAGATCAATTGACATGGGTCGGTCATTATATTGGTAAGACTAGTGCATAATCTATATATGTAATTGACATATGGTTTTTCTCAACAGACTATGAACTTAGCGGAAGTTCGTATAGAAATGAGGATATTCATTAGTGGAATGAATATCGAACAAACTCATAGAAGATAACTAATAGATATTCCATAAAATTGTCAATCGTTATCATTTCGAGTTAAGTAGTTATTGTAGTCCTTTGACTTGAGACACCATGCTAATCTTGTGAGTGATCCTCTATGCCTGATACCATGCATGTCAGAAATCTTTTATGGTCTGATCTCTGGATGACTGTTACGTATAGACCGATACTCATGAAGATCGGTGTGTGTTAATATGAGGATTCGTCAGTCCATATGATTAGATTTTGTTTCCAGAAATTTTCAGAGTATATTCCGGAAATCTTTCGGCCGAAAGTTCGTTGAAGAAATTATTTCTTTAACATTATAAATAATATTGAAAATTAATTTTACATATATTATTTATTAACGGAATATAATTATGAAAAATTATTTTATATTGAGTTGATAAGGTTTAGACAGTAAAACTATAACCTTACTCAATAGGAGACGGTAATGACGAAAGGATTATACATTAACGTTTTAACCTCAACTTGTATGGTTCAGCGTGTCGTGTTGTTTTTAGTCATGATTTGTAGGTGGACGGGGCTTCATGAATATATATACAAGTATATGAGATATATATGTATATATATACGTAACAACCGAACGTGAGCCTAGAGAGTTCCACTATATTAAGTTTACTCGTTGAGCACTAGGACGACTTTCATCAAATGTTGACAAAGTTTCTTGGGTTTAAGGATTAAATTGTTTGATATGATAATTCATGAGATGAATTAATTTAATTGAATTAATTAATTTTATATCAAGAGTTGATATAATTTTATTGTATAATAGATGTAAATTTGATTTACATAAAATTAGTAATTAATTAGTGAATTAATATAATTGTTAAATTAATATACAAAATTAAATACTTAGTTTATACAAATAAAGGTATTAATTATTTAAGGTAACTATGGTTTATTTAATTGAATTTTTTTAGTTAAAGTAACTAAAATCATTTAATTGTAGTTTAGTTTACCTTGGTTGGTGTGAATTTTTTAACTTTGGTTAAGTTAAATTTTTGAAATATGTGGTGTAGAGAAAAGATGCTCCTATACCATAGTTTAAGTAAAAGGCTTGGTTTGGTTTTGGTTTTGGTTTTATTTTACTTTTTAATTAATAAAAACAAAAAGAAAAAGGAAAAATTGCTTCTTTACTACACTCTGCCTCTCTCTACCGAAATTGGAAAAGGAAAATTTTTTTTTTCCTCTTTTTGCTAGCCACTGCCAAACCAAAAGAAGAAACCCCCCCCCCCCCTTTTTGTTGCTCACTGCCGAGCAAGAGAAAAAAAAAGAATTGATTTTGCTCTCAAAATTCAAGCCAAATTTCACACCAAAAATTACCCAACTTCTTATCAAGAACATTGAATTAATCCTTAAATGTTAAGGATCAATTTGTGTGCTTGAAATAAACTTTTTTCTACGGTTTAAGAGTTAAACTTCAGGATAGTTTTGTTGTCATTCTTGAGTGATCAAACTACCTTTTGGTCACCAAGATTTGTTCATTAAGAAACTTGATTTGGTGGAGGTAGAAGAATATCAAAGAGCTTGGTGGGTTTGGGGCTTATATGCAAAGCTTCTCAAATTGGCAATGATTAAAAGCAATTGTACGTAAATTTATTTTATAAATTTATTGTTGGGTTGTTGTTGATGAAAAAATTATTTATGGAATTGTTGGATAATTGTAAGCATATATGTGAGGAATTTTTAAGCATTAGAATGTATGAAAATTAATGTATGGATGATATATTGATTTTATATGCTTGATTTATATTTGACAATTGTTGGAAAATATTTTGATGCTTGGATTAATTTATTAATGTTGATAAATTTATTAAAGTGTTTAGAATATTTATTTAAGCTTATGGGAATTATAATAATGCATGGAAAAGTAATATATGATGATGTATGATTTTTAGTGCATTGGAATAATTTTAAGTTTATGAAAATAAATATTTTAATACACTTTTTAGGGTATTGCCGAAAAAAATTGCTCAAGATTTGATCTCACGCGCGTTCCGCAGCACTCGACATATTGCGTTCTTCCCTAATAAAGTGATATCAGAGTGATACATGCTAATAATTGTTCATGTCCTGTACAATTTTTCTTGATGGTTTAAAATGCCTATGCATACATGTAATTGTTGATTATATGTTTAGGCATCTTTTTGTACATGCATACATTTAAATATTTGTATGTGTTTTGAGCATGTAAAATCTCTACACTAGATCTTAGTGTCATTAATTTTGTATGAAAATATGACATGATCCGGTTTGTCTATACGGTGTTAGTTGAACCATTATGATTATTCCTAATATTGATAAAGCGTGAGGGATTGGTTATAATGTTTTGTTCTAATACGAAGCATGAGATGAGTCAAATTTAAGAGAAAGTATTATCCAATATTGCTAAAGCGTGAGGATAATATCAGTATCCTACTTTTGATGATAGACAAGTTGATCTAAAATTGAATTATCCAATATTGCTAAGCGTGAAGATAAGATTCGATTTAGGACCGAATGCAAGAGTTACATGAGATGCAATTGACAATAGTTATCTACCTCTCGAATTTATAATGGTCAATATTTCTAAAGCGTGAGACTTTCGTAAATGTCAAGAATGATCTACTTCTCATTGTGAGATTTAAGAGTTAAATTTCTGTATTCTTGTTTGTAGAGATTATAAAGAATATGTTAGACAATGCGAGGGCACTTTATAGAAAAAGTAATTTCATACTCTATTTAGTATTTTTATCATGATATTTAAATATTATTATCCATTTAATTTAATTTTATCTTGTGTAGACAGAATGTCTGTTTCGAACCCGCTTTCGTGTATACTTGATACGCATTGGCTCTAGGGTACTGTTAATTATAATGTTTGGCTCATGAATCTCTGAATTATCTGTCAAGCGGAGCAACTTGAATATGTTCTAGATCGTCCAATGCCCACAAGGGTTTTAGATGATGCTTTAGATGAGGAACGTGAGACATTCAAAAGATGGAAGAATGATGATCGGAAAGTTCGATCATACATCTTGGGATCTATGGTGCTGGAACTATAGAGGAAGTATATGCCGATGCCTGATTATGAATCCATCTTGTTGCTATGAAGGAACTATTCAGTGATCGACCACATGTAGAGATGCATAAGGTGGCTGTCAAGCTTTTTCATACTTTCCTCCTGAAGGGAAATCCTGTTAGCCCACATGTGTTAAAGCTAATAGATTGTATCGAAGAGCTCGAAATGATGAATATTCCTATTGACAATCGCCTCGGGAATAATGTGATTCTCACATCTCTTCCTAAGTCTTTTAAGGACTTTACTGTTAACTTTAACATGCATAAGATGCTTCCCACCTATTCTGAGTTGCACAATATTTTGCTGACGGCTCAAGATGACATGAATAAGAATAGTTCTACTTTCATGGTCACTGATGCTTCTTCTTCCGGACCTTCTCAGGCTTCTCAAAAGCCGGCTGGGAGAAAACAGAAAAAGAAAAAGAAAGTTGCAGGTAAATGTCCTAAAGTTGCTTCTGTATGGGTTTCTAAGCCAAAGGTGAAGACGAATGTTGCAAAAGGAAAATATTTCCAATACGGCCTACTTGGAAACTGGAAACGAAATTGTCCAAAGTATTAAGCTTCTTTGAAGAAATCTCCCTCAAGTATTTATTTTCCTATTATTGACATTATATTTGCTTTTGATTCTAGTTTGACTTGGGTGTTAGACACCGCTTGTCCCTCTCACATTTTCAATTCGTTGCAGGATCTGAGGAAAACTAGAAGATTAAAGCCGGGAGAGATCCAGCTGCGAGTAGGGAATGAAGATTCTCTACAAGTAGAAGCAGTAGGAATTTTATTTTTGAAACTCTCTGATGAATGTAATATTAAACTTAATAACTGTTATTTTGTGCCGTCTATGATACGACAAATCATCTTACTTCCTGTACTTGACAGCGAAAGATTTCATGTAAATATTAAAGATGGTCATTTGAATATATATGATAATATTAATATTTTACTTGTTTCATGTCCCATTGTTGCTGGTCATTACATTCTAACAAAAGTCGTGATGTTTTTAATATAGTGAAATATAAAAGGAAAAGATCGGATGAAGTAAATAGCACAGAACTGTGGCATATGAGATTAAGTCATATAGGCATAAAATGCCTAACCAAACTAGTTAAGGATGGTTTGATATCGGATCTAACCATAGAACCTTTACCCGTTTGTGAATATTGTATAATGACCAAATCCTCATTTAGTGGTGTTGGACACTGTGCTAATGATTTATTGGAACTTATGCATTCTGATATATGTGGTCTAATAAATCATGCTGTCATGGGTGAGTTTCAATACTTTGTAAATTTTATCGATGATTTTTCACGATATGTTTATGTGTTTCTTATGAAACAAAAATCAGAAACTTTTGAAAAGTTCAAAGAATACCGATTTGAAGTGGAGAAATAAATCAGAAAACTCTTGAAATGCCTTCGATCAGATCGGGGCGGTGAGTACATGAGTAGTAAGTTCTTGAGTTATTTAAAAGAGAATAGAAATCTCGCTAAGTATGCTCCTCCAGGAACTCCTCACACAATGGTATTTCGGAGAGGAGGAATTGAACTTTATTAGATATGGTTCGATCGATGATGAGTTTTAATGATCTACCTATATACTTGTGGGGCCATGCTCTAGACACTACCGCTCATCTTCTGAAAAAAGTTCCATTGAAAGCCATTCCGACCACTCCGTATGAGTTATGGACTGGGAGGAAACCGAGTCTTAAATATGTTAAGATTTGGTGTTATCCTACTTATGTAAGATTCGCACGGCGGGATAAACTTGCACCTATATGGTGCAAGTAACGATTCATTGGATATCCTAAAAATTCCATGGGATATCAATTCTATGATCCCGAGAACCAAAATGTGTTCGTTGCTCGAAATGCAACTTTCTTAGAAACATAATTGTGCTAGAAAGTGCACATCATAGAATGATTGATCTTGATGAAGTCAATCAAAGTAACATTGAATCGACGATAGAACCAGAAGTTCAGGAAGATGAGATACCTTTGACACAACCATCTCGTAGGTCACAAAGGATATCGAGACCCCCTGTCAGGTACAGGACGACATCTGACCATGCCCTTGATATTTTCTTAATTGAAGAAAATGATCATTTGACCTACAGAGAGGCGATGTTAGACATCGATGTGGAGAAATGGCTGAAAGCTATGAAATTTGAGATTGCCTCAATGCATGATAATCAAGTCTGGACTTGGTTCTGCTTCCCGACAGAATTATTCCTATCGATTGTAAATGGATTTACAAGAGGAATCGGGGGCCCTATGGAAAGGTTGAAACCTTTAAGGCCCGACTAGTAGCAAACAGATATACTCAGAAATCCGGTATTGATTATGAGGAAACATTTTATCCTGTAGCCATGCTTAAGTCAATCAGGATTTTATTAGTTATTGCCGCATATTATGATTATGAAATTTGACAGATGGATGTGAAAACGGCTTTTCTGAATGGAAATCTTGAGGGAGATATCCATATAGAACAACCCGAGGGATTCACATTCGCCAAAGATCCCAATCTGGTATGTAAGCTTAAAAGGTCTATTTATGAACTTAAACAAGCTTCCTGTAGTTGGAATCTTCGTTTTGACGGTGTGATTAGATCGTTTGGTTTCATTAAAAAAGAAGAGGAATCATGTGTCTATAAAAAGGCTAGTAGGAGCATGGTAGTCTTCTTAGTGCTTTATATTGATGATATACTTATTATCGGAAATGATATAGGTATATTACAATCTTTCAAAGCCTATCTGAGTAAGAATTTCTCCATGAAGGATTTGGGAGAGGCCTCTTATATACTAGGTATAAAGCTTTATAGAGATAGAGCGAGGAGGTTGATAGGACTCTCTCAGTCAAGTAGATTGATTTGATCCTAGAAAGGTACAATTTTTTTGACTGTAAGACATTCAATGTATCTTTTAAACATGGTGTTCATTTGTCTAAGAAAATATGTCCTAAGACAGATGATAAAAAATGGTTAGCTAGCCTTATGCTTCCGTTATTGGTAGAATAATGTATGTCATATTATGTACTAGACCTGATATCAGATGGCTGTAAGTGTTACAAGTCGTTATCAGTCGGATCTGGATCAGGACCATTGGATGGCTGTGAAACATATCCTGAAATATCTTAAGGGTACAAAGGATAAGTTTTCCATTTATGGAGAAAAAGACTTATAATTGAGAGGTTACACTGATTAAGATTTTCAATCTGATCCAGATGATAAAAAGTCTACATCTGGTTTTATGTTTTCTCTCAATGGCGGTGCCATTAGTTAAAAGAGCACTAAGCAAGGTTCGACTGCTGATTCCACCACCGAGGCAGAATACATTGCTGCTTCAGAAGCCGCAAAGGAAGCTTTCTGGTTTAAAAAAATTTGTTACAGAGCTTGGAGTAATCCCATCTATAGTAGATCCTATTCCATTATTTGGTGACAACAATGGTGCGATAGCTCAAGCCAAGGAACCTCACGCTCATCAGAAATCTAAGCATGTGGAACGAAAGTATCACATAATTAGAGAAATTTTGGCTAGAGGTGATATTATAGTTTGTAAAGTACGAACTGAAGAAAATGTAGCGGACCTACTGACTAAAGCCTTAACTCCCAAGTTATTTGAGAAGCACGTGGAGTCTATGGGTATTAGATACCATCGTGAATAGTACTAGATCAAGTGGGAGTGTTGGAAATGGTGATCGAGCAAAATCACTTATTGTATGAATATTTACTATTTATGCAATGTAATATTTTCTTTATCATGATTATTTATTTATTTGTATGGTAATTTCTTACTTTTATTTATATATTGTAAATCTAAGTGTTAAATTACTCTAAGAGTTAGAGATTTCGAGTTTCACTCGGAACCTTATATGAAATTAGTAAAGAACCGAGAGTTAGAATATATGGTGATATTGTTGCAAGAGTTGCAAATGGTGTTGAGAAATATCACGCATTATCTTAAATATAAATTATTCCTGGACTAGATCTACTGACATGGGTCGTCATTATATTGGTAAGACTAGTGCATTATCTATATATGTAATTGACATATGGTTTTTCTCAACAGACTATGAACTTAGCGAAAGTTCATATAGAAATGTGAATATTCATTAGTGGAATGAATATCGAACAAACTCATAGAAGATAACTAATAGATATTCCATAAAATTGTCAATAGTTATCATTTCGAGTTGAGTAGTTATTGTGGTCATTTGACTTGAGACACCATGCTGATCTTGTGAGTGATCATCTATGCCTGATACCATGCATGTCAGAAATCTTTTATGGTCTGACCTCTGGATGACTGTTACGTATAGATCGATACTCACGAAGATCGGTGTGTGTTAATATGAGGATTCGTCAGTCCATATGATTGGATTTTGTTTCCAGAAATTTTCAGAGTATATTCCGAAAATCTTTCAGCCGAAAGTTCGTTGAAGAAATTGTTTCTTTAACATTATAAATAATATTGAAAAAGAATTTTGCATATTATTTATTAACGGAATATAATTATGAAAATTTATTTTATATTGAGTAGATAAGGTTTAGACAGTTAAAAACTATAACCTTACTCAATAGGAGACGGTAATGACGAAATGATTATACATTAACGTTTTAACCTCAACTTGTATGGTTCAGCGTGTCGTGTTGTTTTTAGTCATGATTTGTAGGTGGACAGGACTTCATGAATATGTATACAAGTATATGAGATATATATATGTGTGTATATATAAGTAACAACCGAACGTGAGCCTAAAGAGTTCCACTATATTAAGTTTACTCGTTGAGCACTAGGACGACTATCAACAAATGTTGACAAAGTTTCTTGGGTTTAAGGATTAAATTGTTTGATATGATAATTCATGAGATGAATTAATTTAATTGAATTAATTAATTTTATATCAAGAGTTGATATAATTTTATTGTATAATAGATATAAATTTGATTTACATAAAATTAGTAATTAATTAGTGAATTAATATAATTGTTAAATTAATATACAAAATTAATTATTTAGTTTATACAAATAAAGGTATTAATTATTTAAGGTAACTATGGTTTATGTAATTGAATGTTTTTAGTTAAAGTAACTAAAATCATTTAATTGTAATTTAATTTACCTTGGTTGGTGTGAATTTTTAAACTTTGGTTACGTTAATTTTTGAAATATGTGGTGTAGAGAAAAGAGGCTCATATACAATGGTTTAATTAAAAGGCTTGGTTTGATTTTGGTTTTATTTTACTTTTTAATTAATAAAAACAAAAAAAAGGGAAAAATTGTTTCTTTACTACACTCTACCTCTCTCTGCCGAAATTGGAAAAGGAAAAAAAAATTCTCTTTTTGCTAGCCACTGTCTAACCAAAAGAAGAAAAAAAACCCTTTTTTTGTTACTCACTGCCGAGCAAGAGAAAGAAAAAGAATTGATTTTGCTCTCAAAATTCAAGTCAAATTTCACACCAAAAAATACCTAACTTCTTATCAAGAACATTGAATTAATCCTTAAATGTTAAGGATCAATTTGTTTGCTTGAAATAAAAATTTCTCTAGGGTTTAAGAGTTAAACTTTAGGGAAGTTTTGTTGCCATTCTTGAGTGATCAAACCACCTTTTGGTCACCAAGATTTGTTTATCAAGAAACTTGATTTGGTGAAGGTAGAAGAATGTCAAAGAGCTTGGTCAGAGAAGGCACGTGGAAAGAAACGTCTGGTGATAAACTACAAGAATATGGTGGATTTTGAAGAATTGAAACAACAATTCTCTCCATTTTGGTCAGAGTCTCATAGTGACTTTAATCATCCAAAGCCACTAGCTATTGTAGGTAATTTTATTTTATAAATTTACTAGTTTTTGCCCGTGCCTACGGCACGGTGTTACAGTATTTGGCCCGTGCCTACAGCACGGTGTTACAGAATTAAATGATTTTATTTTTTAATTAAATGATGTCCGTGCCTACGGCACGACACGGTGTTACAGAATTAAATGATTTTATTTTTTAATTAAATGATGCCCGTGCCTACAGCACGGTGTTACAATATTTGGCCCGTACCTACGGCACGGTGTTACAGAATTAAATGATTTTATTTTAACTTTCTATTTTTTAATTTGAAAATTTTGACCATTTCCATCAATCAATTCATTCGCTTTCTTCCAATTACCAATGAAATTATCTGAGCCGTTAATTAAGCCACATAAAGGGAGCCGTTGGATGCACTCTCTTTCCTCCAACACCATTCTCCTTTATTATATAGATTGTTGGGTGGTTGTTGTCGAAAAAATTGTTTATGGAATTGTTGGATAATTATAAGCATGTATGTGAGGAATTTTTAAGCATTAAAGTGTATGAAAATTAATGTATGGATGATATATTGATTTTATATGCTTGATTTATATTTGACAATTGTTGGAAAATATTTTGATGCTTGGATTAATTTATTAATGTTGATAAATTTATTAAAGTGTTTAGAATATTTATTTAAGCTTATGGGAATTATAATAATGCATGGAAAAGTAATATATGATGATGTATGATTTTTAGTACATTGGAATAATTTTAAGTTTATGAAAATAAATATTTTAATACACTTTTTAGGATATTGTCGGAAAAAAAAAAAAAAAAATTACTTGTGATTTGATCTTACGCGCGCTACATATCGCGTTCCTCCGTTACACTCTGATATGGAAAATGCAGCAAATGGAGCACGTAAATATAATCAGCGGAGAAAATTAAGTACAATAATATTATAAAATGTATACAAAATCAAACCAAACAAATGAATCCTTTCATCACCAAACAAGAAGCAATCTGAAGTGATTTTTTTTTTTTTTTAATTTATACATGTGATGCAAAAAATAAAAATAAAAAAACCAAATAATATGTCTTCACAAGCAGGCATCCAATACACAGCAGCAACACAAGGCAGCAAAACTGCAAAATCAACAAACAAATTAACCAAATCAATCACCATGTATACATATAGTTTAATAATTTTCTGTTAACTTATATAATACTATCATTTTATTTAATAATTCTCAGGCAAGGACATCCGTATGTGACGGACTCTTTATTGATACATACCATCCTTTCCAGAAGCCATCACCCCTGGACTTGGTTTCTACAGGAGGATGATTTTGAGCATATCCATGATCACCCTCTTTCGTGGGATAACCAGGGGGCGGCGGCGGCGGCGGCTCTACGGTAGATGGTGGTGGATATGTTACTGCAATACTCCAATAAATAAAAATATAGTCAATTATGATTAATCAATGTCAAATTTATATTTTAAAACATACGGACATTTGCACTCAATTATTACCTGGAGGCTGATTTTGATTATAAGAACTCATATTTCTAAGAAAAGGAGATTAATTATAACAAAGAAGATAGTTTGTTATGGGTGAGAGAGTTTGAAGATGGTGTATTTATATGTAGAGTGGAACAACAAGGGCGGTTGCTGGCACCGCGTGAAGACCGAGTTATAAAATAATTTAATTGAAGCAGGTAACAAGGCTAAGGAATAAGATTCTGAATTAAAGTGGGCTCTGGCCTAAGCTTTTTATTTTTTATTTTTTATTTTTTATTTTTATAATTTACTTTATGTCCTTTTCAATTTGGCCGCCCTAAGCTTTTACTTATTATCTTTTTTATTTTATCATTTTGTCATAAATGTAATTCATGTATAACGTAAGTATTAAAAGAAATTGATATATCAAGACTTTATAAAAAAAAATTAATTAATTTTGAAGTCCATTTGTATGTGGCCAATGTGATTTTTATACTTGTAGTCGTAAATGATTCAAATCAAAAGATTTTATAGTCTTCTGTGATTTTCAGTTTACTAGTTTCCTTCATGTCATATAATTTGTGTTGGTTATATAGTGCCATTAAATATCAATCTAACATGTTTTTAACAATCAAATCTAAAATATAAAAAATAGATCTACACTATCATGCAAACCCTAAAACTTTGAAAAAGAAGAAAACCTGGAAAATTGATGAATGCAATGGTCCAGGTCGAGAATATTCTCTGTCCTTAAGAACTTATCAGCACCATCTCAGTGCTTTACGGATTTTGTGGCTAATGTTCTCCCAGGATAGCCCGGATTCCTCTTGTTCAAGGGGCACTCATTAACAAGATCTCGAACTTGGAAATGGAGGAAACTTTCTCTTTAATAAAAAACGAAAATAGTGACACAAGACTTTTTCATCAACTGGATGCCAAGAATGAACTACAAAACTCCTTTAAATAGACATGGAATGGTGCTTTAAGGGCACCATTTGGTTTGGGGTGCAATCCTCCCAAGGATTATGCCCATTTTTCATTAACCATTTGGAGTTTTGAGTATTCTTATAAATTGGAGGAAATATCTCATTGGGTACCAATCAAAAGACATGTCTCTCCTCAATCCATAACTCAAATAATTAGAGAATTTACAACAATCCCCCACAATTCTCTAAATATTCATGCAGATACTAGAGAGAGTTTCCATGAACTAAAGCTGCATTGAAACATGTAGCTTTCGCCATGAACCTTTCCTAGTGAATGACAATCGGATTTACTTGGCAAACCAGTGACCCATAGTCTTGAACTGTTTTACCGTTGGTGTAAACCAGGACAATTACCAACACACAGTTTTACTTCGACCATTTCACATTCTATAGTTGTATTCATTTCGGCCCTGAACAATGGTCCTGGATTCATCAAGTACTTTAGGGTAACCCGCCTTTAAAAGTTCCTATGGAAGCGGCCTCATTTCTTACTTGAAATAGGTAATATACTATGAAGAGGTAATCTTTCATTATCTCTATTAGGACTCGTCTCCTAATATAGTGATCATTAAAAGCCTTAGTTTATCCTAACCTTGACATACAACACTCGGCGTCATTATCGGAATGGGAAAGAGTACAAAACTCTTCAGTGCTTGTTTTGAATAGCACAAAGTTTTAGTTGTCCCTTTTGAACCTTGATCTTGGGATCTCCAGTCAGCTAGGTTGGGTTTCCACAGTGACAATTCTTAGATTATAGGCTTCAAGCCCATTCTCTTCGATGACTTCTCAACTTACTCTCGAGGTAAACCTTTAGTTAGTGGATCCGCTAGGTTTCTTTTGACTTAACATAATCGATTGATATTATATCACTTGAGAGATGGTATTATGTCTCCGACGTATGTGTCAAGACTTACCATTATACATTGTATTTTGGGCTCTTCCAATAGCCGATTGGCTATCACAATGTATGCTAATCGCTGGCACCGGTTTGGGCCAACTAGGAATATCCTCCAGGAAGTTTCTAATCCATTCTGCTTCTTCCGCTGTTTTGTCTAATGCTATGAACTCTGATTCCATAGTAGACCGGGCAACACATGTTTGCCTCGAGGATTTCCATGACACGACTGCATTATCAAGTGTGAAAGTAAATCCACTCGTAGATTTGGAATCCACTGTATCAGATATCCAGTTAGCATCGATGTATCCTTCTAGAACAGCAGGATATCTCCCTGTAATGTAGCCCATATTTTGAAGTTTCTCTCAGATACCTCAAAACTCTTACTATGGCTTTCCAGTGGTTATGTCCTGGATTACTCGCATATCTGCTAGCGATATCAGATCGTGTGCAATTCGTGAGATACATCAGACTTCCGATGATTCTCGAGTACTCTAATTGCGATACACATGAGCCAATATTCTTTGATAAATGAAGAGTTAAGTTAGCTACTCCCAAATCTTTCATATCAAATTTACTGGATAACACTTTCTTGGTAGACTGATTCTGTTCATGATTACTACTAATTATCAACATATCGTCTACGTAGAGACACACAATGACATATCCTTTTTTAGTTGATTTGGTGTATACACACTTATCACACTTATTGGTTTTGAACCCACTTGACAACATTACTTTGTCAAATTTCTCATGCCATTGTTTACAAGGATTTTACAAGTTTGCACACCTTCTATTCTTGTCCAGCAATATTAAACCCTTCTGGTTGTTCCATGTAAATCTCTTCATCCAATTCATCACTCAAGAATGTCGTCTTTACATCCATTTGATGTATTTCAAGACCAAATATAGCTGTTTGGCTATGAGCATTTTTATCGATGTGATACGAGTCACTGGTAAATAGGTGTCAAAGCAATCAAGACATTCTTTTTATCTATAACCTTTTTATGACAACGCTTGCCTTGTACTTATCTATTGATCCATCCTGTTTCATCTTCCGTTTGAATATCCATTTGTAGCCCAATGGCTTACAATCTGGAAGAAGATCAACCAACTCCCAAGTATGGTTTTGTAGGATTGAATCAATCTCACTGTTGATAGCCTCTTTCCACAAATATGCATCTATCGATAACATTGCTTCCTTATAGCTTTGAGGCTCATTTTCTAACATGTATGTCAGAAAATTGGGTCCAAATGACTTAGACGTTCTAGCTCTCTTCTTTCGTCTAGGTTCATTTGCCTTAACATTTCCATGTTGATCTGACTCTTGGTCAACCTGATCACTGTCCTTGACAGTATCAATAGATCTTTTGAAAGACTCTCTTCTTTTTCTTTCCTTACAAGGAAATGTCTCTTCAAAAAATGTTACATTCATTGACTCAATCATCACATTCAGATTGATGTCAGGAATCTCATACTTGTGTACCAAGAATCGATACGCACTACTGTTGTGAGCATATCCGATAACTATACAGTCAACAGTTTTGGGTCATATTCCACCTTCTTAGGTTTAGGAACCATTACCTTAGCAATTGGAAAGACACCCCCACGTTTTCAGATATTTGTAGGAAGGTACATAAACTTTCCACAACTCATATAGTGTCTTATCCAATCTCATGTGAGGAAGCTTGTTCAGAACGTAGTTCGCGGAAAGTAGGGTTTTCCCCCACAAGTTCTGAGGTAAACCAGAACTAGTCAACATGACATTCATCATTTCCTTCAATGTTCGGGTTTTGCACTCAGCAATCTCGTTTGTTGAGGAGAATAAGGAGTGGTGGTTTTGTGAATAATTCTGTGCACGGTACAATATTCACCAAATGGTGACACATATTCACCTCATATATCACTCATGATTCTCTTGATTTTCTTGCCAAATTGATTTTCAACTTCGTTCTCAGTGTATAAAGCTCTCAATAGCTTCATCTTTGCTCCTCAGTAAATACACATAACTGAATCTTGTGCTATCATCGATAAAAGTGACAAAATACTTTTTACCGCGTCTTGTTTGCATAATATTCATATCACACACATCAATGTGCACAAGTTCCAAGAGTTCAGAACTTTTTTATATGGAATGAAATGATGTTCTATGTATTTTTGCTTCAACACATGTCTCACTCTTATGTTGGCTATCAATTGCAAATTTAGGTATAAGGTCCATGTTAATTAATTTACACATCGTACCATAATTAACATATCCTAAACTCTCATGCCATACATTTTGTGACTCAATAATATAAGCAGAAGTTGTAGCTTTATTATTAACACTGTGTCGATTGACAATTATTACAATGAATTTGAAAAGGCCCTCAGTGAGGTATCATTTTTCAATATAGACATCATTTTTTGTCAATACAAACTTGTCAGAAACAAATACAAATCCGAGACTAAGTTCTTCCAAATATCTGGAACATGCAGACATTCTTCAATGTAAGCTCCGTTCCAGATGTCATCTTCAGAACCACTGTGTCTTGTCCAACCACTCTAGAGGTAGACGAATTTTCCATAGTCAGATGATCACCACTATCGACCTTCTGATACAAGGAAAGCATCTTGCTATCAGCACAGATATATCGAGTAGACCCATTATCTATCCACCATTCTCTCGGATTCCCAACCAAGTTGGCTTCAGTTACCATTGCTGAGATTCATTTCTGAAATCTCATCAATTAACTGCTCATCTTCAGCGACATCGGCCTCATTTTTCTTGTCTTTGTCGTGAGACTTCTTGTTTCTTCATTCTTTTGTCATGTGACCGCTTTTCCCACGGTTGTAGCACTTTTCCTTGAACTTCTTTCAAGCTTGGGAAGAATCAGCTCCACTGTTCTTTCTCTTAAGAATCAGCTCCACTGTTCTTTCTCTTCTTGCTACCAGTTACACCCTCGACGATGTTGGCCTTAGACTCCATAGTCTTGTAGCTGGCCTTCTCGGATTTCCTATTGTTCTCTTCGATCCTCAATCGAACTCCACGGTCTTCAAGGCTCATCTGCTTCTTTTTATGTTTCAGATAGCTCCTGAAGTCCTTCCATGATGGAGGAAACTTTTCAATTATGGTGGCAACTTGAAACGTCTCTTAGAGTTTTATACATCCATCTAGTATTTCATGAATGATCAACTGCAGTTCACCCAACTGAGATACCACCGTCCTTGAATCTACCATCTTATTGTTCGGGAACCTACCCATGACAAATTTCTTTTGTTTGGCATCATCGAGTTTGTATTTCTTCTCGAGAGATTCCCAGAGAATCTTCGCAGAAGACATGCCTTGATACACATTGTACAAGGTATTGTCAAGTCCATCTAAAAGGTAGTTCTTGCACAAGAAGTCTCCAGACAGTCATGTCTATTCTCACAGCTCCTTTGCCGTTTCCGATTCACCCTCCACAGGGACCCGGAGGATATTTGAGGAAATTAACCAACTGGAGAATTGTCAGGTAGAATAGCATTTTGCTCAGCCACTTTTTAAAGTTTGCCCCACCAAACTTTTCCGGTTTTTCTCCATGAGAAACTGGTACTGTGATGTTTCCGCTAGCCATATGTAACTGGAACAACCAATAGGGTCAATAAGTCTACTAAAGACAAATTGTACAACGATTAACAAATGATCTTGTTCAAATGATATACCAAGTTTCCACTTGTTGTTCTATTTGACAGAAGTACTAATAAACACAAAACCTTGAATTCCTACTAAGGTTTCTTATGGAAAGTAGATAAGGAATATTCCCAGAGGACGAGGGGGTCCGGAGTAACCACTTAAGTTCCTGACCACTTAGGCTCTTATCGCTTTTTTGACAGAATATCTTAAACATTTCCTCAACAGAATCTTTTAGCAATTCAAACTTTAGTATTTCACTTTCAAATGTCACAATATAGTATACGATATGTTTAGATATATGTGTATGTGTCAATCAAGATTGGATGGAATTACTTGTGTATGAATACACTTTAAATTTTCAACCTATTATGCAACAACAATTACGTTTCAACTTTATCACTATGTGTATGCTTGTGATAATTGAACACCTTAATAATAACTTAAATCTATACTACCAATTAATGTGATTCAGTATATGATTTACTAAGTTAATATTATTCTACGTCTTTTTCAATTTTAGACACAATTTCAGGACCTAGTTCGTTAGTGTCGCATTCATATCTACGTTCGAACGAGATTGTTCAGTGTGTGTATGTTCGTACCGCGTTCGAGAACGTGTTCGAACGAAATGTTCCAGAGAGTTCACGTTTGTATAGCATTCGAGCACGCGTTCGAATGATGTGTTCCAGAGAGTTCATGTTCGTATAGCGTTCGAGAACGCGTTCGAACGAAAATATTCCAGAGATTCTATGTTTGTATCACGTTTAAGACGCGTTTGAACGTTCTTAGGCAAAAGACTTGCGTTCGAGGTGCGTTTGAAGACGCGTTCGAACACTCTTATGAATTTTCATATTTTTGCCTTCGCGTTTGTCGGGCGTTCGAACGGCCTACGTGTTTTTCATGCACATACTATTTTTTCTAGAAATTTTCTTAACTACGCATGCGATTTACTATTTAACAACATTTGTTGGTAAGTTCTTAAGATTGTTGGTTATATAGTGTCATTAAACATCAATCCAACATGCTTTTAACAATCAAATACATAACATAAAAAATAGATCTACACTATCATGCAAACCCTAAACCTTTGAAAAAGAAGAAAACCTGTAAAATTGATGAATGCAGTAGTCCAGGTCGAGAATATTCTATGTCCTTAAAACTTATCAGTCTCGTCTCAGTGCTCTACGGATTTTGTGGCTAATGTTCTCCTAGGATAACCCGAATTCCTCTTGTTCAAGGGGCACTCCTTAACAAAATCTCGAACTTGAAATTGAGGAAATTCTCTCTTTAATTAAAAAAAAAAAAAATAGTGAGACACGAGACTTTTTCATCAACTGGATGCCAAGAATGAACTTCAAAACTCCTTTAAATAGACATGCAAGGGTTCATTTTAAGGCACCATTTGGTTTGGGATGCAACTCTCCCAAAGGTTATGTCCCTTTTCATTAACCATTTGGAGTTTTGAGTATTTTTATAAATTGGAGGACATGTTCCATGGGGTACCCATCAAAAGACATGTCTCTTCTCCATCCATAACTCAAATAATTAGATAATTTACAAGAATTTGTACAAATGTATTTATATAATAATTTATAATTGTTTCGTTATTATAAGATTTAGACTCGCATAGTGTACTTTCAAATGGTATCTAAAATATGATTTTTATTTTTTTATTTTATTTTGATCTAAAACAACGTGATGACCGGGTCCTAAGAAAAAAAATTGTAAAATTTGTAATTAGTAGTTAAAAATATTAATTTGATCAAATCCAAAAAAAAAAAAAAAAAATCCATAATTTTAGAATATTAATTTTGTTTTTTAAAATGGCATACATATAATTGATAAACCACAAGTTAGAATTGAAACGTGTACGTGCGATTACATAACATTAACACATGTCATGTATTTATAGAGCCGGTTATGGTCTGCTACCTTACTCTGAAAGAAACATGGACCACAAATATATATATAATATATATTTTATTCCCCTTGTTTTCAACGTTACGACGGCAATGATGAATGAATTGCTTTTTTTTGGTATTTCCATAAAAAAAAAAAAAAAAAAAAAAAAAAAAAAAAAAAAAGGTATTATGCTAAAAGGATAAATAAAATGTATTTTTTAAATATTTTGAGAGTGATTAAAAGTTAAAATTATTAATTTTTATTTAAAAAAAAATTGAGAGTAAATCACGATTAAAAATCATATTTTTTTTTACCCTTAATTAAATTATTAAAAAATATATTTTGATCAAATCATGATTTTATTATCTCATCACAGATCAAATCATAGTTAAAAAATATTTATTTTTTAGATTATTATTTATTTATTTATTTTGCATAAATTTAAAATCCAGCCCTCTTGCGGAAGCACCTGATGATCATTCCTGACACCATCTTAGAAGACATGGTAATACCATCGACACTCTTTCCCCGATTAAAAGCCCCCAACACTCCTTCATCTCTTGTTAAAATTTGTTGGGGTGCTACATTAACATCCTCATATACTATTTCGAATTTATTATTGGTTAATTTTGAATTTAACATATATATCAACATATTACTAAACTAACGTACTACATCATCAATAAATCAGTCTCATATAAAACGTTTTCTCAATTTAACCATGAAAACTCTATCACACTCATAGTGCCACATAATACAATCATCAAAATTATAAGATGACACCTTTTGCTGCAATGTTCATGGCCAATCCTACTATATTTTCCATTTGTAATAAAAATAATTGGATTATCATTAAACATGTAAAGAAAAATTATAAAGTTTATTTCACATTCGAAAGTTGGATTGGGTTATCGTCAACCTTGTAAAGAAGATTGTAATGGTTTGATTGACATATCTGAAGTTCAACCGGTTTAATAATTCTTCAAGTGGATGGTTTTGAGGAGTGGACAAGTTTACTAAACTGCGTAAAAATACGTGTGTATAATTTTTCTAACCTTATCTTTTGTATTTATAATTGATATAATTACTTAGGATTAAGATATTGGTTATTACTTGAAATTGGTTAGTTGAGATCATATTTGGATTGGAAATTATTTAGCTATATTTGCTATTATTGAGAATGTGTTAATTTTGGATGGTGTCGAGGGATTTGAGCATTGAGTAGAGTTGATAATTAGGAGTATAAGTTTGAAGTTGCATGCATTAAAGTTAAATTCACCCGCTATCGGTTATTTAGATCATATATTTAGAGACTTCGAATATCAAGATCTTTTTTTTTTTTATATATAAGATAATATTAGATATTCAAAATAAAAAACCATATTACTATCCTTAACAACAAGACTCGAACCCATAAAGTAAGATGAGGAGGTGACTAACCAACTCACCTGAAAAGTTGTTTGAAAATATTTTCATTAGATAGTATGTAATTTTATTACAAAATGGCCATTAGAAATCATATTTCATAATTCATATCCTTATAATTGATAAACACTAAAAAGTGTATATTTATTAAAATGAAAATTAAATATTTTACACTTATAGTTTCATTAATATACTAATTTAGTAAATTTATGAAATAGTAATTAAATTTATATTTTATATATTTTTATTGTGATTTTCATTTCTATGTAGGTGAAATAATACATTGGATGCATTAGAGGTGTTCACGGGTCGGGTCGGGTCGGGTTTTTCAAAATTTTGTTAGACCCGATCGGGTCGGGTCAAGCGAAAATCGGGTCGCGGGTCGGGTCGTGGCAAAATGTAACCCGATTGGGTTCGGGTCGGGTCGGGTCGTCGGGTTATTTTTTTAAAAAAAAAAATTTTTTTTTTGAATTAATTATTTTGAAATATAATATTAGTTATTTTATGTCCTAAAAATTATCATATATATAAAGTTTTAATGCAAAAAAGTAATAACAAATGAAATAATCCTAAAAACTTTAAAAATAATAATAAATATTTTAGAAAATTAATAAAAATTTAAAAAATAATACTTTTTATATCGGGTCGGGTCGGGTCGGGTCAAGGGAAGCAAACCCGTTGCCCAACCCGAAAATTTCGGGTCGGGTCGGGTCGGGTCAAATTTTTACAAATTTTTTATAAACCCGACCGGGTCGGGTCGGGTCATTGCGGGTCGGGTCGGGTCGCGGGTCGACCCGACCCTATGAACACCCCTAGGATGCATAACTAGAAGACAGATAAGAAATTTGGATTTTGGAGGCCAAAAACTTGAAAGAGTGTTCTGAAATCTAATAGTGTACAATTTAGAAAATTTCAAGTTTGCGCAAATTTTGTATTTTGGTCATAATATTTTACTCCTATATCAGATTGAGATGATTCTAGTTGCAGATGAAAGAATACTCAAATATCTACAATTTTGCTCTTTATAAGATTTTATAGTTTTGATATTTTCAAGGTCGAATTTGGTGAATAAGCCAATGTGTGATGCATGTAATTTTAATTATTAGAAAACAAGGCAAAAAGCAAAAAAAAGTTTAAATGTCACAATCCCCTAGCCACAATATTTTATTTTATTGTTCCGGACTGATTAAAAATTTTCAATCACTTCAAAACAATTCACTGTTTTTATTTTTACTCAAATTATTATTTTATCTTATTAAATTTATTCTTTGTGGATCGATCTCAGACTTACCGGGTTATTTTGTTATTTCGACACTCTTATATTTGAGAGTAAAGAATCACTTTGTGAGTGTGTCAATAATCTAAAGAGAGTATGTGCAACAAAATAAATTGACAAAGTGAATTTGTATTGAATCAAAATGTGATAAATTGTAATTAATATCAAGACTCGTATTCGATTTGCTTAATAAATAAATTCTAACACTCTGTTTGGAACAAATAATTTCATAAAATTTTGTGGAATTCATTCACAAACCTAAAAATTTATGTTTGGAATTGAAAAAAAAAATGTTGATTTCAATTCCATCACTTCAATTCTATGAAATTGATTATAACTAATTCAAATCCCATCAAAATTGATGGGATTTCCAAATAAATTCTACACAATTAAAATAAATAACTTTATTTGATAAAATTGCCCCCTTTTTTATTTTCACATTATACTCCTCTTTCTTATTCTCTCCATTCTTCTCTCTCAAGACTATACTTTTCCCTCTTCTCTCTTTATTTGGGCAATATGCGCAGAGGATTCAACTGCAGCACCATCATATCGACGATTTCCTATCAATACTTGTTTATTCACGTGAGTGTTATTATTATTAGTTATTTATTTATTTTCTTTTTGTCACATGAATTAGGATTTTCTGTTAGGGATTTATTTATTCCTTATGCCATGTTTATTTTGATTATTTATTTAGTTTACTCTATACTTTATGTCATTGAAATTGATCTCGAGAAAAAATATAGGTTTTCTATTATTCAATTTGTTTTTTTTTTTTTTTTATAAAACTTTTATCTCAATAGCTATAATGATAGGAGATTTTTTTAAATAAATAGTCATATTATATTTGCAGGTAATTATCGATTCGAAGATTTTTTTTTATTTTCAAGTTTTGTTTTCGATTTTTTATTTTCAGATTTTTTTAGGAGCATAGGTTTCGTTTCTTACACAAAATTTTATGAGAGTTGCGTACTAATACTATAGCATATTCGCCGTTGAAGAATTTTTCCAGATTCATATTTATTTTTCCTTGAGTGCTTTGTTGCTGATTTACTTGAGCAAAATAATGATATCGGAAAAAGATAATTTTCTTTTTGTAAATATAAAATGTTGGTTTTGATGGCTTTAGTTAATGGTTGAAATGGTCAGTCTTCGTGCATATAATTTATTGATGGTGTTTTTTAGGTCCTATGCCTGCAGAAAGTGCGATACCATTCTCCTGTATGATCTCTCCAGATCCGACCGGGTAAAAAAGGTAAAACATACTCGGTAAAATTGTCATCCTACCCGACCTCATTAAACCGAGCACTTGATGGTAAATAACCGACCACTTTGGATCATGACCGGGCACATAAAAAGATCGGCAGAAACATTCTCAGTCCCAAAGACCATCATGACCGACTTCTTAAAGACCGAGCATATGGCGAGACGTGCTCCAGAAAATAAGATATCCTATTCCTACGGATAGGGTAACAAATTGTCCTATTTCCATGGGGCAAACTGATGAGTTAGTGTCCTAGTACGATAAAAGAAGTAAAAGTAGTTTTGACTAGGAATCCTTATGGCAACGGGAAATTGTTTCAATTAGGAAATCTTGTAACAAAAGGAATCTGATTTCTTTAACATTATAAATGGAATGGTAGAGCATAGGGGTGTTCATAGGGTCGGGTCAACCCGCGACCCGACCCGACCCGACGTGACCCGACCCGACCCGCTCGGGTTTATAAAAAAATTTGCAAAATTTTAACCCGACCCGACCCGACCCGAATTTTTCGGGTTGCTCAACGGGTTTGTTATCATTGACCCGACCCGACCCGAATCTATAAAATATATAATTTTTTTATTATTTTCCTAAAATATGTATTATTATTTTTAAAATTTTTACTATTATTTCATTTGTTTATTGTTTTTTTGTATTAAAATTTTATATATATGATATTTTTGGGACATAAAATAACAAATATTAATATTTCAAAATAATTAATTCATTTTTAAAAATTATTATTTTTTTAAAATGACCCGCGACCCGACCCGACCCGAACCCGATCGGGTTCCGCCTCACCACGACCCGACCCGCGACCCGATTTTCCCCCGACCCGACCCGATCGGGTCTAACAAAATTTCAAAAACCCGACCCGACCCGACCCGTGAACACCCCTAGTAGAGCATGTGTAAAGGGGCATCAGAATCATTATCAATCTCATTGTGATTAGATTTGTAAACACAAGAACAGATCTGAAAAGCATATTTCAGTAATAAAAGTATCATCCTTTTTGTGCCCGTAGACGTAGGTGTGATCAAAATCCACCGAAACACGTTAAATCTCCTTGTAGATTGGCGTATTATCTGCTTTTTCTGCTAAGTTTGCTTTTGGTTCCCTCATAAACCAAACAAATTCACTATTGAGGGAGGATTGTCCTGCGGTGATATTCCCATATTGCCCTGAGACCAAAATCAGCCGTCAACAGTTGGCGCCGTCTGTGGGGAATTTCGCAACAAAAAGCAATTCACGAAAAAGGCAATGGCAGAAGGCGAAAATCATCAATCTTTCGAGGAGTTCAGCAACAGACTGAATGAAAAAGATGGAAGAAAGCATGAAATCCATGGTGGATCGGCTGGAGAAAATGGAGGGAACAAACAACGAGAGACCCGAAGCCGGAACCAGTCGAAGAAGAGGTGAAAAAGCAGAAGGGAAAAGGGTGGTAGATACAAGTGAAGACGATGGACCCAGGAGGAGGGGCCCCTACGGGATAAAATCCGTAGTTGTAGAAAAGGATTCACAAACAGAGGACACATGAGAAGAAGAAGAAGGAAGACAATCACCAGATCCCTCATATGATAGTCTCCGTGACTTCAGAAGAGCGGACATGGAGTATAGCGAGAATGTGCGGGAAATTTCAAGGCATGAGGATCGCCGCACCCGGGGCAATGGACGCGCAGAGGTTCATAGAAGAAGACATGGCGGCACGAGCAGTGAGATAAAGTCTTGGTTAAAAAAGGAGATGACCAAATGAGGGGTAGGCCTCAAGGCTGATGCAGGAGATGCCCGGGACGGTGAGGAGGAATCTCCCCTCACGGAAGAAATAAGGTCGGCAAAATTCCCAAAGCGATTCAACATGCCGACCATGACATCGAAAGCTTTGTCATGTTGATGGAAGTTCAGGGAGTGGTAGGAGATGCCATCTGCAAAGTGTTCCCCCCAACTTTGGGTGGACCCGCCATCCTATGGTACAGAAGTCTGGCCCCGAGGAGCATCGGAAGCTTCACACAGCTTAAGAGATCGTTCGTTCGACACTTTAAAGGTCTGCGTCCCCAAAAAGACAATTGGAGAATTGAGGCTTATGAAGATGAAAGATGACGAGCCCCCTGAAAAATTTCATTGAGAGGTACCACAATATGGTACTCGAGGTCGGAGGGTATGAGTCCCAAGAGGCCCTAGAAAGTTTAAAGGGAGCCCTAAGGGTCAGAAAACTATGGACTCACCTAAGAATCCAAGACACACCAGATTACGCTACCGCTCTGGAGGTAGCCCGTAAATTCGTCCTGTTAGAAAGCGAAGAAAAAGATCTCCCGGAGGGGGACAACCATTAGAGAAAGGACAACAAGAGCAGAGGCCCCCCGCCGGCCGGACAGGGAGTTCAAAAAACTCATTCCAAGACACAAAGAATTCAAACCAATGCCTAGAAGGGACCAGGAAAGAGGGGTCCCTACCCAAGTAAACCGTGGTCCGAGAAGAAGCATATATTCCCTTAAGCAAGCCACCGGGGGAAATCATAATGGAGATACAAGGAAAATACCTCTTAATGGAACCCAACCTTAGGAGATTCCCCCCTGATAAGAGAAACAAGAAGTCTTACTGCATACATCATAATCTACGGGGACATACAACGGACGAGTGCAAGGATTTGAGGGAACAGATGGAAGACCTAGCCCGGAATGGGTACTTAAATGGTTATATCGACCATGAAACAATGGCGGCCAGACAGAGGGCACGAAGCCGACAAGTGAACATCATCGCGGGGGGGAAAACACTGGCCGGAGACTCTAACCGGTCAAGGACAAACTATAGCCGAACTCAAGGGGCATGGGTGCTAGAAACAGAGAGGTCCCCGGCACTACGAGGAAGTAGGTCGGTACCCATAATGTTCACCGACGAGGATACTCGGGGGTAAGTTTCCCCCATGACGATGCGCTAATAATCAAAGCTACAATCGACGGCACAGAGGTAGATAGAATCTTGGTAGATCCCGGAAGTGCAGTAGATATAATCTCCAAGGAATCCTTAGCCTGGGAGTAGAGTACGCGACTCTAACCAATGACGACACCCCTTATACGGTTTCGGGGGCTCAACGGTCGTCCCGCTTGGAAGAATACAATTAGCAATGACGATCGGGACTCCCCCCAGAACCCAAACATTCATGATAAATTTCACGATGGTGGACTGCATGAGCAGTTACCAAGTCATTATCGGCCGGCCTTTCATGATGAAAACAAAGGTTGCGATGTCCTGCTATTACTTAAAACTAAAATTCCCCACCCGGGAAGGGATCAGGATAGTATGCGGGAGTCAAAAAATAGCCCGTAGCTGTTTTGCCACTCTCTCACGAGAGACCCTTTGCATTGAAGAAGGCACCAAGAAGAGGCAGAGGGGGGAGAACGAGGAAAATGCAAGAAAAGACCCAGGTCCTCGGCCAAATAAAGTTGCCCGACTACGAGCAGCTGAAGAATTAGAAGAGATAAAGCTGTTCGGACCAGAGAAAAGCATAAAGATATGGGGAAACTTGGATGAAACCCTGTTAAAATATTTACGGGAGTACCCCGACATCTTCGCGTGGGGGCACAATGACATGCCCGGGATTGACCCAAAGTTCATCAGTCACCGCTTGGTAGTAAACCCGTCTCACAAACCGGTCAGACAGAAGAGAATAATCTTTAATCAAGAACGGTGCATGGCGGTGGCATCTGAAGTGAGAAAATTGTTAAAAGCCGGCTTCATCAGAGAAGTAAAGTACCCAGAGTGGGTGTCAAACGTAGTATTGGTGAGGAAATCTAATGGAAAATGGAGGATGTGTGTAGATTTCACCGACCTCAATAAAGCATGTCCAAAAGACAGCTTTCCTCTACCGAATGTGGATCAACTGGTAGATGCAACAGCTTGCCAGGGACTCCTAAGCTTCATGGATGCCTTCTCAGGGTACAACCAGGTCAAGATGCATCCTGAAGACGAGGAGAAGACAACTTTTGTCACCGATTAAGGACTGTACTATTACTAAGTAATGCCCTTCAGACTGAAGAACGCAGAGGAAACTTTTCAAAGGCTGGTAAACAAAATTTTCAAACCACTCATCGGCACTTCAATGTTGGTATACGTGGGCGACATGATAACAATGTCCAGAGAACCAAGAGGTCACGTGACTGACCTAAAGAAAACCTTCGAATTGCTGAGAAAACACAATTTAAAACTCAATCCAGAGAAGTGTGCATTCGGAGTGGCCTCATGAAAATTTTTAGGCTACATGGTGAGTTCCCGAGGCATAGAAGCCAACCCTCAAAAGATACAAGCCGAACTGGACTTAAAATCCCCTATAACAATTAAAGAGGTGCAAAGTCTAATAGGCAAGGTCGGCGCGCTCAACCGATTCATCTCTCGAGCGACCGACAAATGCCACTTCTTCTTCAAAATCATCAAGAAGGCCCAAAAGGGGTCGAGGTCGGGCTACGTCCCACCGATTCTATCTTTTGGACTGGGGATGTAACATTCCCTCAGGGCCAAGTATTCCTTACAGCTCGGGGTCGGCCTACGTCCCACCGAGTCTATCTTTTAGACTGGGGACGTAATATTACCCCAGGGCCAAGTATTCCTTACAGCTCGGGGTCGGGCTACGCGCCACCGAGTCTATCTTTTGGACTGGGGACGTAACATTCCCCCAGGGCCAAGTATTTCTTATGGCTCGGGGTCGGGTTACGTCCCACTGGTTGCATCTCACCATCCGTGTTTCTCACAACTCGGAGTCAATCCTCAACCACTGAATAATTTGGGTCTCGGTCCGTGTTATCCCCTCACGAACAGGCCTTAAGTGATCGTTTGAAGAGGGTTACCTAAAGCAAAAGAACAGGAGAAAAGAGCAGAAACACTTATATATTTGAATAAAATATGAAGTGTTATTACAAAAAAGAAAAGTATACACTTGGCCCCGTCCGGGTTACCTCTTCTCAATCAGCCCGCATAGGGGCGAGAAATTCTTCCTCGGCTGGCTCAGACGGCGGATGGATCGGCTCGGCCTCAGAAGGGGGGACAACAGCTTCAACTGCGTCAACCCGGGAGACCCCTACTTCGAGGATTGAAGGTGGAACCTCAGAATGGTCCTCATCAGGAGCAGGAACCTCAGGACGGTCTTCTTGAGGAGCTGGGAGAACCGGGGCGATCGAAATCGGTTCGGGATCCATCACTTCTTCAGCAGAAGGGGGTAGCCACCTCTGAAACTCTTCCTCGGACATTTCCCCTTTACAAAAGCGGATGGCCGCATGAATAGGACCCATGTCTAAATCAGGTAGAACCGTAGGGATGATTTCCGCACAATCACCGACCCATTCAAGACGGATGGAGTCCCTCTCGGCCTCCCACTCAAGTTCTCTATCCCTAAACTCGGCACGGGCCCGTACCAGTTCCTCCTCCTTGGCCCGCAACTTATACTCCACACTGCCTATTTCCACCTTGAGGATCCTGATCTCAGCCTGGGCATCCGTCAAACTTGCTTTAGCTTCTTCAGTGTTTTTCCGCTCTAGAGTAGCAGAAGCCCTAAGAGATTTGTTTGTTTTAAGAGCATCAGCCGCAGCCAGCTCATGTTCTCTATTCCTTTCTTCCGCACTCGCAAGTTTGGCCTCCACTTCAGAAAGCCGATTCTGAAGCCTTTGGGCCTGACCGCCCTCAGACAAAAGGCTCAAAAACATATCTTTATTTTTAGCTGTCAGGTAGTTTGCCTGTCAGAAAGAAACAAAAGAATCAGAAAATAAACCAAGTCAGGAAGACACATCGGGAATGAAGGAAAGAAACACAACCTTGGCCATCTGAGAACATAGCTCCGCAACCACCTCCTCGGGGGAAAGGTCCTCGTACCCCGGAATCTTCTCCGGAGGTACAGCCTCGGCCAGCTCATTGAAAGCCGGCACCAGGTGGGAAGTAGCCTCTCTAATATCCTTCCCGAGGTCGTCAACGCCGAGGATCACAGAGCCCTTCCGCTTTTTGGAAGTACCCTCTGACGCCCTCCCATCCTGCCGAGCTGGCGTTTCCTTGCTTTGAGCACGCTCCTCCTCCAATTCCCGACTTAGTATTGGGTCCACAGCACCAAACAGATGCTTCTTTCTTCTAGAAGACCTTGGAGGACTATCAGGGCGGGCAGCACCCAGCGGAGGCACCCCAGAAAGACCCTGAGAGCTCGGACGCTCCACCTCTTCAGCCACCTTTATAGCCTTAGAAGCTTCAGGTCGCTTCCGAGAAGAACCAGCCCCAACAGGGCTAATTTTCTTTGAGGTACCGGTCAACCGATCGAGGTATTTTGGTCTCCTCGACATACCTACAAAGGCAGAAACAAAAAAAAGGGTCAGTACCGGACCTGCGTATAAAAAAAAAAAAAAGGGGCAATATGGGAAATCAGCTAGAAAAATCAGTGAGAAACCTCATATCCGGCCCGGGACCTTCGGAGGAACAACCCGAACAATACCCGACTCATCAAATGCTGCGTCATTTACCAAATCCCTCCAGTGATCGGCATATCGCCGAGCCCATTCTACCCGCCTCCGGACATCACGAGAAACCTTGGGAGCGTCCGTCCAGCAAGCTGGGAGGAATCAATGGGGTTAGAATCTAAGCATAAAAGCTAAAAGACATGAACGATAAGGGTTAGGTGTTGGACAATATGACCCATAGCGTCACTATTTGCACAGATCATTGTGTTGCTGTAGCAAATTAACTATGTAACAAGGAAATTGCACTCTCATCATTTGTGATTAGATCACCATAGATATATAAATGAAGAGAGGTCCCTATGATTAGTTCCTGGATTGAGATGATATGAGACAGTATCAGTCCACGAAGGATTAATCATTAAATATCCCTAGCCGTAGTATTATCGAGACTGGACATCGATAATGCGGAATATGCTAGTATTGCACTTGTGTGCGTTGTGAGAGCACAACGACATAGTTCTCATATATATAAGTGTTGGAGACTTATGCAAGTGCGATAGGAGGTCGTGTTTCACCGATGGTACGGGAAACAGCTTCGCTCTGGATAGACCCCTCGGAATCCCATTGGTATTATGACTATGTGTCTATGGGAGGCCGAAGTCAAGGTAGGTGTGTATAGTCTTAACCTGAGACTTGCATCGCTAATACTTACGATAATCGATAAACTTTGGTTTTGGTGGTTGGAGACCCTGACCAGGTTCTGTGTTCACCACTTCTGGGTTTATCAGAGAGTCGTAGAGTATTGGGTGTGATGTCGAGACGGAAGTATCACTCCAGTCATAATGGAGATGATGTCACGCAGGATACGGTATTAGTGCTCTTAAGTGATGCGCATCCAATCGTGATATTATGACCAGGTCATGAATATCCGATTATAGAGACTAGTTACCAGACATCCGATATGTGTTTCGGACGGGGTAGACACTTATCCAGCCCCAGCCCTAGCACGTGACTATCCGATACTGGGCCGTTATGCACAATACGATTGTATACTACGCTTGATATAGATCTAAATATTCTTAAAAGGATATGTCCGGAGAATTGGGTAGACTTGGTACTTTGCTAGGAGTCGACCTTGTCTCGTAAATCGGTAGAACGTAGTACTTGGTACGTACGTGATTCGGATACTCCGACGACCGTATTTACTGCCAAATTATCCGGAGATCTCATGGGTCGCTTCCCGATAATCCACCGATGACGCACAACTCGCACTCTTGAATAATCTGGGATTATATATAGAAGAGAGAGAAAATTAATCTAGGATTAATTACGGAGATATTTTATCTAGGATAAAATATCGTCGAGAGAGAGATAATGATTAATTTGGAATTAATCGATGAATTAATATATTCGATATATTAAACGAAATTAGATTTCGACGCGGAATTAAAATTAGATTTTAATTCGGGCGAATGAATTAATTTGGAATTAATTCGTTAGCGACGTGAATAGTGAATTCGCTAGGCGTAATCACTTAATTACGACGCGACGGAAAAATCGTTAATTTGGAATTAGCGAACCCGAGCCCGAGTGTGATTGCGAGCGCATTCGTATTTCGAATTCGAGTGCGGCGACGCAAGTCACATCAAGCGTCAAATCTAACGTCAAGTCATTCATCACATCAAGCGTCAAATCAAGCGTCACTTTGAGTGATGTGACATTTGATTGATTGATGTGAGTGATTGATTGATTGAAAAGACATGACACTTGACATAAAGTGACATGTGAATAGTTGATGTGCATAGTGTTTACCTTTTTGACTTTTGGAATGCAAATTAAAGGTAAATGAAAATGAAATTCATTGGAATTTCAAACAAAGTATATAAGATATACTTGATATGCATTTCACATACATTACACATTTCTTTCTCTCTCATTTCTCTCCTTCTCCTCACGCCCAACATCAAAAATGTTACTGGTTTTGGAAGCCAAAAACCGTGAGCCATAGGGAAGCAATGGTGGGTTTTTGTGGCAAAAATTCATGTGCTAGCACACATACGAGTCTTGCGAAGGTGGTAGGGAGGTTCACCCATGAGCCGGGATCCGTCGGACGAGGCTTGGAGCTCCGTTTTCTCAGCTCAAAACTGAAAAATTGAAGAAGTGGACTGCTGCAGTGGGCGTGAATGGCAGTGGACTTTTTGGCTTCGAATCATCTCCAAATCGACTCAACCGATCAATGTGAGTATTCCGCTACCTCCGTTGATGTATTCACTCATGTTTTCATGCTTTGATTTGATCTTGGGACCTTAGAAAAACTCAACATTAGGCTCCTAACCTCCCGCTCTAAAAGTGTCCGGAACAGAAACATCCTCTACATATGATTGTAGGACCCGTCCCCAATCTCCAGTGGCCCAGAACCAAAGATCCTTGAAGTTTTTATTAGAATCAGGGAGCTTGCGGACAACGTTAGACGAATCAGCATAAGCAGAAAGGTAATACCAGCCGTGGTGTGTTTTGGGATTGGCTTTCAGCCGGTATAATCTCTTCACTTCCTCAAGAGAAGGTTCGCCAAGCCCCGCCCGGTGCCAGACCACGTGTAAACCAGCCAGGATCCTCCAACTATTCAAACTCAGCTGACAATGGGCAATCTCCATCTCGGCCAGCATCCAGGTGAAATAAAGTTGAATAGGCAGCCGAAGACCACACTCAAAGAAAGCCGGAAGGAGAGCCACCAAACCCTCATCAGGTCGGCTAGCACAATCAGACGGATGAGGGACTTCAAGAGCAATGTCAATCGGGATGTCATATCGTTGCCGGAGCAGTGCTAAGTCATCCTCAGAAATTTTGGAAGGACGATCCATGTCCAGAGCCGAGAAGTCAAGTTCACCCAGCTCTTGATCCTTCCGAAGGACTCTCTGGTGGTAAGTATCTTGTTCAAGTTCAGAAGGGGTAGGGGTGGTGTCAAAGCCCTCTACATTGGGTGTCCCCGAGCTCGAGGAAAGCTCTTCGGCGGGAGAAGTCGAAGGGTTAGCAGGGGTAACGGGGGAAAGCCTTTCATCAGACATCCTAGACATCCGAGAAATAAAAAAGGGAGAGATCAGTCTATGGCCAATTTCTCGAAGCATCCAAAGTCTACACAACTACCCTAAAAAGCATGAAGGGAGGCTAGACCTAAGAAATTCTGAAGTGCCCTAAACAAGTATTCGACAAACCCGTAAATCTCTCCCTAGTAAGTATTAAGACCAAAAAAAAAAGAGAACGATAAAAATGGACGTTCAAAGAAAACTTACTTAATTCTTGAAGTTGGGAAGGAACGTGGAAATATTGAAAGAAACTCCGGAAACTCTAAGGCGAATGAGTCACGGTTGGAGCGAGAAAATTTTCACAGGTAAAAGAGAAAATTTTCCAAACAGTTGCACAGTAAAAGCCTCGTCTTCTTATAATCGTAAGTAGGACGCCCATGGCCGTTGGATCGGAAAAGGAACTCCGGATGAAACGCCAAGTGTCGACTGCAAAAAGAGGTCTACCAAAATCAAACAAACGGCTGAGATCAACGTACTGTCAAGACACTTCTACACGGTCGATTTTTTTTCTGTTTTTGGCGGGAACCCGACAGATGTTTGACAAGTGTCAAACTCATGAAAAACCCTAAAGGTGATTTGATGGGCATTTAAACAAACGTGACGGTTACACATCTCAAGAAAGGGCTAGTAGAAGCGGTGTAAAGGTTTTGTTCCTCTGGAGCGACCACCAGCAAAATGACCAGTACACCATCTTATATAGTTCCCGGCACCAACTTGCATACTCGTTGGAATCGAGAACTAGGGGATATATGTTGATGGTGTTTTTTTAGGTCCTATGACATTTAAACAGTATGACAATGGTAAAATGGGTAAAACCTCCTCGGCAAAATTGTCATCCTACCCGACCTCATTAAAACCGAGCACTCGATGGTAAATGACCGACCATTTTGGATCATGACCGGGCACATAAAAAGATCGGTAGAAACATTCCCAGTCCAAAAGACCATCATGACCGACCTCTTGAAGACCGAGCATATGGTGAGACGTGATCCAGAAAATAAGATATCCTATTCCTACGGATAGGGTAACAAATTGTCTTATTTCCATGGGGCAAACTAATGAGTTAGTGTCCTAGTAGGATAATAGAAGTAAATGTAGTTTTGACTATGAATCCTTATGGGAAAGGGAAATTGTTTCATTTAGGAAATCTTGTAACATAAGGAATCTGATTTCTTCAATATTATAAATGGAAGGGTATAGCATATGTAAAGGGGCATCAGAATCATTATCAATCTCATTGTGATTAGATTTGTAAACACGAGAACAGATTTGAGAAGCATATTTCAGTAATAAAAGTATCATCCTTTTGTGTGCCCGTGGACGTAGGTGGGATCAAAATCCACCGAACCACATTAAATCTCCTTGTCGATTGGCGTATTATCTGTTTTTTCTGCTAAGTTTGCTTTTGGTTCCCTCACAAACCAAACAAATTCACTATTGAGGGAGGATTGTCCTGGGGTGATATTCCCATATTTCCCTGAGACCAAAATCAGTCGTCAACATAATTGTGTTGTAATACTGATTGTATTTGAGTTAATGGCATGGACATATTATAAAGATAGACTACAAAGATCAAGGAAATTAAGCAGAGCACATCCATTCTACAATCAAGCAAAATCATTCAAATCGATTTATGAATATTCTTGTAATTGTTGCAAATATGTAATTACAGCATAATTTTAGGCAAATTGATGTACATTGCCGTAAATATATTTTCTAGCTATGTATATAAGTCATGTCCCATTAGATTAATAATATATGTGAAAACTTCATTGCCAACATCATTGTTAATTCTCTTATATGGTATTAGGAGAGTCATTCTCTCAAAAGCATTCAATCCTCAATATGTTGTCCCCTTCTGAATCCATCCCACTCAATACCCATACCATTTCTGTCACTGCTAAATAATTTATTGCCTTCAATATCACTTCCTAAATCAATGAAAAGTTAACACCCTCTACCTTGCCTCAGTGATTTGCTCAATTTGAAGCACTACTTATTGGCTGTGATTTGCTTGACTATGTCACTGACATATCTTCTTGCCCTCCTTCAGTAGGCGCTTCCACTACCGATCTCAACAAAACTCAAAAGGTTCGACATGATAAACTTACCCTCATTGCTATCCTAGCATCTATATCCCCCACAATCACATCACTTATAGCCACGACAAAAACATCACATGAGGCTTGGGACAAACTCAAAACGTTATATATTAGACGTTCAAGAACAAATGTTATGCAACTCAAGGAGGAACTCATCTTGATTCAGCATGGAACATATCAGTTTATGAATTTTTGCATGTTATGAAGGCTCTGCGGATGAAATCGCCATCTTCTGTCACCCAATTTTCTGAAGATGATTTAACCTTCTATGTCTTGAAAGGATTAGAGTATGATTTTCATAAGATATCTGCACCAATCCGAGCACGAGAAAAGCCATTAGTATTTGAAGAGCTGCACGACCTCTTAGTGGGTCACGATTCTCATCTTTGACGTTTGGACACTGTTCATCAATAAATGGTGATGACAACAAACTTCACAAATAAAAGCCCTCATTCATCTTGGCCTTACCAAAATGAAGTTCAACACTCAGCCCGCCAATCAAATGGCTATCAACGTAATGGATGTCACTCTAATCATGGGGATGGAAAGCCCAACAATAATAAAAAAATGTTACATGATGTGCTGTCAATTTTGTGAGCCAATGGGCCATATCGTAAAACATTGTCTTCAACTCTAGTCCAAAGATTTCACAGTCAATTGCGAAACCTCTTCTAACGGAAAATACAAAACTTGGCTTATACACTCAATGGTCTCGCACAATAAAATGAGTGATCTTGTAAAACTATCCACTCATAATAAACATGATGGTACTAATGAAGTGTTTCTTAGTGATAGTTGAGGTTTGACAGTTTCATACATTGGTTCTTTGAAATTACATTCACCCAGCTACACTTTTATCATGAGTGATACTCTTTGTGTTCCAAAACTTTCTAAAAATATAATTTCCTTTCATCATTTTACCACAAAGAATAACTTTTTATAGAATTTCACCCTTTTCAATTCTTTGTGAAGGACAAGATCACGAGGGAGATTCTACTTCCGGTGACCCTGACGACTTGTACATTACCAGAGCCTGACAATTATTGTAGTTCGAAGGTATAATACTTGATATAAAACATGTTCGAATAAGTATGTGCTCACAAAATGGCGTTCGGGATATTCATAAGATTTCTTGAAATTTCAACGCAAAACTTAGTTTACATTCCACCTTAAATAACCTTTAGTAATCGGACCATAAAATTTTCATACGATCTTTGATTTTTATGAATAAGATATCGTCGGAAAGCTTAGACCGAGAGATACAACTTCTGCATTGAAACTTTTTCCAAATTAGGAATAGAAATTGGTCATAGATTGCAATATCCAAAACTGCTGTAGTAATTTCGAGAATTAACTAGAAATTGGGTGATGTTGCAAGATGTAGACCATTCATTTACAACACAAAAATCAACTCTTGCTCTATAAATAGAGCACTATTCACTCATCCACTCAAGGTGCCAAAAACGTGAGGGAGAGTTGGGGAAATCTTTTCATTTTTTTCTTCTTTCTTAAGTTATCTTGGGAGTGATTGATGATGTTTTCAAGCATATCACATGACAAGTAAGTTTCTAATATTTTTATTTATCAATTTTGAACAAATAAAGTAAAGCCCCAATTCACATCCTTCAAACCCTAGAAGTTGGAATTGTCAAATTGGCTTCAATTAGTTATTGCATGTATTTTTGAAAGTGTTATGGTATTAATATGGATTGAGGTTAAATGTGTGAATGTGTTGAGGGGGAGAGTGTAAATGTTTCTTATGTTTTGAGATGGATGAATTGAAACATGAATGTTGATGATGGATTATGATTTTAGTATATTGAAATAGAAATTTAGAAATGTACATATAAGGAGATGTTTAAGTAATGATTGTAGATTTCTTGAGTATGGAGTTGAAAAGTGTAATTTAGGCACTGAAATTGGCCTCGCGTCACGATGCCATGTTCCTCGTGTTGCGACGTATTTTGGAAAAATAAGCCCAAATTCGGCTTTGTGATGTGCGCATCATAACGCACAGGGACTCGCATCGTGACGCTAACCAAAAACCAACTTTCTGTTTCGGCCGACGCGTGACCATTTTTCAGGATAATTTTTTTAGCCAATCTAGTTTTAACCTATAATATTAGAGGCCATCCGAAAGGCTTCGTATCATCCTAAATACATGTGAATTACCATAGAACAAACGTAGATCATCATACAGCAACGATAATTTTAGAATTCATCATACAACATGAATTCTAATTAAGTTGTCCATTTGAAGTCATCGTAGGAACTATAAAATGTTTCAGCAAAGTGACTTTATTGTAGCAGAACTTCAAATATGTGAGTGTACACTTTTTCCTTTAAGATGATTTTCACTTTGTTATTTTTATGACAGACTTATTTTCTTGAATTTATGGCGTTAGCCAAATTTTTTTCAGTTATACTTTGATTATGCATATTCTGAGAAATGATTAAGAAGAAAGATATTTATTTTAAAAAAACATGATTTTGTGTTTTCGAGGCATGGGGAAAAACCCACCTCAGTATGTAACTTACTACTATTTGGAATTGACAGATATCATATGTGCACATGTAGAGGACTGGGGGGACGACGATACGTAATGCTTCTAGATCCTAGTTCAGGACTAGGGATGACAGATGCCCCTAGATCCTAGTTTCAGAGCTTGGAGGGTAGCATAGATCATCAGCCTCAGTTTTAGTTCAGTGGCTTGGTGGATGGAGATACGTAGCGCCCCGAGACCACTAGTTTCAGAGACATGAGTAGCTTTGGGGGACGGCGATACGTAATGTCTCAAAGTCATGGATTTGCATTCCTGGCTTTAGTTAAGCTTAGAGGGGGACGACGATACGTAACACCCCTATACATCAAGTTTTTCAGAGACAGATCAGTTTTCAGTTACAGGTTTTCAGAACTAGATTTTCAAAAGCAAATTTCATAAAAAGATTTCCAGTGTCAAGTTTTCTAGAAATGAAAGTTTTCTTAAATAGTAGTTTTATAGAAACTTTCATAAAAGATATTCCCAAAGGTTTTCAAAAAGAGAATCGATTTCAGGTAAGACAAGTTTTCAAAATAGAATCAAATTGATTTTTAAAACATGAGTTTCTTAAAGTATTTTAGTTTTTTGTCCACTCACTTACATCATACAACGATCTAACCCTCTCCTCTCAGATTTCTTGTTTTGCAAGTTTTCTCGAAGGATGAGCTCGAGAGGATGGATACTGATGCAGTCACCAGGATTTAGAGTCCACCAGATCAAGTCAAAGAGAGTGAGAGTCCAATCAAAGTCGAGTAAAAGTTATATATTAGTTTTTGGTTGTAAAAGAAAGTGTTAATGAGTACAGTCATTAAAGTTGAGTTATGTAGTGAACTCGAGTTTTTAGTCTGTAATGTATTATGAAATTTTGGTGTAGATTTGGGCATTGGCTCCATATGAGTAATTGCATTTGAAAAGAGTATCAGAATTATTTACAGTCAGAAGTATGAGGCTTAGGGGGATAGTATGGCCTATTCTATGCCGATAACATCTCCCAAATCAGGGATGTTATAAAGATGGTATCAGAGCGTGGTCTAGGGAGACAGTGACTGCAATGAGTAGAGTGATGGGGTCTGGTAAGTATGTTCGAGATACTTGTATGCGAGGTACTACCTCTCCAGCATTTGATCCTCGAGTACGTCTTCAAGCTCTATAGACAGGTTAGTAAGAACTCCTAAGTTATTCGAATTCTCTTCCTAGTAAAAAATGATCAAAATTTTTATCCTAGTTAAGGATTCTTAGTTGTAATTCTGGCCTAATAGCTGAAGTTCAAGAAAGTTGGGAAAACAGATAGTAAAGTCCGAGGAACAATTACATAAAGGAGTGGGAAAATAAAGATATAAGAAAAGTAAGAAAGGATACATATATATTCAAGCAAACAAAAGACAGTAAATGAGAATAATACAAAAACAGCTGATAAAGAGAATACTAGAATTGTAATAGTAAGAAGGAATACAGCAAGTCTGAGTAAGAGTAAGAATAATAATTAGACCTATATAAAGTTTTCTCATTTTTCACAATAATCATCCATTCCTTAAGAAATTCCTTTTAGAAAAATCTATAAACTTGAAATACCTTGTATAAATGACAAGTCCTCCGACTAGCAAAAGAATAGTAAGAAACATAAGAAAGATGGATAAATCAGAGTTAGACATGAAATCCCGATGAATTAAAGATGTTAAAAAGAGAGTACAAGTTTTCAAACTCAGGTATAAAAGAAAGTAAAAGAAAGATATGAGCAGAAATGATTACATTACCTTACCCTAAAAAACCCGATATCGATACAGTATTAAACAACACAGATTTTTAACCCCTCGATAATAGCGGTTATAGAAGTATTCTGATAAACCTCTCGCATACCTATTTTATATAAGTAATGGATCCTACTAGGACACGAGTATTAGAACAAGGATGCCAACACCCATTGAGATATAGACTTCTTCCCTACCTTATACCAGTACTAGGAAAAGAAAATAATATAGAAGTTCGATAATAATTTATCCAGAGTAAGAGATAGAAAGTATTGAATGATAGAACACCCAAGTGAAAAACTATGAAAGTTTTAAGGGATGGAAAAGAAAGGACTTAACCCAAGTTAAGAAGAGAAGGAACACATAACTAGTGAGAAACCCAAAGATCAGACAAGTAACAATAGGAGTTCGTGTGAGCTTAAAATGTACCAGTATAGACAGAAAGATCAAATTGTAAAATTACAACCCGTAATTAGAACAGAAAATAGAGATCTATGAAGTAGCCAGGAGAATGAACCCCACTAGATTCGGTACGTATAGTGACATAGATAATGTATCATGGAAACAGTAACGTAAGAGAAGACCTCGAAGTGATTAATCAAGATTAGGAAACTATAAGACATGGAATAGTACATATAGTTTCTAGTAATATGAATGACAATTCTTCCTTCCAGTAACCTTACTTCAGTAAGTGTCTGGTCACTCAATCAGGAGTAGGAAGTATGTGTACACCCCTCGACTTGGAACTTAGCAAGGATTTGAATAAATAAGTAGAAGGCATGGGATATGGTGGACGAATCACGAAATAATTAGATAGTTGAGCAAAACAACTGATAAACCCAAAGAAAGTGAAGGTTTCAAAAGAGTAGGGAATTAAAATAAGCAACGTACAACAACACAGAAGTAAGATACTCGACTTATATAGAGTTTCCCATAGCTTAGACACCCAACTTAATTCAGGATTAATAAAAGTGTAGTATCCAAGCCAAAGAATTTGTAGTGATGTCGTAACATGTATTAATATATGGAGTTTCCAAGAAAGTACGGACTTAAAAGATCCAAGTAAACGAGATAAGAAGGGAAGTCAAGTAACAGAGCAAAATTTAGAAAGACAGAGTAACAGTGAGAGTACGATAGAAGTTTGAGAGAACATGAGCCTTATGGAGATTTTTAGTAGAAAGTAGTATGATTAATAGCCAGAGATAAAATTATAAGGAAAGCTATAAGAGATAGTTCAGGTGGTTCTAGCAGAAGTACTTAAATCTGAGAGCTAAGACCGAATATGTAGATAAGAGAATTCTAAGTTCGTGGATTAGCAGCACATGCAATCACAGCACGGGTAATTAGCGAGAATGCACAACTAGAAAGCTTTAGAATAACCCCCACTCTCCCAGAACTCATCAGATAACAGTAATAAGATGGACCTCAATATTCGCCTCGAGATACTCCTAGAAATAAGTGTATGTGTAGTCAAAGGAGATCGAAATATAAAGTCTGTGAATACAATACAATAGTAGAGTGGAGAAGGGAAATAACCCTAAATGGGAGAATTAATAGAGAAGTCATCTAGATGAAGCAATGAAGAGATAAAGTAATATCCTTATGGTAAGACGACAGAGTCATAGATCACAAAACTTCCAGGTATAGGATAAGATAAGGATTTGGATGTAGAACTGTTAAAATGTGGCGATGATAGCAAAAAAATATTGAGTAAGCAATGGCATAAGAATGCAACAACAAAGACTTATCTGTATTTGAGTAAAACTAAGAGTTCTATTGCATTTAACTCATATAATATATGTGAAGTAATTAGCCATAGTTAAAGTTGACTTAGCTACCATAGAGTGGGATGACATTAACCACGGGTATAGGGGGTTTGTAAATGTACAATGTTGTATTGATACAGTGTGTGAGTTATCAAGGTTTAATTTACGTAAACGGTTATCAAACAAAGGTGAAATCTATAAGTTACGTATATTTGTGTATCCATGATCAATAATACTTGATAAAGTAAGAATATAGAAACCATAGAACCGAGAGATCCCAATGTGTGACTAGGTATGGAAAATAAATTAAAGACATCGTAGTCAAAGTTATAGCGACAATGGAAGTAAGAGTACAGACAAAATATGAACTATAACAAAGATCGAATCGTCAGTGTTGACGTCAAAACAAGGAATATTGTTTAAGTAAAAGTGTACATGAAGCTGAGTTCAGCTTAAGGATTATGCCTCTAAGACAGTAACTAAATAAGTTACCTATAATTGACCTCCTTAGTATAGATTCATTCAGTAGATAACGCTAGTAAGAAAAAAGCACATGAAGAATTTAATTCTGCACTATAAGTACCTAGCTCCATTGATAGCCGGAGAAGTAAGAACTTAGAATAGCAGAACCAATGAAAAGTTGAAGCTTAGTGAGAAAATGAGGAGTTGAATAGTTAAGATATGGAGAAGAACGCTAGTTTATGATATATAAGTAGCGCTAAGGAAATATTCAAGAGATTATTCTTTTATATACATGCACCTGAATGGAATCAATACTCACGAAAGACTTAACCATGGGGAATGCTAGTAGTTGAATGAATTTCGGAAGTACCTATTAGGAAGAACCAGATGGAGACAAGTAAAGTTGGTTATAGCGAGCAATTGAAGAATGAGATTTCTATAAGGCATAATAATATTTATAGCGTGACAGTAGTAATAAGTATTCAACAGAACTCATATGAAGCAAGAACAAGGGATTGCCACTCAATCAATAATTCAAGGTATCATATATGAAACAGATATTAGGATAAGAAAAAGAGTAATATAAATTTATGAACCTAAGAAAAGAGAGAAGAATTATTCCATGCAGACAGAATAAAAAACCCATGGGTGATGATACAATTACAATTGATGAGGCAAAGTAGAGAATGAATATGTAGATAATTAAAAGTTGCTGACTACAGAACCTGCATGTGAATTATGGGATTTGAAATAAGTTGTTCAGTATTGAGAATTTTAGATCGCGACAGACTTTAGGATTCCATTTTATTAAAAAGGGGATTCGAGGACGAATCCAATTTAAGGGGGGAATTTGTAATATCCAGTGACCCTGACAACTTGTACATTACCAAAGCCTGACTACTATTATAGTTCGAAGGTATAATACTTATTATAAATCATGTTCAAGCAAGTACGTGCTTATAAAACTGTGTTTGAGTCATTCAAAAGATATCTTGAAATTTCGACGCAGAACTTAGTTTACGTTCCATCTTAAATAGCTTTTAGTAATCGGGTTGTAACTTCTTCATACGATATCTGATTTTTATGAATAAGATATATTTGGAAATCTTAGACCGAGCGCTACAAATTCTGCGTTGAAACGTTTTCCAAATTTGATCCAAAAATAGGTCAAATATTACAATTTTCGTGACTGCTATAGTAATTTCGAGAATTAACTAGAAATTGGGTGATATGGTAAGATGTGGACCATTCATTTACAACATAAAAATCAACTCTTGCTCTATAAATAGAGCATTATTCACTGATCCTCTCGAGGTGCCAAAAACGTGAGGAGAGTTGGGGAAATCTTTTCATTTTTTTCTTTTCTTCTTTCTTATGTTATCTTGGGAGTGATTGATGTTGTTTCCAAGTATATCACATGACAAATAAGTTTCTAACTTCCATTCTATTTTTATTTATCAAATTTGAACAACGAAATTAAAGCTCCAATTCGCATCCTTCAAACCCTAGAAGTTGGAATTGTCAAATTGGCTTGAATTAGTTATTGTATGCATTTTTGAAAGTGTTATGGTAATATTAATATGGATTGAGGTTAAGTGTGTGAATGTGTTGAGGGAGAGAGTGTATATGTTTCTTGTGTTTTGAGATGGATGAATTGGCACATGAACGTTGATGATGGATTATGATTATGGTGTATTGAAATAGAAGTTTAGACAGATACCTATAAGGAGATGTTTAAGTAATGATTGTAGATTTCTTGAGTATGGAATTGAAAAGTGTAATTTTGGGCCCTGAAATTGGCCTCGCGTCATGACGCCATGCTCTTTCTGAAAACTAAGCCCAAATCCAGATCTTTGATGTGTGCGTCGCGATGCACGAGGACTCACGTGGCGACGCGAACCAAAAACCAGCTCTTTGTTTCTTCATTCTCCAGGTCACGTCGCGATGCGCAAGCTTGTGCATCGCGATGCTTGACCATTTTTCAGAAAATATTTTTTAGCTAAGAATATTAGTTGCCACCCAAAAGGCTTCATATCATCCTAAATACATGTGAATTACCATAGCACAAATGTAGATCATCATATAGATACTGTAATTTTGGAATTCATCTTACGACATGAATTCTAATTAAGTTGTCCATTGGAAGTTATCGCAGGAACCATAAAATATTTCGGCAAAGTGACTTTATTATAGCAGAACTTCAAATCTGTAAGTGGACACTTTTTCCTTTAAGATGATTTTTACTTTTTTATTTTTGAAAGAACTGATTATTTTCTCACATTTAGGGCGTTAGCCAAATTCTTTTTCAATTATAGTTTGATTATGCATATTTTGAGAAATCATTTAGAAGAAATATATATATTTTTTTAAAGTATGATTTTATGTTTTTGAGGCATGGAGAAAAACCCATCTCAGTATCTAACTTGCTACAGTTTGGAATTGATGGTCAGCACATATGCACATGTAGATGATTGGGGGACGGCAATACGTAACGCCTTAGATCCTAGTTCAGGACTAGGGATGACAAATGCCCCTAGATCTTAGTTTCAGAGCTTTGAGGGTAACATAGATCCGCACCCCCAGTTCTAGTACAGTGGTTTGGGGGACGGCGATACGTAACGCCCCAAAACCATTAGTTTTAGTGACAGAAGTGGCGTTCCTTGGGGAAGGTGATACGTAATACCCCAAAGTCATGGTTTTGCATATCTGGCTTTAGTTAGGCATATGGGGACGGTGATACATAATGCCCCCATACGTCAAGTTTTTCAGAGACATCAGTTTTCAATTACATGTTTTCAGAACTAGATTTTTAAAAGCAGATTTCATAATAAGATTTTCATAGTGAAGTTTTCTAGAAAGGAAAGTTTTCGGAATAGTAGTTTTATAAAAACTTTCAAAAAAGATTTTCTCAAAGGTTTTCAGAAAGAGAATCACTTTCAGGAAATACAAGTTTTCAGAAAAGAATCAAATTGATTTTTAAAACATGAGTTTCTTAAAGTATTTTAGTTTTTCGTCTACTCATTTAGATCTTACAACGATCTAACCCCTTGCTCTTAGACTTCTTATTTTACAAGTTTTCTCGAAGGACGAGCTCAGGAGGATGGATATGGATACAGTCACCAGGGTTTGGAGTCCATCAGATCAAGTCAGAGAGAGTGAGAGTCTAGTCAGAGTCGAGTAAAAGTTATATATTAGTCTTTGGTTGTAAAAGAAAGTGTTAAGAGGACAATCATTAAAGTTGAGTTATGTGGTGAACTCGAGTTTTTAATCTGTAAAGCATTATGACATTTTGGTGTAGATTTGGGCATTGTTTCCATATGAGTAATTTCATTTGAAAAGAGCATTAGAATTGTTTATAGTCAGAATTGTTTACAGTCATAAGTTTGAGGCTTAAGGGGATATTATGACTTATTCTTTGCCGGTAACATCCCCACATCGGGGATGTTACACTATATTTTTCCGGGATCAATGATATCTCCCACCTCCAGCATGGTTTCTAATGTGCATAAACGAACCTCAATTGATGGGTGGCACAAGTGTCTTGGGCATCCATCTCTTCGCGTAGTCTATCATCTTATAAAAAAAAATTTATCTTCCTGTTGTCAAAGAAAAAATATTTCTCAATTATGCAGTTTATACTCTATTAATAAAGAGCATCAACAACCTTTTCATATCAATAGTCTTCAAAATCATGCATGACTTGAACTCATTTACATTGATGTTTGTGTTGGGATGTATGCCATATAGCTTCATGTAATGTAAACGATTTTATATACTTTGAAATAAAATGATGCATTATTCATTTATCAAAGTGTTTGTTTTAATTTCGCATATTATAAATTATCTAGAATACCCTAGATTACTTATGTGTCTTCAGACTTAGTGTATGGGTGTCATACATAAGAAGATTTAAGTCTAAAGTTAGTAATATTGAAAAGTCAATACAGAGCAAATAAAGTGGGTACTTTATTTTTGGTTTATCTATAGCTGCAGTCCATTCTATATTTGTATGACGATCTTGATCCGTGATCGTCCATATAGAGACATAAGAATAAAGGCACCTTGTATGATATGATCATATAGGACTGGACCTAGATGGAAATGACATTCTTATAATATCCGTTAAACAAAGAAAGTCATTTTGATCTACTAGATGGTCATATATGGATTGATTTTAATCCTGAGTGTACTACGAACTCCTACATGGCAGGCTATATCCTTTGATTTACAAAGGTGAGGTTGTGTAGTAGTCCCGACTAATAGTTACGTTCTTTGGGTGCATGGTCTGTTGTGTAACTTGGAACGTTTTAAATAGATATGGAGTTCACTTATTCTTACTAGAAGTATATGAGTATCTTCCTAAGGGTTGATTCGGTACTTGAATGGTTAGAGCGCTCAAGTCTTTCTATTACGAATAGAAATATTAAAATTCATAATGGTTATGATTAAATCATTCATTAGAAATTCAATGGTACTTAAGGTATAAATAATTACAGGGTACAACATATATTATGACCCTGCTTTAATTACGAGATACTCGTGAAGGGTCAATTCAAATGTAGTGGCTATATCGATGGACACCGACTTGGTTCGGCTTAATATATCATCTGCGGCAACGGAAGTGCAACTTCGGGTTTTTAGTGGAATAACCCGTAGTTAATAATTCGAAATATTTAATTAAAAGCTTAATTAATATTTCGAAATTATTAGAGCTCGGAACCGTAAGTCTATTTGGTCCCCATGCTATACTATGACGGATTTAGTATAATTCGATAGTCCGATTATATACTCACAAAGGTATAAATATTATTAATATGATTAATAATATTATTTTGTCACACTTGGAACTATATATTAAAAGTTAATATATAGTTTTAATAATTATATGATAATTATTAAATGAATAAAATTAAATTATATTTGAAATAATTTAATAAGGCTAAAGTTGGAATTTTCTATTATTGGGTTTTGGAAACACTTGACTTAATTTTGGTTGTTAAACTTTTTGAAAGGTAATTACACCTTTAATTTTGTAACATATTTTCCTTTATGGCAATTGATTTTGGTGTTACAAAATTAAATTAAAAAATTAAATAAAAAATTCCCCCTTGGCCGATTTTTCAAGATGGAATAGGTAGGGTTTTGTTTGTTTTGGAAACAAATAACCCTAAGTATAAAAAGGAAAATTATTTTTGTTTTTGCTTAAGTCTTTCATTCTAACCCTAGTCTTCATCTTCTTCTTCTTCGTTCTCTCTTAAAAGCTGAGACAAACCAAAAGATATAACAAGAAGAAATTAAAAATAAATACCAAGTGTGATTAAATCTCCAAAACGATTAGTGATTATTTTGTGAGTCTTGCCCACATAAGTTTCCGTTGGTAACGAGATATAGTTCGGAAAATTTTGTGGTGTCGAACAAATAATCATCTTCATCTTATTCTTGGATGCACTCGGCAGTGAGGCTTTATTTATCTAAATTATAAATATTGATATGCATATTTAGATGAGTAGGCACAAAATAATATTCATATGATGAATGGTTATTGTTTTTCATGTAATTAATGGATTTTCCATTAGTCGTAAATTTTACCGGCTCTTATTTTTAGTTTGGTTTTGATTTTGGGATGTAAGGACATAAGGCATTTGTTTACAATTATTGTATTTTTATTTTCCAATGTAAAATTTCAATTGATGTAATTTGGACCACCCAAATCGCAAAATGAACCAACATCTGCTTGGAGTGTGAATTGAAGACCAAGGGATGCCTTGGGTAATTTTGTACTATTAGATTAGTATAGGAAAAATAAGAGCCCGATCAATGCAAAATATTTTTTTATTATATGTATGTTTAATTCAAATTGTTTGAATAACATGCCTTGGGTAATAATGTTTAATTATCATTATAGATATGAAATATGATTTTATGTGATTTAAATGTTAAATTAGAATTTGATATGCATCGAAAAATAATTAGTTGGATTAATTGGTTTTATGGTTTAAAATTTGAATTCTAATATATTGGGCTTAATAAGTGCATAATAAATTTCATTGGCATATAGAATGGAAATCCAGACATAATTCCATAGCCGAATCCGAATGGACGGTAATATGGTCTATACTCGGGATAAAATTCCACGTACCATTGGATTTTATAACGCCTTAAGATTAATATAATAGTTTAATATAAATTTTGACAATTTTAGGATTCTAAAATTTTAAACCTATTAGTGTTCTAGTATGTTAAAAGTTAAAATATAATAGGTCACTAATACCACTTTGATTAAATTTGTTTAATTGAGTAATATAATTAGTAGAGACTAATGGAAGTTAGTGATACAATATTTTAAGAGTTAAAATTGGTTAGGTCACTAATAATGTAAATAAGAGTTATGATTTAGGTGTCATATATTTATCCAGACTAGTTAAAATAAAATATTAGATATTTTATAAATAGAAATCTTAAATTTAAAATAATGAGTGGGAGAGGGATCTACTGTCGTATATCCTGCGATCTCCGTTATTAGTCCGAAAACTTGAGATTCAAAAGGCGCCTCGAGACAACTTTGTTTTCATCCCTCTATGGATGGTGTCCATTTTGGGTCAATATCAGGTTTGGATTCCGAGATGATAGAGATTCTAGATGTATCTTATGAACTGACTTATCCTATGGCGGCACTTCTCTTATTAAGTCCAAGGATCCCGAAACGACGGTTCACACTCACAAAGGAACAATTAACTGTTAAGGAAATTCCTTGATCAAATCAAATGATAGTTGGTTAATATAGGAATAAGAGTTATTCTCGTATATATTAATTAACTGAGATTGTCTCGATCTATTATATAAGTACTTAACCTACCCTTTGGCACTTGTGGGATGATAGATTTCCGTGGCATAATAATTCTGTTAGGTTTTTAATTCGTTATTCATGGTTCATGCATCACGTTTAATTTTATGCCAAAGTTTTTTGATGATTTTAATATGCGATGATTTTTAAATGCATGTTTATTACATTTTTCAGCCATGGTTTCTCCGATTATTTTAATACTCTCTAATGAAAAATTAACGGAGAAAACTATATTAAGTGGAAAAGTAATATGAACGCTATCCTGGTCAGTGAAGACCTTAAGTTTATCCTGACGAATAAGTGTCCTCCCGAGTAGGCCAAAAATACTGGCCAAGCTATGCGTGATACCTACCAGAAATGGGTCACGACAAATGAGAAGGCCTGCTGCTACTTGCTAATAGGGATGCCCGAGGTTTCTACTGCAAACCATGAGTCTATGACTTCAGCATCTCAGATGATGGAGTCATTGCAGGGCATGTTCGGGCAGGCTTCAAAGCGTCAACGTCATGAGGCCATGGTCTCAGTGATGATTGCTAGGATAAAAAAATGGACATTAGTCCGAGAACACGTCTTAAGGATGATGACCTATCTCAACACTGCCGAGACTCATGGAGCTCATATTGACAAGCATAGTCAGGTGACCATGATAATGGGAACTCTTCCGAAGAGTTTCCTGCAGTTTAAAAGTAACTATGTTATGAACAAGTTGACTTTTACTTTGACCCAACTGCTTAATGAGCGCAACTACTACGAGTCCATACTTGTGGATCCTCATAAGCCCAGTGCTGAGGAAAATGTTGCCAAGTCTTCAAAATCTATGAAGATAATAAGAATAGCACTGAGAAGACTAAAAGTATGGCTACTTGATATACATAAAGACCTTGCTGAAGGTAAATTTACTATGAGAGTCAGGACAGTGGATGCTGTTTCAGTAAAGCAGTAAGAGTTATCAGTTTCAATTTTTTCAAATAAAAGTTATTTGAATTTAAACAAAGTGGTGTTTGTTCCTATTTTGTCATGGAAATTTGATTTCAGTTTCAAAACTATTACATGATGGTTATCATTTTATCTAATAACAATAGTTATTATTTCAAAATGGATTACCTATATGCTAAGGAAACTAGGAGATAACTTGCATGTGTTAAGACCGTTAACACATAAGTCACTGCTCAATACTGAAATATTTAAGGTTGAGAAACCTAAAACTAAAAGGCAAAATATTTCTTACGATGACACATATCTATGGCATCTTAGACTTGGTCATATCAGCCTTGACCGGATAGATAGGTTGATAAAGAACAAAGCCTTAAATCAGTAAAGCTCAGAACTTTACCAGTATATGAATCTTGTTTAGATGGGAAAATGACCAAGAGGCCTTTTACTGGAAAAAGGTATAAAAGTCAGTCAACCACTTGAGCTTATACATTCAGATGTTTACGGACCGATGAATATAAGAGCCCAAGGTGGTTATGAATATTTCCTCTTATTTATTGACGATTATTCCAGATATGAGTATGTTTACCTAATTCATCACAAGTCAGATACTTTTAAAAAGTTCAAAGAGTAACGTGTTGAGATTGAGAACCAGTTAGGTAAAAAAATCAAGACTCTACGATCAGATCGTGGAGGAGAATACCTGAACAGAGATTTCGAGAAATTCTTAGTTGAACATGGGATAGTGTCCCAGTTCACAGCACCGGGAACACCACAGCAAAATGGTATTACATAAAGGAGAAATCGGACCCTACTAGACATGATGAGATATATGTTTAATTATAGCTCACTACCTAGTTCATTCTGGGGATATGCCTTAGAAACTGCAATGCATATCCTTAATGTAGTTCCATCTAAGTATGTTTCTAAGAATCCCTTAGAGTTTTAGAGTGGTCGTAAAACTAGTTTTACGATATTACCGCATATGGGGGTGTCCAGCACATGTACTAAAGAATAATACTACAAAGTTGGAGCCATGTTCTCAAGTGTGCCTATTTTTAGGCTATCCTAAGAAGACTATGGGTGGATTCTTTTATAGTCCTGAAGATAACAAAAAGTTTTTATCGAAAAATGCTACGTTTCTATAGGAGGAGTATATGAGGGAGTTCAAATCTCAAAATAAAGTGTTACTCGAGGAGTTACTTGCTAGTTCGACCAACACACCATCATCAACGATAGTTGACAAATACATAACACCTTCGACATATGAGCATCAGATGCAAGCTCATCACACCTAGACATAGCGTGAGGGTTGAACAACAACTTGATCGCTATCTTGGAGTTGGAGAGGCACAAGTTTTCGTATCCAACGATGGTATAAATGATCCATTGACTCATCATAGTGTAATGGATGATTATGATAAAGAGGATTGGCTCAAAGCCAACCTAGAGATGAAGTCTATGTACTCCAACTAAGTCTGGGAACTTGTAGACCAACCTGATGGGATGAAACCTACAGTTTGTAAGTGGATCTACAAGAGGAAGAGGGGAGTAGACGGGAATGTACAGACCTTCAAGACTAGGCTAGTGGCCAAGGGTTATACCTAGAAAGAGAGAGTTGACTATGAGGAAACTTTCTCACCAGTAGTCATGCTCAAATCCACCTGCACTCTTATATCCATTGCCGCATATTATGACTAGAAAATTTGGTAAATGGATGTCAAGACTGCATTCTTGAATGACAATCTTGATGAGAGTATTTATATGGTACAACAAGAGAATTCATAGCCCAAGATCAAGAGTAAAAGTTTTGCAAGCTGGAAATGACCATTTTTAGACTTAAGCAGACATCTTGATCTTCGAATATAAGATTTATATACCACGATCAAGTCTTATGATTTTGAGCATAATGTTGATGAGCATTGTGTATACAAGCGCATCATTGACGGGAAGATGATTTTTTCTTGTTTTATCTTTGATGATATTTTACTCATTGGGAATGATGTAAAGATATTATCGGACGTGAAAACCTGGCTGGCTAACCAATTCCAAATGAAAGATTTGGGAGAGGCCAGTTATATTCTTGGGATTCAGATACTTCAGGATCGCGAGAGAAACGACTGTTAGTTAAGTCTCGGGCATCCTATATCGACAAGATCCTTATGCGATTTGGGATGTAGAATTCCAAGAAATACAATCTGCCTTATCGACATGGAATTCATTTGTCAAATGAGCAATCTCCTAAGACACCTAAAGATGTTGAGGAAATGAGATATATCACATATGCCTCAGCAGTTGGTAGTCTCATATATGCTATCTTTTGTAAGAGATCGGACATTTGTTTTGCAGTGGGAGCAGTTAGTAGGTTTTCGTCGAACCCAGGATTGGATCATTGGATGACTGTGAAACACATTCTCAAGTATCTTAAGAGAACAAGAGATTATATGCTTGTATATTTCGGTGAGGATATGATCCTAATGAGGATATACGGACTCTAATTTTCAAACAGATGTCGATTCTAGGAAATCAACATCTGGATCAGTGATTACCATTGGTGGTAGGACTATAGTATGGCGGAGTATAAAGCAATCTTAAATTGCTGACTCCACCATGGAGGCCGAATATGTAATAGCTTGTGAGGCATCCAAGAAAGCTGTCTGACTCCATAAATTCTTGAGAGATCTGGAAGTTGTTCCAGATATGAATAAACCACTCATACTTTATTATGATAATAGTGGTGCAGTGGTAAATTTAAAGAACCAAAAAGCCACAAAAAGGGAAAGCATATAGAGAGAAAATTTAAAGGAACATAGCTGATCCGTTTACAAAGACCTTGTCGGCTAAAGTGTTTAAAGATCACATAGATGGTTTAGGATTACGTGACATGTCTCATTTTCTCTAGTGCAAGTGGGAGATTGTTGGGATGTATGTCATAGAGCTTAATGTAATGTAAACGGCTTTATATATTTTGAAATAAAATGATGCATTATTCATTTTGTTAGGGATATGCTCTATACCCAACTTGTGGATGGGCTATATGTACATGTATTTGTAATATTTTTCATTAATTAATAAAATGACAATCTTTATTATACGTGTCTTACATAATTATATGAATCATCAAACATTGTAATAAAGCCCTTGGAGTAATAAGATGATGGATTCCACGACTTTTGAGAATCATTACTCTCAAACGTTCCTAGTCATAGTTTTGTGAATAATCTAGGCGTTCACAAAGCGGAGAGACTAGTATGATGATATGATCCGCCCTTAAGTGGGGTAGCCGATCTCATAGGCTACTAGCGGAGATCCGTCCGCTTGGTGTATCATATGTATGTATGAGTTGCTCGTGTCCATCGAACTGACCGCCGAAGGTTTTCATATGGAGTGTTTATCCCATGTGTCTGTGAAAACTTTCATGTATCGACTGTATGACTAGTCCTTAGACTTAAGGTTTTTACAATCTTATGTGTGGATCAAATAACTTTGACATTCTCCTTCTCTGGTTCAAAAAGATCCAGTCATAATGGCATGATTGGGTCATTTATTGAAACACATGAAGTTTGTAAAGATAAAACAGAGAATCGCCACTCTCTCGGATAATATTATAAGAGTAGTATTCTAGTTCGCGGGTTGATATGTGTGATCAGAATCATGTGAGATTCTTGGGTTAGCATGATCATGACACTATCAACATCATACCTTTGACCATATGGGTATACAGTGAGGCAATGGATCGTATCATATGTAAATCACATGCAGAATGGGTATATATCTTTCCTTCTCATTTTGGGGGCCTTGGCATGTTGCTAAATGTCAACCTTGGTCATTGAAATCGATCGGATGATAATTTATATTCGATTAAATTATCACGATTTATTTCATGTTCAACTTAAGGAGAACCCAAAAGGTTATACACAATAAAGTCGAAATCAGTGGTTAATAGTGCAAAGTACAAATTTAACAGCATATATAATTGATGTATGAATTATTCATAAATGGTTCAATGTGTTTAATTATTGAACAGATCATTTATAAGGTTCCATAGTGGCTTAGGGATTGGTGAATGACGATAGAGGCACTTTGGGAATTGGAATAAATAAATAAATAAAGCGCAGATGGCGCTTCATTCATTTTTTTATTTGTTATTTGTTTTGAATTCCAATTCGGCCTAAACTCTTATTAGGATTTTATAATCTCATTAAACCACTAAATTAAGATACAATGGCTAAGATTAAATTAGTATTTATCCTACATTAGATTCTTATTAATTTTTTTTTATCTTTGGAGCACCTATATAAACCCAAAGAATTTTTTACAAATTTTTTACACCAAAACCTTCCATATCTTGTAGGGGTGATCACGGTTTCGAGTTAAACCGCGAACCGCACCGAACAAAATCGAACTGCGTGGTTTGAAAAAATATTAAAAATGATTTCGAACCGCACCGAACCGAACCGAACCGTAAATTTCAGGTCGGTGCACAGTTTTAACCCAAGTCAAACCGCGAACCGCCCAAATCGTAAATTTTGACTTGAACCGCGACCCGAACCGCCTAAACCGTCGATCCATATTCAAATTAGATATTATTTTATATTTTTCTTCTTCTTTAACCATGAAATTTAAAATATTTAAAGAGCGTATGATAATATGCAATGTATAAATGAAAATTATGTATTTTTTATCTTCAATTATAATGTGAAAACTACAAAATTTTCTTTAAAAAATTTATAATCCAACCTCCGACCCAAATTGCCCAAACCGCTAAACCACCAACCCGAACCACCGCGATTTTCCTTATTAAATTTGTGATTTTGGTTTCTAATTTTCCAAACCGCCAACCCGCGCGGTTTGAAGTAAAAAACGAAAAAACTGACCCGAACCGCGAACACCCCTAATATCTTGGGTTTATATAAGTGAGCGACTCTAAAGTTAAGAGTAAGCCACTGATTTTGAGGATCATTAAGTCTAATTGAATAGAGGAATCTCAAGTTAAAAATTTTGAGGTATTTGCCTAAGCTATCACCAAGGCAAAATACCTGTGCACTCAAGGCGTAGTCTTGTCATTGAGTTTTTGGCTTGGTGTGTGCATCTTTGGAGACCATACACTTGGGTGGCTCTTTGGAACGTGGAAGAGCTTGCTGAGTTCGAGAGAAGTTTGTAGATTGGAGGGAGGACTTGAGGAGTCTTCGGTTCAAGTAAGTCTTCTTTTTTCTTTATTTTAATCATAGTTCTTGTGATAGTTAGTATGTTTAGGTTTATGTTCTTTGAATGTTTTATGAGTTTTTATGCTTAGAATATATAGTAACATACCTAGGCTTGTAGAATAATCAAAACAAATGGGTCTTGGGCAATGGGATAGCAGCATCATAATTTTAATTTTCCGATGCGCACTCGCAGCTGCTTCCCTATCATGGTATCAACGCGCCATTTTTGTTTTGATTCGTTCTCTCTCATTTGTACTCGAAATTGGGTGTATAAAACCTCGTTGGAAAGCTAACACCTTGAACATAATTTTAGGCACAAGTGTTACATGATTTGGTTAATATTTGAATTGAGAAATTGCATTTAAAGTTCACGCATCTGTAAAAAAAAATGAATAGTAAATTTATTTGGATAAAATAAAATGCAATATCATAATTAGATATTAATCAAAGTTATTTAATGCTTAAAATAATTCCAACATATTAAAACTCATATGCTTGATGATTCTATGTATGATTAGAATTGGCATGATTATTTTAGGATGCAAGCATCTAGAGACTTTCTAAAGAAATAGATAGTGTATTACTTATCCTTTAGCTAAGTAATTATTACATGATGAACTTAAAGATTTATTACCTTTAAGGGTAATAAATGTAAATCACTTGTTTATAATAAAAGACATTATAAAAGATACAAGTGGGGTAGGACCAAGGCGTTAATAAAACTTTCCAAACTAAAATTAATTTAACCAAAGATATTACTAGAATTAGATAATGATTTGGTGTCTTCCTTCACTCACTACCTTTTTATAACCAAAAGGAAAAGTTGTGAAGACATCTAGATAATAATTATCCAAAGCATACCTTAAAGCATATTTAAAGTGTTGGATTAATTTGGAGGATATATTATTTATTCCTGTCACCAAGGCAATAAGAGCCTAAGAGGTAAGGATATTTAAGAGAGTTCACTCCACCATCCCTTTGGGGAATTTTCAATGGAGGAATCCATTTTAAAGTTATTCACTTAAACTTGCTAAAATCCTCAATAACAATTTGAGTCTAAAATTTACCTCCCATTATAAAGTATAGACCCAAAAGACTTAAACTATATTGGCAGGACTAAGCTTTACTAGACTGACCAATACAAATTTGTCCATAAATCGTACTATTGACAATGGTTTGAATTTTCTAAGTCATAAGATGCAGCGACCCTTAGGTGTGATTTTATAACTTAGTGGCAAAGATTGGATGTCCACAAGGACTAGTATAAGCTATGGCATGTTTGATTGCCTAACCCAATGATTAATGAATTGTGATTTATATCATAAATTGATTGGGAACCTACCTCATTATCATATTTTATAATGACCGATCCTAGTCAGAGTTATGTAATGATGATAATGAGATCCTTGCCCACGAGAAATCCATCATATTGGAGTTGATGCGATTTGCTTAAAATTTTAAAAAATAATTAAATGGGAGCAACTTTATAATATTAAAAGCCCATGTTATTATGAAACATTAATGAAAATATATTCCAAATTTTAACATTCTCTCTTAACAGGTGGGTTAAAATATTTCACAAACATTCAAATGGCAAACAGAGTATCACTTCGTTCCATCCTTAATGACCATAAGCTCAAAGGGGACAACTACAATGACTGGTTTAGAAACCTTAAAATTGTCTTACGATAAGAAAAGATTTTCTATTTTCTTGAAAAACCATTTCCCTCTGAACCCGCAGAAGATGATGAACAAAATACATTTGATGCTTGAAAGAAACACGTCGATGATGATGAGCAAGCAGTTTGCATAATGCTTGGCGCTATATGTCAGATGAACTTCCGAAAGCTCACGAAGATATGGATGCTCAAACCATCATCTTTCACTTGAAGGAGTTGTATGCAACTTCTGTTCATACCGTGAGATTGCAAGTGTCATATGCCTTATTCCAAATAAGGTATAAGGAAGGATCTATTAGTGGACATGTGCTTAAGATGATTGGCCACATTGAAAAATTGGCCAACCTCAGGTTCATCATGGATCATGAGATAGGTCACGATCTAATTCTTCAATCCTTACCAAAAGACTTCTCTAACTTTATTATGCAGTTTTATATGTCTAATAAAGAAGCTACTTTAACAGAATTGCACAATCTGATAAAGCAAGCAGAGAATGACTTGAAACCGGAGCTTAAAACCTCCGCCATGCTTACGGGTACGGACCTGAAGCCACGAGGCCCAAAGAAAAATAAGGGCAAGGCCAATGGTCCAGATCACCTAAAGCCCAATGGTAAGGTGGAGAAGAAAAAGGGAAAGGGAAAATGTTTCCTTTGTGGAAAGAATGGTCATTGGAAGAAAGACTGCAGATCATTGAAAACCAAGGAAGCTGGGGAATCCCAAGAGGCCAATAAGCCCAATGCTTCAGGTATGTTGTATATATTGAACTATATTATCAAAACTCTGAACCTTCTACTTGGGTGCTTGACACCGATTATGGGACTCACTTATGTAACAATGTGCAGGGCCTGAGAAACAATAGGAGACTCTGTCATGGGGAGGTTGACTTACGCATGGGTAATGGAGCAAAACTGGTTGTATTGTGCGTGGGGAATTATTCATTAGTTTTGTCGAATGGTTTAGTTTTAGACTTAGAATATTGTGTTTATGTACCTTCTCTAGTAAAGAACATTATTTCAATTTCTTCTTTATATAATAAAGGCTTTTCATGCCTAATAAGTTGTAATGAATGTTTTATTTATTTCAATGAAATAAAATATGGAGATGGTATTTTGAATAATGGTATCTATGTCTTACAAAATAACAAAGAATGTTCAACCTCTAATATATATAACGTTAACTCGAATAATCTCAATGAATCACTTCTATGGCACATTCGCTTAGGTCATATCAATGAAACAAGATTAACTAAGCTACATAAGGATGGGTATTTCAGACCCTTCAAATATGAACCTTATGAAACTTGTGAGTCTTGTTTACTTGGTAAAATGACCAAATTACGCTTCAAAGGTAAAGAACAGCGTGCAGCGGAGACATTAGAACTCATACACTTTGATGTATGCGGACCAATGTTAGTCACCGCTAGAGGTGGATTCTTCTACTTCATTACCTTTATCGATGATCACTCACGATATGGGTATGTGTACCTTATGCGGTATAAATCTGAAGCCTTTGAGAAATTCAAAGACTTCAAAGCTGAAGTAGAAAACCAGCTTAATAAAAGTTTAAGTCACTAAGCTATGTCCGAGGTGGTGAATACTTAAACGACGAATTTCAAGATTACTTGAGAGCAAATGACATTGTTTCCCAATGAAACCCTCCGGAAACTCCACAAAATAATTAATTTTGTTGTCTTTGGAGCACCTATATAACCCAAAGAATTCTTTATAAATTTTTTACACCAAAACCTTTCATATCTTGGGTTTATATAAGTGAGCGACTCTAAAATTTAAGAGTAAGCCACTGATTTTGAGGATCCTTAAGTCTAATTGACTATAGGAATCTCAAGTTAAAAGTTTTGAGGTATTTGCCTAGGCTAGCACCAAGGGCAAAATACCCGTACACTCAAGGCGTAGTCTTGCCATTGAGTTTTTGGCTTTGGTGTGTGCATCTTTGGAGGCCACACACTTGGGTGGCTCTTTGGAACGTGGAAGAGCTTGCTGAGTTTGAGAAAAGCTTGTAGATTGGAGGGAGGACTGGAGGAGTCTTCGGTTCAAGTAAGTCTTTTTCTTTCTTTATTTTAATTATAGTTCTTATGATAGTTAGCATGTTTAGGTTTATGTTCTTTGCATGTTTTATGAGTTTTTATGCTTAGAATATATAGTAAAATGTCTAGGTTTGTAGAATAATCAAAACAAATGGGTCTTGGGCAATGAGATAACGGCATCATAATTTTAATTTTTCACTGTGCACTCGCGGCCACTTCCATACACATTTATCAAAGTATTTGATTTAATTTCACATATTATAAATTATCTATAATACCCTAGATTACCTATGTGCCTTCAGACTTAGTGTATGAGTGTCCATACACAAGAGGATTTAAGTCTGAAATTAGTAATCTTAAATAGTCCATATAGAGCAAACAAAAAAAGTACTTTATCTGTTGTTTATCTATAGCTGCAGTCCATTCTATATTTGTATGACGACCTTGATCTGTGATCGTCCATGTAGAGACATGAGAATGAAGGCACCTTGTATGATGTGATCATATAGGACTGGACTTAGATGGAAATGACATTCTTATAATATCTGTTAAACAAAGAAAGTAATTTTGATCTACTAGATGGTCATATATGCATTGATTTTAATCCTGAGTGTACTACGAACTTCTGCATGGCAGACTATGTCTTTTGATTTACAAAGGTGAGGTTGGTGTAGCAATTCCGACCAATAGCTATGTACTTTAGGGGTATGGTCTGTTGTGTAGCTAGGAATATTTTACATAGATATGGAGTTCACTCCTTCTTGCGAAAAGTGTAGGAGTATCTTCATTAAGGGTTGATTCGGTACTTGGACGTTTATAGCGCTCAAGTCTTTCTATTACAAATAGAAATATTAAAATTTATAATGGTTATGAATAAATCATTCATTAGAGAATCAATGGTACTTAAGGTATAAATAATTAGAGGGGTATAACGGATATTATAACCTGGTAATAATTATGAGATACTCGTGAAGGGTATAAAGTGACTATATCGATGGACACCGACTTGGTTCAGCTTAATATATCATCTACGGCAAAGAGAGTGCAACTTCGGGTTATTAGTGGAATAACCTATAGTTAATAATTCAGAATATTTAATTAAGAGCTTAATAATATTTTGAGATTATTAGAGCTTGGAACCGTAAGTCCATTTGGTCCCCGTTCTACCTCGATATACTATAGCAGATTTAATATAATTGGATAGTTCGATTATATACTCACAAATTTATAAATATTATTAATATAATTATCACACTTGGAACTATATATTAAAAGATAATATATAGTTTAATAATTATATGATAAATATTCAATGAATAAAATTAAATTATATTTGATATAATTTAATAGCCTAAAATTGGAATTTCCTATTATTGGGTTTTGGAAACCCTTGACTTAATTTTGGTGGTTACACTTTTTGAAAGGTAATTACACCTTTAATTTTGTAATATATTTTCCTTTATGGCAATTGATTTTGGTGTTACAAAATAAAATTAAAAAATAAATAAAAAATTCCCCCTTTGGCCGATTTTTTCAAGATAGAATAGGTAGGGTTTTGTTTATTTTGGAAACAAATAACCCTAAATATAAAAAGGAAAATTGTTTTTCTTTTTTCTTAAGTCTTTCATTCGAACCCTAGCCTCCATTTTCTTCTTCTTCATTCTCTCTCAAAAGTTGAGATAAACCAAAAGATAGAACAAGAAGAAATTAAAAACAAATACCAAGTGTGATTAAATCTCTAAAATATTTATAGATTATTTTGTGAGTCTTGCCCACACAAGTTTCCGTTGGTAACGAGATATAGTTCGAAAGACTTTGTGGTGTCGAAAAAATAATCATCTTCATCTTATTCTTGTATGTACTCGGCAGTGAGGCTTTATTTTTCTAATTACTGCCCCTTTACTTGGTGAAATGGAACTCAGTTTGGTTTCGTTTTAATCTAATTTTTTGGGGAATATTTTGTGGTATTTTAGGGATGTGTCGTGGGTGTTTTCAAGTGAAAAATCAGAACTAAAACACAGCCACTGTCAGTGCATTTCTGTGGCTGTTTCGGGAGTGTACTGTGCCCTTATCGGGTCCAAAAAAGTCTAGTTTTTATCTGCCTATTCGAGGCTATTTGGGGACTGTTCCGGAGATGTTTCAGGGCTGGAATTTTGTGTAAATCTGAAGTAAAAATTCAGTGGTGGTGGCAGTACCATTCGACAATTCCCAAGGAAGGACATAAAAAATTTTCAAGTCCGATATATGTGCCTAAGATGTTTCCGCTGTGCTAGGAAAGCGTTTCCTACAGTTTGGGGGCCTACATATTATACCGACATTGAAGAATCTCTTTATTATCTGATTTTGGTTGACCACTTCACAAAATACGCGTGGTTCTATCCCATGGCTACAAAATTCGGGATGCCTATAATTTTTCCTCACTTTAAAAAATTTATAGAAACAAGCTTACAAACCAAAATAAAAAAATTTATACTCTGACAATAGTGGGGAATTCATTGATTTAAAATTATTTTTACTAGTAAATGGTATTGGTCATTATATCACTGCCCCACACACCCCACAACAAAATGGTGTCTTCGAATGTCGTCACCATCATCTTGTTGATACATGCCTCACTCTTCTTCATGACACATCACTATATCTCTCATATTGGCCTCATGTTCTCCAAATAACATCATATTTAATCAATAGGCAACCTACTTCCCTTCTTCAAAATCGATCCTCTTTTGAAGCTCTCTTTGGTAAAAAACCAAATTACCTAAATCTATGAAAATTTAGGTGTCTTTGTTACCTACTTACCCGACCTCATAACATTAATAAAATGCAAGCAAAATCCTCAACCTCTGTGTTTCTCAGGTACTCTCAAACCCAAAATACCTACAAATGTCGTGATCTTAACACTCATAAGATTTACTTTTCTAGACATGTTATATTTGATGAACTCAGTACCAAACCAAAAATTCACACACCCAACTCTTAAAATACTTCCATGTTCTTCCATGCCCATGTATTGTCGGTGTCCTCGCCAACACAGTCTGCTCTGCTTCCCACATCAATGATTCTTTCAGGTGTAGCCGCTGTCGACGCATCCTCCTCGGGTAATCTTGCCAACTCTTTTACTTTTTCTCCTCTAATTGCATCTGAAGATCTATGTCAAAATTCCTTACACTTGAATTCGTTATCTCCTAGTTCTAATCATAACACTGGTATGTATGATTCACACTCACTGACCACTCACGCCTTACCTATGGAGCAACCAATCGGAAAAACTTATCCTAAAATCCAAATGCCCATATTCACTTAAACCCACCTATTTTATGTCTTCACAAAATGACTACTCGGTCAATGAACAGAATTTTCAAACCAAAACAACTCAATTTTGTGTCTAAACATCCAATTCCTGAGACCATTGAACCAACCTGTATGCGTCGAGCCTTAGTTCAACCACAGTGGTATGCTGTTATGTCTAGTGAGCTTACAGCTCTCATGAACCATGGAACTTAGGATTTAGTACAACTTTCTTTGAACTGCAATCTAGTGGGCTGCAAGTGGGTGTTCGGAGTCAAGAGAAAACATGATGGATCCATAGATCGATTCAAAGCCTGATTAGTTATAAAGGGTTATAATCAGCATCCAAATCTTGATTACAAAGAGACATTCAGTCCAGTAGTAAAACTAGCCACCATTAGAACTGTTTCATCTATTATTTTTGTGAATGGTTGAGATTTAAGACAAATAGAAATTAACAATGCCTTTCTATATGGCGCATTATTTGAGACTGTATATATGATGCAACCCCTATATTTCACCGATCCATCTAAACCAGATCATGTTTGCAGGCTTAAAAATGCAATATATGGTCTCAAACTAGCCTCCAAGGCTTGGTACATTACATTGGAAAATGTACTACTTGAGCTTGGGTTTGAAAACTCTAGAGCTGATTCATCTTTGTTTATTTATCGAAATGACTTTATAACCTGTTATTTCTTAGTGTATGTAGACGATCTTGTGCTTATAGGAAATGGCAAACATTTTGTGGCTTCAATCATCAAGAAACTATGAGATAGTTTCTCTATTAAGGATATGAGTTTACTACATATTTTTTCTTGGTGTGGAAGTTGTACCTACTCAAGCTGGACTATTCCTCTCCAAACACAAGTACATTCGAGAGTTACTATCAAATACCAACATGAGTAGTGCCAAAGATGTCTCAACCACTCTTTCAACAACTCAGCCCCTCAAGCTACTTGATGGCACAACAAATACAGACAAGAAAGAATTTTGAAGGATAATTTACAGTCTGTTGTATCTTTCCTTAATGCGTCCAAATATTTCATTCGCGGTTAATAAGTTGTCTCAATTCATGCACAAGCCTACCACCATTCACTTCACAATAACAAAAAGGCTACGTCGGTACTTAAAAGAAAACTATATTCCATGATATACAACAAACAAAAACTGGATCTCCAACTTTAATTACTTACTCCGATGCCGATTAGGCTGGAAATATTGATGATTGAATCTCAACTTCTGCCTATATTAGCTTCTTAGGCCCAAACCTCATTTCATGGAGCTCAAAGAAATAAAGAGCAGTTACAAGATCTACAATCGAAGCTGAATATCAAGCCCTAGAAAATGCAGCATCCGAGACAATGTGGCTTCTTGGCCTTCTCCACGAGATGGGTTTTCCACTCAAAATAACTCCCTTATTACTATGTGATAATCTTGGTGCTACGCATCTAGGTTACAATTCGCTCTACCATTCACATATGAAATGCATACAAATCGACCTTCATTTTGTTCGCGGCCTGGTTTACCATGGTTCTCTTCAAGTTCGATATGTTCATAAACAAGACCAATTGACTGATCTACTGATAAAGTCATTGTCAAGAGAAAGGACTGAAATCTTAAGAAACATTAGGCTTGTTGATGGAAGCTCAATCTTGCGGGGGCGTATAAAGACAGACTGCAAAGATCAAAGACATTAAGCAGAGCACATTCAGCCTACAATCAAGTAAAATTATTCAAATCAATTTCTGAATATTCTTATGATTGTTGCAAATATGTAAGTTTTAAGCAAATTGATGTATATTCTAGCTATGTATTTAAGTCAGGTCCCATTACATTAATAAAATGTGTGAAAAACTTCATTGACAACAACGGTGTTAATTCTCTTATACTTATATATGCATACACGTGTGCATGTGTGGTATTGTTTTTGTTCATGGACAAATTCTTTTCATTGAAGTATTGATTAATTTTTATTATTTTTTATTATACGATTATAATATAAGTTGGTGAGTCTTTAAAGATTGAAACTGTGCATGCTTTCATGATTGTAATATATGCCGAAATATATTTTTTATATTTATTTATTATTATACGTACATGGACCCGTAATTTGAAGATGAAGTAGAACTTATTAGCAGTTCTACTGGAAAAACTAAGAAGTATTTCAAGTGGCCTAGAGAAATGGACCAACTTCTTATTGATCTTTTGAAAGAAGAAAAAGCTAAAGGAAACAAAGATAAGAAAAAAGTTTAATAAGAAAGCTTGGAATACAATTGTTACTTGTCTTAATACCGAGTTTCGAAAGATGGGGAAAATAATTGATAATGCAGTTAATAGTATGAAAACTGTTGAAATAAAAATGTATTTTGTGGTTAAGCTTTTGCATAAAAACGGTTTTGGATGGAAGGATATGACAAAAAAGATTAAAGCCAACTCCAAGTGTTTGGGAAAGTGTGATTCAGGTACTTTATTCTTTTATTGATATAATAATTTTCAAGCTATGCATATGTCACTAAATTGATTTGATATGATTTTTTTTAATGTAGGTCAAACTTGATTATAAGTTGGTACATGATAAATAGCTCTATTTTTTAGAAAATGCTCAAGAGTCATTTGAAAAAGATAAGAGCAAATGGTGATGGTGTTGAAAGTGAAAGTGAAAGAAGAAGTCGGTAGGTGGCAAGCAAATAGAGATATGAACATTAATGATATCGATGGGATGCAAATGAATATTGAATTTTTTTATCAAATGGATTATTTAGATAACTTCATTACACCATCACAAGCTGCTCAATTCTCACCAATAATTACAGAGAATGTCTCATCAGATGTTAGACAATTGAAAACACCTTCTAAAGGAACCAAAAAAAAAAATCCGATTTAATTGCAGATGAGATAATAGAGGTGAGTACATCTACATCAATCAAAGAGATTGCAAGAACTATTACAAATAGCAGTAAACATATTTTTTCAGCAACTGAAATTATAACAGATGTCACACCCGTCCCCTTAGGTAGGATAAGGGCGAGATGGAGACTTGAAACGGACGGAGTTTCCTCTGTAATATGGACAAATCCTCCAAATACAATAAAATCAAAACTGAATAAAATTCCTCATATAAATAGGATCTCCATGATCCAACTCAAAAGAATATCCACGAAGAAAAGAAATATTCTCAAAATCAATTAAAGGCTCAGTGCCTATAACCGAACAACAAAATCTCATAAGAATGACAATTTAGAATTATAGTCTCAAAACATGATAAGGACACTCTACTGTTGGCACAACCTTTCTCTACTGGCAGGAAATGATGATGAAACAACAGATGAAAAGAATGATCTACTAATCTGCTAAACCTGAAATGTTAAAGAATGGGTAAGCTCACGCTTAGTGCAATGGATCACAGCTCAAAACAAGTAACAAAGCGGATCGAATAAGTCTTTCATAATATAAATAAATATGTGAGTTCCATTTTTATTGGCATGTGTCCGTGACAAAACAAGTTCAATTGAGTTGTAATCCTGCATGAAGATCTTTGTACAATTGGACTGTTATTTGGCTGTTGTGCATCAGACATGCGTTCGTGGTGCGTTCGTTGTTGTGTTCGAATGATTGGCGTTAGTTCTGAGTTCATTAATGGGTTCGAACGTGTGGCGTTAGTGGCTCGTTCTTTATTGGGTTCGAACGGGATCATTCCAGAGAGCAAACGTTCGAGTCACATTCTTGTTCGGTTCGAACGGGATCATTCCAGAGAGCATCCGTTCGTTGTACGTTCGATTGGCGTTCGAACGGGTCTTCACAGAAAGGGCGCGTTCGTGTAGCGTTCTAGTAAGCGTTCGAACGCGACTGTAATCTGAACGCGATTTGGCCTGCAAAACCTAGGTTTCACCCTACCTATAAATATTACACTTAGCCGCCATTCCCCATTAGTTGAAAGAGCTGAAACACTTTTCCCTTGAGCCAAATCTCTCAAAGCTTTCAATTCTTATTTGATTCCACCATTGAAGACTTCTTATCTCCTTGTCTTCTTCCTTAATGGTGTGAATGTTTCTTTTTTAAACCTTCAACATAACCTAACCCAAAATCCCTAATCCTTTAGAGTTCTTTAGGAGGAGTTTTGGTAGTCGGAGTTCCGGCGTCATTGGTGATATAATCTACTCAGAGACTTCAGAGGTTCTGAAGAAAACCGTGAGTCGCGGGCTTGAGGAGTTCCTTGAGTTCTTGCAGTATTGAGGTACTTGAGTCGGTGGAGTTGCCACCATAGGTCTTGACCATCGCTGTAAGTTTTTCTCTATATAGTAGATTCGGGTGGTAGCCTATACCCGGAGTGGTTTTTTACTCGGAAGAGTTTTCCACTTCGTCACCAAAATTATTGTGTTGAATTTTGTGTGATTGGTTTATTTTCCGTAATTTATATTTCGCTTTAAATTAATATTGTGGATTTAATTATTGTTGGTTGATTTGATAATTGCCTGTTTATATTCCATAGTAGCAGTAACAGGACTTGTCCTGCTTATTGTTTGTAATTCCGCATAGGGTCAGAACATAGGATAACCCCGTATTTTCAATTGGTATCAGAGCCTGAACTCGATCCTTGACCCGTTAGCTATGGAACGTAGTCAACACTTGAATTGTCCGCCATTTTTTGATGGCACGGAATATTTACATTGGAAGGTTCGCATGAGAGCGTTCCTTAAGTCCTTAGATGAGAGGGTCTGGATGACTGTTGAACACGGGTGGAAACCTCCCGTTGTTTTGTTGATGGGGTCTCTTCCCCTAAAGATAAATTGACCTAGACCAAGGACGAATTTGATGCTAGCAATAGGAACAGCAAAGCTGTTAATGCCATACATGGTGCTGTCTGTTCTGCTGAATTAGGAGAATCTCAATGTGTGAGATAGCCAATGATGCTTGGGACATCATGCAGACTGTGCATGAGGGCACATTTTCTGTTAAAAATAATAGACTCAAGGATTTAGCCACTAGGTTTGAGGTCGCCAAAATGAAAGATGATGACCTTTGATGATTTTATGCTGAGATTAATGATATCGTTAACTCTAGTTTTAACCTAGGTGAGACTATACCTACCAATAGGATAGTTAGAAAATCCTTAGATCCCTCCCTGATAAGTTCCTACCCAAAATCACCGCCATCGAGGAAAGCAATGACCTCGATCAGCTTAATTTAGATGAACTCGTAGGAAAGCTGCAGGTTTATGAGAGAAAGCTTCCTAGCTATAGAGAGCCAAAACGTTTGCGATGAAAATCGCTAAGGAAGTTGTGCATGATTCGTTTAGAGATGATGATACCATCACGGATCATGATTTGGCCTTGTTTGCAAAGAAGTTTAAGAAATTTCTTAAACTTAAGAAGAATGGTCATAGCAGTAACAGGGATAGGGAGGTTATGCCTAGAGAGAGTAGGCATAGCAGGAAAGAGTTTAGAGAGGATATGGGTAGTAGATCCCGTGATGTCCAATGCCATAAGTGTGAAGGCTATGGGCATATTCGACTGAGTGCCCTACATATCTCAGAGCTAAAGGCAAGAAAGCCATGGCTGCCTCCCCTAGTGATTCAGAAGGTGGTTATTCTTCTGATGAGTCCCTAAAGGCAAGAAAAATTTGTTGCCTTTACTGCTAGTGTGACTGGTGAGAGAGAGATTGTGGTTAATGATGTTGATTCAGAGTCTCTCTTGATGAGTCTGTAGATGAGGAAAGTCTTCAGGTAGCTTATGTTGAACTGTTTAATGAGAGTTTAGCTATTAAGAAGACTAACATAGAGGTCAATAAGAGGCTGAAACTAGTTGAGCTAGAAAATAATGAAGCTCAAGCAAAATTTGAGCAGAGCCTTTTGATGGTAGATGACCTGGAGGAGAAAAATAGAGGTATAATTAATAGGGTCCAAATTTTAGAGACTGAACTTGAAGATACTAGAACTCAGTTGTTTGTATTTTCTAGTGAGAATAAAAAGGTGGACCGTATGTTAGGAATTATTTCTGAGCCTAACTGTGATAAGGCTTCTTCTTCCAAAGCTGTGTCTGTAGTAGCTAAACGTGACTTAGGAAAGAAACCTGTTGAGTGTAGTCATGTTATTCCTCCATTTATTCCTCGTCCTGTTTCCCAACCTCAATCTAGAGGTGTTGTGGGTAAACCTCGCTCTCATCCGAGGTTTGTGCCTGTGTGCCATCATTGTGGCAAGGCAGGATACATTAGGCCTAAGTGCTTCATGCTTCACAAGCAAAAGAAGAGGCCTAAGAAGGTGTCACCTAGATTTGACTCTTCAAATCTAGCTTCTCAAGTTTCTGCGCTAACTAAACAAGCTAAATTCCTTAGTGAGAAACTTGCTTTGTTGACTGAGAATTCTCGTGAGAAAGAGATTCCCAGAAAAACATGGGTGAGGAAGCAAGATGTCTTCCCATATACTTCTGAATGCCTTGATCTTGACAGGCATGATGAGAGTGCACTTCGGTGTAACTCTTCCTAGAAGTTGCATTTTCTTTCCCATTGCATGTGTGTGTGCGTGTGTTTTATGTTCTTACACGTTTATTTTGTTTTCACAGCATATGGGTGTTTGTGTCTTGTTTTTGTTTTATGTCCCTTGGTAATAGGATGGAAACCCAGACATAAATTTCATAGCAGATTCCGAATGTACGGTTGTATGATCTGCACTCGGGATACAACTCCACATACCATTGGATGTTTTACAAGCCTGTTTGTGTCTTTATTTTTATTTGTTAAAATAAAAAAAAATAGAAAATAGAAAAGACAATTTTTTTTCGGCTTGTTAGAGCATGAAAAGCTTATGCATGTGATCCTGGTATGTAGGATATATGATTATGCATGTATGATATGCTTTATTTTTCTTAATGCTATATATGCATTAGTGTATGTGATAAAAACCTTCGGTATATCATGTGCTTGCACTTCACATACACGTTTTTAGTTTGTCAAGGCTTGGTCGCATGTATGAGTTTTTGGAATAGCAATCTAATTTCTATCATATCTTGTTTGCTCAATAGTGTGACCTTTAACTAGTTGACCTTGCTATCCCCTTTTGCAAAAGTTTAAAAAAAAAAAAAAAAAAAGAGACTCAAGTGCAAAAGAGCCAAAATGGCCAAATTCAAAAGATAAGGGCAAAAACCCTTCACTCGAAAGAGTTATTACATATTTATGAGGTAAATATTATAGCATGCAACCAATGTTGCTTATTTTCAGGTCCTAGTGGTGCTGGGTTTGAACACATATTTTGTGGACTTGGTTTGTTTAGAGATGAATTTCTTTGGCTGTGTCCAGCTCATAAAATAAGGTCTTAAGCCTTGATTCGTTATGCACTTTATTTTTCAACGCAAGTGCTTTATATGCTTTGGTGTTTATGTCATATGCATAAGTGTTGTATTTAGCCACTTTTAAAATGATGCATATTGTTTCATGTCATAAACAGCTAAATACTGACTAGGTATCATTGTATCAGCTTGAAATGCTGTTTCAGTTAGTTTTTGACAGGATTTTCATTTATCTCAGTATGTGCATGTGTGTGCTTCATGTTATTGCATACCAATTTGTTCTTTTCTGTGCACTTTTCTGAGTTTTGGTTTACTTCCCGTGTGTTTTTTTGCTAACTCTATGTGTCTGTTAGTGAGGTGGAGTAATTCCTGTTTGTTTATGCTATTGCATATGTTGTCTCCTGTTCTCCTGTTATTTTTCCTGTTTCTTTTACCATTTGTCATTTCGTGACAAAAGGGGGAGAGTAATATATTAAGGGGGAGAGCCTTAATATATAGGAGGGAGCCGTAGAATATCCTTTAGATATCTCCGTTTTATGTGGTTTAAGATTAAGGGGGAGAAGGATTTCTACCTGTATATGCATGATATTTTTACCTGCTTTATGTTTTACTTGATTATCCCAATGCTTTTCATGGTATGTTGTTGTTTGTGGATGTTTCAGGTAGCAAGTATGTTGCTGTGGTGGCACTGATTTTCAAGACTACTTGTTAGGTGCTAGATCGAGTCCATTTGTAATAAGTCACTGTTTTGATGGTTGACAGTTGACTATTTTGCTTTTTTGGGTCTATTACCGTAGTCTTTGTTTTAGGTAGTGTTTTGTCACGGAATTCCAAAGGGGGAGATTGTGAGTTCCATTTTTATTGGCATGTGTCCGTGACAAAACAAGTTCAATTGAGTTGTAATCCTGCATGAAGATCTTTGTAGAATTGGACTGTTATTTGGCTACTGTGCATCAGACATGCGTTCGTGGTGCGTTCGTTGTTGTGTTCGAACGATTGACGTTAGTTTTGAGTTCATGAATGGGTTCGAACGTGTGGCATTAGTGGCTCGATCTTTATTGGGTTCGAACGGGATCATTCCAGAGAGCAAACGTTCGAGTCACGTTCTTGTTGGGTTCGAACAGGATCATTCCAGAGAGCATCCGTTCGTTGTACATTCGATTGGCGTTCGAACGGGTCTTCACAGAAAGGGCGCGTTCGTGTAGCGTTCTAGTAAGCGTTCGAACACGACTGCGATCTGAACGCGATTTTGGCCTGCAAAACCCTAGGTTTCACCCTACCTATAAATATAACACTTAGCCGTCATTCCCCATTAAGTTGAAAGAGCTGAAACCTTTTCCCTTGAGCCAAAATCTCTCAAGCTTTCAACTCTTATTTGATTCCACCATTGAAGACTTCTTATCTCCTTGTCTTCTTCCTTAATGGTGTGAATGTTTCTTTGTTAAACCTTCAACACAACCTAACCCAAAATACCTAATGCTTTAGAGTTCTTTAGGAGGAGTTTTGGTAGTCGGAGTTCCGGCGTCATTGGTGATATAATCTACTCAGAGACTTCAGAGGTTCTGAAGAAAACCGTGGGTCGCGGGCTTGAGGAGTTCCTTGAGTTCTTGCAGTATTGAGGTACTTGAGTCGGTGGAGTTGCCACCATAGGTCTTGACCATCGCTGTAAGTTTTTCTCTATATAATGGATTCGGGTGGTAGCCTATACCCAGAGTGGTTTTTTACTCGGAAGAGTTTTCCACTTCGTCACCAAAATTATTGTGTTGAATTTTGTGTGATTGGTTTATTTTCCGCAATTTATATTTCGCTTTAAATTAATATTGTGGATTTAATTATTGTTGGTTGATTTGGTAATTGTCTGTTTATATTCCATAGTAGCAGTAACAGGACTTGTCCTGCTTATTGTTTGTAATTCCGCATAGGGTTAGAACCTAGGATAACCCCGTATTTTCAAATACATAAAGCATTAAATCCATATATCAATATTTTCTTGAAATCATAAATCTCATTTCTAATAAACTCATTCTGCTCAATAATATCTGTAAAAATAACTGTTCATTCATCTATATGCACACTCTCGTGACAATACGACAAAGCTGGCAACATGGGGCATCCCACGGCAATAACTGGCATCCGGAGCAAAAACTGGCAACATGAGACCTCGTCTCACGGTAAATAATCTTGCACATATAAGTACACGGGGTGCATCCTAGCATAAAAAATCATTTATAAAACACTTGCTCATATATCTCAAAACATGCAAGTTTCTCATATATCACATATCATGATTTCAATATAACCAATATTTGATCCATACTTTATAGAAAAATATATACTTTCTAAAAAGCATGATCATTTAATGTTTTACCTTGAAAATTCATTTAAGAAAACATACATACTATATATTTTTGAAAACATCAATGTTACAGGCTTATCCACACACCTGGTGAGCGGACTATAGAGAAATGAACTATGCAGCAGGACTGTCCCCGCTTACGGTATCACGATCACCTAAAGAGACAAAAGAATTAAGATAAGGAACAAAATCCTAACTAGAATATATGAAAGAATAAGCAAGAAACGTGACTTGGTCGCTCTCATAATCCTAACGAAATTTCGGCAAGGTTTCGTCTATGATACGGACATCCATCATACAACCCATAATCATTAACGTACATTCATCTTCTATTCACAATATCACTAATCTAAATCTAGGGTTCACATAATTCCCGCACACAAACTTACTCTACCATATTCTCCAATGAAGTCCATCATTCACTTCTAACCACACTGTAATCATTTATATGGCTCAAACAAGTAAACTAATCATACTTTAAAGTTATTTACCGTTCCGAAATGCATAATATGCATAAAATGAAAATAATAATAAATTATAAAAATTAAGATTCGGAGGTCCGTTACTACTCGGAATGGTCTGAAAATCACGGAGGAAGACTCGGAAGTCGACACGAACATTCTGTCTGGTGCGTGGTGGCCACGCACCGTTCGCCCAGGCCGCTCGTGGGCCTCGCGCGCGTGAGCACCACGCGTGGATCGGATCCCAAAAATTCCAACGGTCGAGCATTCCTCTCCCCTCCCAATTCTAATGCCGCTGATGGTTCGTCAATCGGAGTTCCGGATCAACGAGAAATCAAGAAAAATCATAAAAAGTTTCTTACCGAGATTTCTACGAAATTGGGAGTTTCCCGAGATGAAACCACCACCAAAATATTATTCTCGTCGTGATCTACACTTTTCCTCAAAGACCCGATCAAGAAAAACTCCGAATCGGATGAATCGGGGCCAAAATCCTCTCTTTTCTCTTTTTTTTTTAGGTGGCTGCTGTGGATTTTGAAAAGTGAAAAGGTGTGTGTGTTTGGAATTAGGTTTTCTATTCTTTTTATATTACAAGACAATTATACATTGTCTCCCTAAACTTATCCCTTTTACCAATTTAATTCCAATTTTTATAATCCTACCAATTTAGTCCTTAAATTTCTAACACCCATAGTTATTAAATTAAAATAAATGGGAAAAAAATAAATTGGGGTGTTACAACTCTCTCTCCCTTAAAAAAAATTTCATCCTCGAAATTCACATACTGGTGATAATCCTTGGCTCTGCTGATGCTTTCTGTGTGTCATAGCGAATACCCTAGCTTAGCCTATAGGTCTGCTATTCGGACCACCCGGAGCAGCTCTACTCTGTGCACATGCACCTGTGTGAGCTCTAAAAGTCTGAACATGAGGTTAATTATCCTCTGATTTTGTCCACTGTCATCATTAGCATTCGAGCATTCTCTCTTCAAGTGGCCCACTTCTCTGCACAAAAAGCAACCTTTTGTACCCAATCTGCACTCTCTATAATGATTCTTTCCACAAGTATCACATGGTGGAAGTCTCCTATCTCGAGTTTGTCGTTGCTGACCACTATGAGTCCCACTAGGTGGAGCTCTCACCGAACTCTGACTAATTGTAGATCTACTATGTTTCTATGGCTGGCCAGAACTCATCTGATAACTATCATTGGGTCTCAAGTCACTTTCCATCTTACTCTGATTTCCTTCTCCAAAAGTTCGATGCTCCCTATTTCTCTTTCTCATCTGATAATCTAGCCCAACTTGCCATTCTCTTTCTACAAACTCCGCTTTTCTAGCAAAATCTGCCATCTCTGTCAAACTGTTCATAGGAAACAATCAGATCCTAGATCTTAATTATGCATTTAGACCGTTAAGAAAATGATCCATCTTGCCATGTTCATGGTCCTTCAAATGTGGAACAAACTGCACCAACTCATGGAAGACAGTGTCATGCTGATCTACTGTGCGGTTACCCTGAGTCAACCTGTAAAATTCTCTCATCTTCTCATCCATAAAAGTAGAATTCATATGATTACCCATGAACTCCCTCTTGAACTTCTTCCAAGTCAACACATTAGTCTCTGAGAATCTACCTCTTACACTCTTCCACCATTTATCAGCCTGTTCGGTCAAAAGTCGATACATATGGTGACATTTATGTCCGTCAGTCAATCGCATCAGCTCAAAAGCCTTCTCAACTCTGTCCAAGAAATTCCCAGCTACCATGGGATTCTTCTTTTCATCAAACTCAACAGCGCCATTTTCCTTCACTCTTTTAGCAATATTATCTTCATTAATTATAGGAGCTATCTGAGCTGGACCATGACCCCATGCTGGAGGGTAGTAATACAGATAAGTGTAAGCACCAGAAGGAACACTCGGAGGAACACCTGCTGGCGGAGGAGCATAATAAGGTGGATGGTAGAAACTCGGGGGAGGTGTAGGATAACCTTGATTCACTAGAGGAGGTGGAGGGTGTTGTGGAGGTACTGGAATATTTCCCTGAGGTGCTGCAGGGGCTGGAGGAACATTACTGCTAGGAGCATGATGAATTGGGGTACTGTCTCCAAAAATGGAGGCTAGTGAATCTCCTACAACAGGATTAAGGTTCCCTTCAAAGGGTTCCCCGTCATAAGAATTAACCTCCTATCATCTGAAGGTGCCCTAGAAGGTTGGCCAACATTTGCTATCCTACGAGTACGGACTCGACCTGCACCTCGAACTCTGGAACGCGGAGGCATCTAAAAACACATGAAAGATGTCAACCGTTAATAAACATAGAATAGCTAACTAAGAAAATGAATGTCTACAGAATCTATGAACCTAACGCTCTGATACCATTAAATGTTACACTCGTCCACTTAGGTAGGGAAAGGGTGAGACAGAGACTTGAAACGGACGGAGTTTCCTCTGTAATATGGACAAATCCTACAAATATAATAAAATCAAAACTGAATAAAATTCCTCATATAAATAGGATCTCGATGATCCAACTCAAAAGAATATCCACGAAGAAAAGAAATATTCTCAAAATCAATTAAAGGCTCAGTGCCTATAACCGAATAACAAAATCTCATAAGAATGACAAATCTAGAATTATAATATCAAAACATGATAATGACACTCTATTGTTGGCACAACCTTTCTCTACTGGCAGGAAATGATGATGAAACAGCAGATGAAAAGAATGATCTACTAATTTGCTAAACCTGAAATGTTAAAGAAAAGGTAAGCTCACGTTTAGTGCAATGGATCACAGCTCAATGTCGTGGATAAACATTTAACAAAGCGGATCGAATAAGTCTTTCATAATATAAATAAATACATAAAGCATTAAATCCATATATCAATATTTACTTGAAATCATAAATCTCATTTCTAATAAAACTCATTCTGCTCAAGAATATCTGTAAAAATAAGTTGTTCATTCATCTATATGCACACTCTCGTGACAATACGACAAAGCTGGCAACATGGGGCATCCCCACGGCAATAACTGGCATCCGGAGCAAAAACTGGCAATATGAGACCTCGTCTCACGGTAAATAATCTTGCACATATAAGTACACATGGTGCATCCTAGCATAAAAATCATTTCTAAAACACGTGCTCATATATCTCAAAACATGCAAGTTTCTCATATATCACAAATCATGATTTCAATATAACCAATATTCGATCCATACTTTATAGCAAAATATATACTTTCTAAAAAGCAAGATCATTTAATGCATTACCTTGAAAATTCATTTAAGAAAACATACATACTATATATTTTTGAAAACATCAATGTTACAGGCTTATCCACGCACCTGGTGAGCTGACTGTAGAGAAATGAACTATGCAGCAGGACTGTCCCCGCTTACGGTATCACGATCACCTAAAGAGACAAAAGAATTACGATAAGGAACAAAATCCTAACTAGAATATATGAAAGAATAAGCAAGAAACGTGACTTGGTCGCTCTCATAATCCTAACGAAATTTCGGCAAGGTTTCGTCTATAATACGAAAATCCATCATAAAACTCATAATCGTTAACGTACATTCGTATTCTATTCACAATATCCACAATTCAATTCAACATCACTAATCCAAATCTCGGGTTCACAATAATTCCCGCACACAAACTTACTCTACCATATTCTCCAATATAGTCCATCATTCACTTCTAACCACACGGTAATCATTTATATGGCCCAAACATGTAAACTAATCATACTTTAAAGTTATTTACCGTTTCGAAATACATAACATGCATAAACCGAAAATAACGATAAATACACAAAAATTAAGATTCAGAGGTCCGTTATTACTCAGAATGGTCTGAAAATCACGGAGGAAGACTCGGAAGTCGACACAAACATTCTGTCCGGCGCGTGGTGGCCACGCGCAGTTCGCCCAGGCCTCCCGTGGGCCTCACACGTTGCCGCATAAGGCGCGCGTGAGCGCCACGCGTGGGTCGGATCCCAAAAATTCCGATAGCCGAGCGTTCCTCTCCCCCTCCCGGTTCTAATGTCGCTGACGGTTCGTTAATCGGAGTTCCAGATCAACGAGAAATAAAGAAAAACCATAAAAAATTTCTTACCGAGATTTCTGCGAAAATTGGGAGTTTCCCGAGATGAAACCACCACCAAAATATTTTCCTCGTCGTGATCTACATTTTCCTCAAAGACCTGGTCAAGAACAACTCCGAATCGGATGGATCGGGGCCAAAATCCTCTCTTTTTTTTTTTTTTTTTTTAAGGTGGCTGTTGTGGATTTTGAAAAGTGAAAAGGTGTGTGTGTTTGGAATTAGGTTTTCTATTCTTTATATTACAAGACAGTTATATATTGTCTCCCTAAACTTATCCATTTTACTAATTTAATTCCAACTTTTATAATCCTTCCAATTTAGTCCTTAAATTTCTAACACCCATAATTATTAAATTAAAATAAATGGGAAAAAAATAAATTGAGGTGTTACTACAGAATTGAAGAAGTTGGGATTGGATAAGTGGGAATGTATGGAGGCGCTTGCCTCTGTGAAGGAGAATGAGCACTTGGTTGAAAGATATTTTTGCATGTGAGGATGATACTTCATTGGCTTAAGAAGAAGATGAAGATTTGAATTAATAGAATTTGAATTAATTTCTTTAGTTATTTATTTGACATCTTTTTGGACATAGGTAGCTAAATTTTTTCCTAGAAGGAATTATTGCCATGCTTATATACATGCTATGGTTGACTATGTTTTTTGAAACTTATTAGCATATGCATGGTATAATTTGAGTAGATAAAATTAGTGTTTCTTATTTATTTTTATAGGATCCTTAAATCATGGGTAAATGAATTTTCAATTTTGAATTTATTCCAAACATGATTATTTAGAATTCAATTCAATTACAAGTTTTAAATTGTAGCATATCAAATACGAAAATTCATTTGCAAATGAATTTCACGTGGGATTCATTTGCAAATGAATTTTATATTTTCAATTCTTTTGTTTCAAACGGTATGTAAATGAATATTTGTTTAGTTTTGATATAATTTAAAAATATAAATTACGTAATTTATTTACATTAAATCTTCATAAAAAATATGTATGAAACACGACCAATAAATTTATTAAAAAAACCTACCAAACAAATATTTCCTTTGATATATTGATAATGACAACAACTTATATAATCTTAATTAGAAAAATAACAACTAACAAAATTAACTTAATGAATAAATCTTAAATAAATATTAAACTTAAACAAATCAATCTTTTTAAATTCATAACATTTTTAATGTGAATTGAATCGAATAAATAAATAAATATTGCCTATGAAGGATTAGGATTAAGATATCACTTGACCTGGTTAAGAAAGCTACTCTCCCCCCTACTACTGACACTCCCTCTCCCCTTGTCTCCCCTCAATTTCCGAAAATACTCCATCCTTTTGTCAAAAATTTTATTCCCCAATAAACTAAAATATCACAATATATATATATATAAAAATTTAAAATAACATATATACTTATTTTATTTAATAATTAAATTTTTTTATTTTATAATTTATAATTTTTTACATTTATAATTTTTCTCTTTATGTATATATATATTCATTTTTATTTTCTTAATAAATATTACAAATTCCATATTTTATTGTTATTTATTTTGTGTTTATTTATTCATTTAATTTTTGTGAATTTTTTAGTTTATTTAGCACTACTTATGTATTATAAAAATATAATTTAACCAAATAAAATTAATTTATAAAATAAATTTTTTGATAACATGCTGATTTACGAAAGTAAATAAAACAAATAATTTTTAATAAATATATTAGGTTTATTAAACAAATAGACTATCAAAAAATTAATTTTATAAATTAATTTTATTTGATTAAATTATATTTTTTTTATACATAAGTAGTGTTAATTAAATTAAAAATGAATAAAAAAATTAAATGAATAAATACGAAATTTGTAATATTTATTAACAAAAATAAAAAAATAAAAAAAAATAAAAAAATATAATTAATAAAATGATAAATGAAGTTATAATTAGTATATATTTTTTTAAATTAATATATATATAAATATAGAATTATTAGCAAAGTGAATTATAATAATTGAGGGAGTAATTTTTGACAAAACATATAAATATTTTCGAAATTATGCACGACGTCAAGGGCTTTTTGTGGGGGAGGGGAAGAGTAATTTACCGTGGTTAAGGATAGGTCAAAATAATATCCAGGGATATAACATATTGGCCCCATTAATTATTAAAAAAGAAAAGAAAAGGAAAATAGAGATTCGCAGTGAAGACGAGTTCAGAGCTCAGCTTGCTGCTGCAACCAAACCCTGTTCGTACTTCTCTGTAAGTTCCCCATTCTTATTCTTATGATTCAATTTTCAATTTTACAGCAACTAGAAATGTCTTATCGTTTGAGCTAACTAAGCATCTATAATAATAATAATAATACAGGTTACTGTTAATCTTATTGAGGCGGAAAATGAAGGCCCTTTCTGCAAATTGTTCATCAGACCTCTCGTCTCTCTGTGGAGAAGCATTTTTATTCTCATGGTATTTGTTTATTTGTAAATTATTAAAAAAAATATATACATATCTTATTATTTTCTTTTGGTAATAAAAGGAAATTGTTTGGATTATTTCGTTCAATTAATGAAAGCTTAAATGATGGAAGATGCGACTTAGAGCAACCCCAATGCTAAAGCTAGAATTGGGGCAAATTTTGCACTATTCTCCAACCCATTACTTCAAATTCTACTCCAAATCAGAATTTGTACTTTTTAAAGTTTAAAATTCATTGTTTGCAGTGTTATTGAAAAAAAAGAAGCAATAGTGCAGTGTGCTATTGCTAAAGTGCCATGCATCTACGCCAAAAATGGCGCATATGAAGGCGCATGGTTGGAGAAAAACCATGTGCCATAATCCATCCGAGCTCCAAATATGGTGCTCGGTTGGGGTTGCTCTTACAGTTATGTTGCTTGAGTTTCCAATTCATTCATATATGTTAAAAATCTAAAATGGAGGGTTTAATGGGTGAAGTTCACTCACTAAAATATAATTTAGCTGCATTCTCTTTCTGAGTGATGTGGAATGAAGACAAGTTATTAGGCAAGTTCAGAATCACTTGGTGATGAGAAGGCAAGCCATAGAATCAGTCTTGCCCTAAAATGCAGTGTGTGTGGCCGTAAAAAACTACCTTGGAAATTTTTTTAATTGGTTACTTGATCTAACATGTTGGCAATTTTTTTTGGCTTTGAGAAATAGTGATTGGGTCATTTCTGGTTTCACGGGTTAAACATAGTGAATTCCTACCTATCCCAACAAATAACTTGACAACATCTATCGCTGGAGTCCTAATAATTTTTTCCAGAGTCCGCCATATAAATTTATTGTGTACATCGTAAGATCATATCTTCAAGATAACAACATCTTATAATTTTGATGAGTACTTGTTTCCTCGTTGTATGATTATGTTATGAATTTGTCAAGTCTTATAAGTAAAGTTTTATGTTATATTTCAGAACTTTAGGCAAACAGAGAATGTCCAACATCCTCCTTCTCTTCTGAAGTTTTTTTTCCTTCTGGCTGATTACTCTGAAATGGACCATCAACTTACTGTTATATTTGTGCAGGAATCGACCAGTGTTTCCTAAGAAACTCTTCTTTTGCCGAGCAAAGTTTGGAAACAACAACACTTTCTGTACTACTCATAAGTCCATATGATAGCTAATATTCTGGGATTTTGCTAGTTCTCTTTCTCTTTTATGGCATGAACATTGTGTTTCTATATGATGACAGCTGATTCTGGAGTAAATGGATCCTTCAGCTTAAAAGTAGTGCCTCCAACCTTGTTGGCTGCTGAAAAAGAAGAAGCCAAGGCGGTGTTAACATTGTTCTTGAAGAAACAAGGTCTAAGCAAAGCGGTTGCTGCAAGAACCATCAATAAGTCAGACCTTTTCATTGATCACCTTGTATCGAAGCTTCATTCTGTTCATAAATCTCGATATCTAGTAGGTTAGACTGCAACATGTTACTATTATTTTGGCTACTGTTTTCTCAAGTGACTGTTTCGTATTTTGTTTGCTTGTATAATCAAATTTTACTTTCCATCGTAGGAAGAGAGCTTACAACTCTTGAGATCAGGGATGCCCTTACTCCTTACCTCGAATCTCTTCTTGAGGAGTATGGGGACGTTCTAGTAGATTTAGTTGAGAACTTTCCTAATCCACCACCACCTGTTAAACAACAGCTAGTTGCACCAGTTTCTCCACCCCTTTCCACTCTTGACTCCAAGAAGCTAAAAGCTGTCTCTCGAGTGAGTGAGGCAGGTCCAGCCGGAGATCTCCGCCCTCAGATTCTCTACCTCGTAGAGCTTGGCATGGATCTTGAGAAGATCAAGTCAATTACTCGCAGATTTCCTGCTTTTTCCTACTACAGCTTGGAGGGGAAAATAAAACCAGTCGTTGAGTTTCTACTTGATCTTGGGATACCCAAAGCACACATTCCTGCAATCCTTACCAAAAGGCCTCAACTATGCGGAATTAGTCTCTCTGAAAATCTAAAACCCACTATGATCTTTTTAGAAAATTTGGGCTTGGACAAGACACAGTGGGCAAAAGTTATCCACCGATTCCCGGCAGTTCTCACTTACAGCCGGCAGAAGGTCAAGCAAACCGTAGATTTTCTTTACGAGATGGGACTCTCAGCCGAAAGCATAGGTAAGGTCTTAACTCGGTGCCCAAACATTATAAGTTACAGTACAGAGGACAAATTAAGGCCCACTGCTGAGTACTTCCGTTCTTTGGGGGTTGATGTTCCCGTTCTTATCCACCGATGTCCGCAGAGTCTTGGTTGTAGTATTGAAGCCAATCTGAAGCCTGTCACAGAATTTTTCTTGGAAAAAGGATTCACTGTGGAGGAAATTGGGACCATGGTTTCCAGATTTGGAGCTCTATATACTTTCAGCTTGACTGAGAACTTGATACCAAAGTGGGAGTTCTTTTTGACCATGGATTATGACAAATCAGAGCTGGTTAAGTTCCCTCAGTATTTTGGTTACAGTTTGGATGAAAGAATTAAACCCAGGTATGCACTTGTAAAGGAATATGGAGTGAAATTGCTGCTGAATCAAGTCTTATCACTGTCAGGCAGTAACTTTGAAAAGGTTTTAAAGAAGAAAATAGAGAAAGCTCTTTCAGATGATGGCCGTTTGAAAGAAGACGGCAAGTAAGAAATCCAAAATGGTACACGGAGCAATTGCAGGACATTGTTTTGGAAAAAAACCATAAAGTGTGTAGCCTGCATGCATTTGCAGAGAACAGTTGAGCCACTTTTTAGGCTGAACTTCTACAAGCAGAACTGATATGCTGCCGCGGATTGCAGTTTCTCGGTGCACTGATAAAAATCTACCATCGCCTGATCAGCCCTTTGCCCTTCAGGTTTCCTGATTTCCTCGCTTATAATCTTGTAAATTCACGGTAGGAAAAACGGCAACTTTTTTTTTAATGAAATGAATCATTATGGTTTTACATTTCTGTTGAAATAAACTGTCTGTTGCTATATTTTGTAGACCTTAGATTTAATGGCTACATCAATTTTTCTTCTTTGGTCACTCGTATACCAAGTGGCTCTTTTTTTGTTTGGGATTTTTATTTAAAAGGCCAAAATCACCGCAAGCAACACCAAAAGGTTGGTGCGGAATTTTGTTTAATTCGGTAAAATTAATGAACCCCAATGGGATGTTTGGGTTTGAATGGTTTGTTTATTCTTAAGTTTAAGGTTCGAACCCCACTAGATGTATTTTCTTGGGTTATATCGGGAAATTTTTGAGGACACGAGGCATATGTCTCGAGGATTAGTTGAAATGCGCATAAATTGATTCAGACATTTTGTTAAAAAAAATTTAATAAGTTATTTTTAAACCAATTTAGCGGCGTGACCATTAGTGTTTTTATATTTTAAGGGAACAAAGATGTGGTAATTTTTTGGACCTTAATTTTTTTTAATATAAATTATAAGTAATAATTAATAGATAAAAATTTATAAGTAATTATGGGTTAGACTTATGAAAAATTATGCTTGTAAGATGTTGGGAGTTGAAATTCATTTCGATCCAACTCTTTTTTTTTTATATTCTTTTTATTTTATTTTAGTGGGACACACTTTATGTTTCTAAAGAAATTGAAGCGGATGATAAAATCCGAATGGATTCAATTAAACAGTTGTTGGCATGTAATTATCAAACTCAATTGAGACGGAACAAAAAGTCCATAGGACTTATAATATCCTATTTGGATTCAAATACTCACAAACACTTCTGTGATGATTTTGAATTATTTTAAATTTTATGTGATTTTAGATGAATTTTTAAAATTGATCTCTATTGATAAATGATAAAAAAAAAAAAAAAAAAAAAAAAAAAAAAAAAAAGACATTATACATTAAAATTTAAAATTTCTCTGAATTCAATACCTCTAATTTTGAGTTAAATTTATGGATTTCAACGGACTGTCTGTGTCAGCTTTCCCCAAACCATCTCTATACTCATTCATGGAGTTGATATACTACTTGAAAATCATTCCATCGATAAAATCTAGAGTCTATTTGTAAAATAATTTAAACTATTTTAATCATTTTGGGAAAATGATGAAAATGTAGAGAAGTAGAAGAACAGAGATTGTCTTGTTTACTAAGCTAATGGCTTGCAATTCCTTTCGACTCTTCAACGAAATAGAGTGAAGCAGACGGTCCCACTTTCGGATTAAAATTTCGGATTATTGTCTTGTGATATGATCAAGATCTACAAGTCAAAGTTATTGATAAAATCTTTTTACTTTTTAATTTGCCGAAGAGTCAACTACAATCGAACAAAAGCTCCGATGGCTCCTTGTTAATTAGTTAAGCCATGAAATCTCTTGCCACAACATTCGGATCAGAATGAGAAGTTTAGGAATGAATTTTGGAAATTAAGTATATATAGATTACATTATATTTATATATATTTTGTTTTTAATCAATTGATTGTCATATAGATTTATATGATAACACTACGATCAAGGCTAAAAATAACATAAGGATTTTCACTATCATATCGAATTATAATTAAAGATGTGTTCTAATCTAAAGTGAAATAAGAGGAAAATCATGGATTTACATTGGTAATTGGGTCTCACAATGATATAGGCTAGGTTGAAAAGTGTTGAGGTGTCACTCCTTTGTTGACACTTGGTCACTTGCATGATGTGCACATGGCAGATGACATGCTAAAATACGGGATCAAGTGTATTAACACTTGTAAGTCTGCACATTGAACTATATTTTTATATTCAGGTAACTGGGTTGTCATATAAGTTCACTATTTTTTTGAGGAATTTAACATTGATATGGAGACGGGAGACCAGAGTGGATATGAGTTGGTCTTCCGGACTCTGGAATGACTTTTCTTCCGGGGTGGATTCTCCTCAAGGGTTGCCCTCTCTATTACAAAATATTCTTCACTCGACATATCCGCAAGATGAATTTTGATGAAATAACACTAAAAGACTTCGACGCGCATTAGCGGATATTACAAAAAGATGTTGAAATACATTGATGGTGAAGAGCAGGTGAATGTGAAGACTCAAGTGACTAACGAAAAATATATTGTGTGGTCTTAGTTTAAGGCTCTTTTTGTAAGTGAGTTGTTAATTTAAGTCTTTAAGTTCACTTAGATGCATTAGGCTCATGTGCAAAATATTTTTAAATTTTCAAATCCTGCGTTTTGGTATTGAGACATACATATCGGTTCCTGATAAGCGGTAAATATATCAGTATTTATCGTCCATTTTACTTAATATTTTATATAGTTTCTCGAGATTTTTGAATATTTTGATGTGTTTTGTGTTATTTTGTAGACAAATAAAATAACAGGACTCCCTGGTAGCAATTTGGGGCTAAAACATCGAAAAAGGGACAAAAAGAGCAAAAATATAATTTTCTGCTAAAATACGCCGTTTGCTAAAATGCGCCATTGCTAAAATGCGCCTTCTGCTATCATGTGCCGCTACGGTGCGCCGGACACGTGTCAAAATCGGATAAACTTGCTATCATGCGCACATACTAACATGTGTCTGCCACTTGTCAATATCACATCAATCTTGCTAACGTGTGCCAAACACATGTCATCATCCCATACTACCGACATTTACTATGCACGCGTCGCGACGTCAAGCACCTACGCGTCGTGACGCTAAGCCAATAATTCAGAGGCCGGACACGTGTCATCATTGTGAATGAGTGGCATATCGCGACGAGCAAACTTCTATGCGTCGCGAGGCGCGGGGCAGATTTTTGGCTATAAATAGAGGCTGAAATCAGAAGGAAAATTCATACCTTCTTTTGTTGAATTCCTTAAGAATACTAAGAAGATTGTATCTTGTTTGTTTATTTATAGCTTTCTGTATTTAATTTTACGCAATAGTACTTTTTTTAATTTACTTTTCAGTGTTTATTTTAAACGTTCAGTATGAGGAGGTAACTCCCATCTGCTAGGGTGAAATGTTAAGCTTTTATTACTAATATTTAGATTAATCTCCTTTAATTATAATATATAAACTTTTTAAAACCTGACTTAATGGGATACCGCCTTTATAGTTAGTTGGACTTAAATAAATTGATTTTAACCTGACTAAATTGGATACCGCCTTTATGGTCGATTGAAATTAATCTTAAATTTAACTTAATCAGGATACCGCCTTTAAGGTCGTTTGGTAATATCATGCAAAGTTAATATATTATAATAAGAGAGATATCTAAAATAAAAGTAATAAAAGTGGATCCTCTAACCCTAAATATTTTCTTTATTTCTTTATTTACCTTTTTAATTTCCAAGCTTTAAGTTATGTCATTTACTTTATTTAAGCTTTTACTAGTCTTAGATATTTTGTAACTAAATCTGTTATATGATGTTGTGATGAATTCCAATATCACCGGTTTATAAGGGGTTATTTTGTGACTTGGGTAATATAAAGGTTTCATTATTAAGTTTTAATCTTAATGCTTCTTGTTAACTAGCCATTAATAAGATTGATCTGGTAAACTTAAAATGAACTTGACGAAAGGATTTTAGGTTCAGCCTTAGACTTAATAGCCCACGATCTCCCTTAAGGATTAGATACTCTTTAATAGATTTCCTTGCAAGATAGACATATACCTGTCAGACGGGGATAGCCACAATTGGAACTTAATCTTAATGAATTCGGGTAACTCTGTTGACATAGATATATGATTAGTTGGGTTATTTGGGTATTTACATCTGACCATCGACATAGACTTTTACATATTTTTGAGTTCCAGGTTAATAAACCAATATATTGCACAAACATGAGATAATCACTTCATCTTTAAAAGATATTGGAAGAATTCACAACCCTATATAGTTTTATAATATTAATTTGTCCTTTCACTTACATTCGCACTGTTTTATTTACTTGTCTTAAATTTAAATTCATCATCCAATCAAACAACTAATCTATTAGATACTCGTAAATATTTGGCTTTATAAATTAATAGTTTAGGTATTAAGTTCTTGTGAGATTGATACATTTTATACTACTTAAGCAATACGTGCGCTTGCATTACGTGAGTGATTTCACCAAAATTCAGTCATAAAACATGAAAAACACAAAGGAATAATAATTAAAAAAAAATTGAAATGAGAAGAGACCAAAAAAATAAAATGAATATGAAGATTTCATAAAACGATAAAGATAGAGAAAATCTTGACCTTGGAACTCTGAGCTTCTGATACCAAATGGTAGAAACTTTCTTGGAACAAAGCCAAGCAAACCACTCCATGTGTTCTAAGCCCCAAGAACCGCAAATCTTGATTTTGTAAGAATAAAATCCTTCCAAGATCAAGTCCAACCCTCAAGGAACCTTGCCCTTAAGAACCTTTCTTTATTTCTTTGGAGAATCCTGAACAGCGATACAGCGCCACAACGCTTGCCACAAGTTGATAAGCTTTTGTTCCGTAGAACCAAGGAAGAATCCACTCCCTCAAGATGACACAAGTCACTTTATTTTGCAAAAAAAAATGTTCTTAGTTAATTGTTAATTACAATGAATAATGCCTCTTTAAATAGGTGGCTAACCCTAATTCTACCCAAATATAATAAAACCCTAGCAAAATAAACCCAATAACATATAAAATACTTTAAAATTTCATGCATGGGCTTTGTAATATAATTAAAGTTCAGCCCAGCACTTAAACAACACATAACCTTAAAAATATAAAATAAAAAAATTGTAGGGATATTTTGTATCCTCATTTTGACCAAGAAGAAATCCGAACTGGACTTTGATGTAAGCTACAAAGTTGTAGATCCAGGAGTCTTCTTTCCAATGAAACTTGAATCACAAAAATCAGACATTGGATGAGAAAGTTATGGTCAAAATACGAATACTGCATAAATCTCACCACTACTAATGCATCATTCGGAAATTAAGCCCAAAATCAATCAAGACAGCCCATGCATGTACAAGACCCATTTCATTCTTGACTTAGACATAATAAGGCCTTCATATAAAGTCTGATACATAGACCAAACTCCAGAACCCAAGGAATCTTCCAAATCCACCAAAATGGCCCAAATATACCAATCTGATCAAGCCATGCAATCAGCCACAACTTCAAGTTAACTTGGCCCAACAAATAGAGCTCATTCTGGATCACATCACTACGTATTTTACATGCTCTAGAAAACCGATATGATTCATATCGGTCTCCAAACCGGTCAGTAATTCGATCTTGTTTGCTCTTACCGATGTCAAACGATAATATTTTATAACTGTTGTAATGGCAGACCGGTATACCGGTCTCTTCATACCGATGTACCGAACTTAGCACAAACGTAAGAGGCTGATTTCATTTTCTCTATAAATTGAGTCATATTTCATTTTTTCCAATATCTTGAATCTTGATACAACTTCTTCTAAGGAAAAATAGAGAGTAAACAAAATCTTCTTTATCATACACTCTCATACTCAAGCTCACACACACTACATATTCACATCAACTTTAGTGATCTTAAATTTCTTGGGTTAGCAACTCACACTAAATCTTCGTTATCTTTATGAATGCCCAAGTTGTACTTTAAACTTCCATATTCAAACACTTGTGGTTGGAGAATCCCTTGTTGAGTGGGTATTCCCAAAAGGGTAATTTGTGTAAAGGTTGTGAGTAAGTCTAAGAACAAAAATCATTTTAAGGGTTTAAGAGTGAGCCATTGGAAAACTCTTGTGTAAAGGTTTGGAGTGAATCTATGGGATAAAAATCTTAGTTACGAGTGAGCCACAGAAAACTCGGTGTAAGTTGTGGTTCAACTTAGTATAAATATTTAAGCATGGCTTGGGGAAGTGGACGTAGGCAAAAAGTTGGATGAACTACTATAAATCACTGGTATCATTTTCTTTATCTCTTAACTTTTAATTATCACAAGTTTATTTTTATATTTGCATATTAATTAGAAATTTACAATTAGATAATATATCATGATTGAGAAAATTGACTTAAGCTTAATTGGTAAAGCTAAAAACTTAGTAGCATAAAATTGGTAAGAATTTTTATTTCCACATATTTATGACATTATCCAATTCATCTCCCTCTTCGGTATAGTTGTTGTTGTTGTTTAAGTGTGCTTGTAGTTAATTTCAGTTGGTATAAGTGAGAGGTTTTCTCAATAAATACCTAACTGTCCGAGAATATATCATGGTCTGTACAAGCTACTCAATGAATCTTGCGGAGGGATTTTCACCCACTAGACCTCCATTCTATATCGAAACCGATTATAGCTATTGGAAGATGAGGATGTTGAACTATCTTCTAGCCGTTGATGTGAAATCCTTCAAACTGATCACAAATGGTACAAGAATGCATATGAATAAGGATAACAATGGTGTGAAATTTCCAAAGGCATATTTTGAATGGACCGATGAGGATTTCATGGAAGCCTCTTGAAATGCTAAGGCTTTTAAGCATCTTCTTTGTGCAATTGATTACAGTCAAATAAATAAACTTATGGAGTTTGGAAATGCATATGAATTGTGGAAGTCTTTGGAAATGGTCAATGAGGGCACCGGTCAAGTTAAAGAGTCAAAGATCATGATCTTCCTGTGTGAGTTAGATAGCTTCAAAATGAAAATCGGTGAAGATATTGAGTAAATGACTTCGAGGTTTATAATGATTGTGAATCAACTTAGTACTTTAGGGAAAAATATTAACTCTAATGATCAAGTGAAGAAGATTCTTAGGTCACTTCCTAAAGAATACAAGATTTGCACATCATCCATCAATGAATCAAATAATATCAACAATTTGAAATTTGACGATTTAGTGGGAAAATTATTGGATTATGAGATGGATCTCAAAATGGATTTAAGGGAAGAAGAGAAGAATAATAAAAAGAAAATATCATTTAAGTTATTTGTGAGAAAAAGTGATGATGCTATCTCAAGTAATGAAGAAGAAGATAGTGATGCTGAGTTGACATATTTGACTAGGGGTAGCAATTTGGGTTAGGATTCGTTTATTCGTTCGATTCGATTTGCTTTAAAGAGAATATAGGTTTTCAAAAATGGATTCGTTTAATAAATAAGTCAATTCAATTAAAATTATTTAGTAAACCAATCAAATATGAATTTAAGCTCATTACTTCGTTTATTCATTTAGGATTCATTTTATTATTTTCTTTTACTAATTATTGTTATTTTCAATTAAGATTCGAGAAATTATGGAAAATTACCATAGAAAAATAATATTGTCGATATTGTGTGAGGTATTTTTAATAAATACATTAATTAAATATTTCATATGTATATATTTATGAAGAATTAATTTAAATAAATTTAAATAAATTATGTTATTGAATAATATAATAACTAAACAAATATTTGTATTCGATTCGTTTAATAAGTAAATCGAATATGAATCATGATATTAGGATTCTTTTAATAAACGAATCGACTATGAATCTATCATATTTTGATTCGATTGGTTTAGGATTCGATACAAATTCAATTCGTTGATTTATTTTTCCACACCTACATTTGACCAAGAAGTCTTAAATCTAAAAAGTATAAAAGGAAATATCGGTTGGATGTGAAGAGAGAAGAAAATTGGCCACGAAGTCACAAGAAAGATAAATTCATATGTTATGAGTGTGAAAAACTCAGTCATGTGGTTGCCGATTTCTAATGAGAAGACTCAAGGGTAATTCAAAAAGAACAGTGAAGGCAACCTGGAGCGATAACGGCACTAACTCATCCTTGGAGGAGAGTGATAAGGAAATAAGAAATCTTACTTTCATGACTATTGATGATCTATTAGTTGAACTTTAAACACTTTAGCAGTCAAAGTATTTGTAAACAAATCAGTTAGATTCTTTGTAGGTGCTATCTGCAACATCTCCTTAAAGAGATGATATTTCCCCTCTATATGCTTCCCTATCTTGTGGCTTCCTAGTTTTTTGAAATTTACCACTGTACCATAATTATTGCAATAAAATGTGAGTGGCTTATCCATATATGGAACAACTTCTAGACCGCCTAAGCATTTATGGAGCCATATGCTTCCTTAGCTGCTTCACAAGCTGCTACATACCCAGCTTCCATGGTAGAGTTCGCAATGCTAGATTGCATTATACTCTTCCATACTATGGCTCCACCAACTAGGATGAAAACTAATTCGAATGTTGATTTCCATAATCTATATCTGTCTGATAATCAGATTTTGTATATCCTTAAAGGATCATATCTTCTCCAGAATATACAATCATATCGTCTCTCGTTCTCATAAGATGCTTGATCATATGCTTTACAATCACCCACTTATCTAATCTTAGGTTACACTGAAAACTACTGACTACTCCTATTGTATAGCGGATGTCCGGTCTTGTGCATTATAAAACATAGCATATATGCGACTTCCAACAACAAAGACATGTGGGATATGTCTCATCTCCTCAACTGCTTGAGGTGTCTTAGGAAACTGTTCATTTGACAAGTGAATTCCATGACGGAAAAAGCGAATTGCCTTTCTTGGAATTCTGCATCCAGAACCACATAATAATCTTGTCGATATAAGATGTCTGAGACATAGCTAACAGCTGCCTCTTATGATCCCGAATAATATGGATCCCAAGTACATAACTCGTCTATCCAAAACCTTTCATTCAGAATTGGTTAACTAGCCAGGATTTTACTTCAGATAATACCTTTACATCATTTTCAATGAATGAAATATAATCGATGTATAATACGAGAAAAACCACCTTACCTCAATGAAATGCTTGTATATACAAGGCTTATCGGTGTTTTGCTGAAAAACCAAGTGTAACATCCCAAATTTTCAGAACAGTTCTGGAATGTTCTCGGACTGGAGTTATAGTCTTAGAACAGAATGATAATGAGGAATACGAGTTCAAGTGATGTTATATGGATCGTAATAATATAAAATGAAGATTTATAGCGTTAGAAGACGAGTCGTCTCAAGAAATCAATTTCGTAATTTTTAATTATACGCGTAAATTTTACGGTTTCGATCATGAAAATAGTAAATGACCTCCAATTGAGTTGATTCTTAGACCATCAGACTCATTTTTCTGAGACGAACAACTTCCGCGTTGAAATGTTTTCGAAAATCGCATCAGAAGGGCTTCAAATTACTGATTACTAAAATTACCCTTCTAAATGGGGCATTTTGGTAATTTCTGGATTTGTGATATTTTTTTATTATTATTCATTTCAAAATAAAAGGAAAATAGAAAGTAATACAAAAAAAAAACAAGACAAAAAAATGAAATATGAAGTAAGAAAGGAGAGAAGAAGAGTGAGAGAATATGAGAGAGAAGCAGCGTCGCCGGTGGCCCTCCGGTCAGCCTCACGCTGGCAGAGCACTAGCCACCGAAGCATCCGGCCACGGTGCATCTGTTGGTGGCCGGCGCTGTCGCTGGGAATGTTGGCAACGACAAGAAACATGAGAGAACAAGAAGCGAAATGGGTTTCACGATTCTGGCTCATCGGTTCAATTCAAGACCCAAACCACCCGCCAAATAGAAGCCCTCTACGAGTACTACGAGATGGTGGTGATGATTTCTCCGATTCGTGCTCGAAATCACATAAAACGGGAAGAAAGTCGCACATGAACAGTAACCCGACATGAACAGTAGCTCCGATCAGAATTTCGTCGATTACAGCACGTTCGTGGGATCGTTTGAAGTCCATAAATAGCCTCGAAATATTGATAAGAGCTCTCCGTAAAAAGTCATTAATTTCAAGTTTCTGCTAAATATTCGAATATTTCTAGTGTCTTCGTAGATGTAACATCCCCGATCTGGGAGATGTTACTGGCAGGGGATAGCTGTACTAACCCCATAAGCCTCTGACTTTCTGAATGTATCACAAACTATTCTAATGCAATGTCATGCATATAGACTTTAACTAAATCAACATATAATACTTTTATTACTTATAAATGCATACTCTGCAATGCTTCTTTTTACAATACTTTATTAGACTCTATAATGACTATGACAACTTTAATGCATACAAATACTTTGACCATGAACTGGACTCTTATGCTTTGTGACTCCATGCTGGTGGACTTCATCCCTGGTGACTGCATCAGTATCCATCCTCCCGAGCTTGTCCTCCTGGAATCCCTACAAAATAACTAAAAACTGGTGGGGGGTTAGATTGCTATACAATCTAAGTGAGCGGACAAAAATCGAAAACTGAAATAAAAGTCTTTTAACTTTAAAATCATATTTTCAAAATATCTTTTGTGGAAAATATGTTTCTGAAAACTTCATCTTTCTAAAAATTGTCTTTAAAACAATGGAATCTGAAAACTCTCTATCAAAATCTGATTTCTAAAAACTGGTATTAAAAATCTGAAAAATTGTGTACTGTGAGTCTGAAAACTGAAAACTACTCTACGTCCAGGACCATAACTCAACTGGACGTCTCTCTACACCCAGGACCATAACTCAACTGGGTGTACTCTAGAACTGGTGGTACCCTACGTCCAGGACCAATACTCAACTGGCAACGTAGAGCTCTACACCCAGGACCATAACTCAACTGGCAGTGTAACCACCAAGTTCTGAAATCAGGATTTCGGGACCCTGTGGTCCCTAGTCCTGCTCGAGGATCTGAGAGTGTCCCCTCAGTCCTACACATGTGCACATGCTCTCTGTATCCGTCAATTCCAACTGTGTCTGAAGTTACATACTGGGGTGAGGCTTTACCTCATGCCCCGAAAACATATAAAAATCATATTTTAAAGCTTAAACTATAAATTCCGATCTCTGAAAATCATATCCTTTCTCAATTCACAATTATATAATATTAACTTAAAACAAAGATTTCTAACGCCCTAAAGCATGAAAATATAAGTCTGAAATAATAATAAGTAAATCAGTTTAGAAGAAAAAGTGTCCACTCAGTGTGATCAAATCTGGCTGATGCGGGATCCTTGATCGCTAGGAGCTATGTTTCCTATGGATAACCTATGGTAGGAACTGTTGGATAGTTATGACCCATAGCGTCACTATTTGTACATATCATGGTGTTGTTGTACAAATTAACTATGTGACAAAGGAGATTGCACTCTTATCATTTGTGATTAGATCACCTAGATGTATAAATGATAGGAGGTCCTTATGATTAGTTCCTGTATTGAGATGATATGAGACAGTATCAATCCACGAAGGTATAATCATTAAATATCCATAGTCAGAGTATTATCGAGATTGGACATCGATAAATGCGTAAAAGACTAGTATTACACTTGTGCGCGCTGTGAGGGCACAATAGCACAGTTCTCATATATTTGGATATAAGATACTCATGCAAGTGTAATAGGAGGTTGTGTTTACCGATGGTACGGGAAACAGCTTCGCTCTGGATAGACCCCTTCGGAATTCCATTGGTAGTATGACTATGTGTCTATGTAAGTCCGAAATCAGGGTAGATGTATTTGGTCTTAACCTGAGACTTGCACCCTTAATACTTGCGACAATCAATATGTTTTGGTTTTGGTCGTCCAGGGCTTTAACAGGTTCTGTGTATGCCTCTGCTGGGTATATTGAGAATCGTAGTGTGTTAGGTGGATGTCAAGACGGAAGTATCACTCCAGTCATAGTGGAAATGATGTCACGTAGGATACGGTACCAGTACTCTTAAGTACTGTAGTCATCGGGATATTATGACTAGGTCATGTATATACGATTATAGAGACTAGTTACCAGACATCCGACATGTCCTTCGTACGGGGCAGACACTATTCCAGCCCCAAGCCTAGCACGTGACATCCGATACTGGATCGACAGACACAATACTGCTACTACGCCTGATATAGATCACATATTCCTGTAAGAATATTTCTGGAGATTTGGGTAGGCATGCTGCTTTGCTAGAAGCCAACCTTGTCTTGTAAATCGGTATAAACATAGTACTAGGTACGTACGTATTCGGATAGTCCGATAACCGCATTTATTACCAATATATCCGGGGATCTTATGGGTCGCTTCCCGAAGATTCACCGATGACGTATGACTCGCACTTTTATTAATCTGGGATTAATTAGATGAGAGAGAAAATTAATCTAGGATTAATTACGAAGATATTTTATCTAGGATGAAATATCATTTAAAGAGATAGAACGATTAATTTAGAATTAATCGATAAATTAATATTTCGATATATTAAACGAAATTGGATTTCGATGCGGAATTAAAATCGGATTTTAATTCGGCAAACGAATTAATTCGTTAGCGATGTGAATAGTAATTATGCTAGTCATGATTATTTAATTAAATTAGATTTAATTACGACGCAACGGAAAATTTGTTAATTCGGAATTAACGAACCCGAGCCCGGTAGTGTTTGCGAGCGCATTCGTATTTTGAATTCGAGTACGGCACGCAAGTCACATTAAGCGTCAAATCATTACTCACATCAAGCGTCAAATCGCTAGTCACTTCAAGTATCAAATCACTTGTCACCTTGAGTGATGTGACTTGACAACTTGTCAATTTGAGTGATGTGACTTGACAACTTGATTGAATGATGTGAAAAATGATGGTTGAGTGTTTGACACTCAAGTGTAATGACATGATTGACATTTAATATATTTTAAATGTTTGGTAAATGTTTTTTATTTTTGAAATCAATAATTGATTTTAGAAAATTAAAATGTGTATTAGATACACACTTTTGCAACCAACATAAACATCTCTCTCTCTCTCTTCTCTTTCTTCCTCCCTCATTCATGCCCAATGGGTAATTTTTCTCTTCTATTTTACTGGTTCACTACCGTGAATGGAAGGAGTAGAATAGGTGGTTTTTTATGGCAAAAATACCAAGTGCTAGCACACACCATTTTGAGTCTTGCGTAGGTGATAGAGAAACCACTTGTGACCTTGGAATCACCACCCCCAAAAGTTTGGAGCTTGGACCAAAAATAGAGATCACAATAGTGGACTGCCGTGAGCTTCCAATGAGGGCAAAAGAATTTTTGTTCTGCGTCGCATCGCCCAGTCGCTCAATGTAAGTATTCCGTAACTTTCTTTGTTGTATTCGCACTTATGTTTTATGCTTGAATCGATCCTCGGGACCGTAGAAACTCCAACAGGAACTGGATTAGAATCAACATATTAAATCGACTTTGATACTTTAAAGGTTTACTCGAAAATCATAAACTTAAGACTTGTAATGGTCATAATTTGGCATATAATATGAAGATAAATTGATACGAGTCTTAAAGGTGGTTTCTAAAGCGTTAGGATGAAATTGGGGGCTTAAAACTGACTTGGTGTGTTTCTGGCCTAGCGTCGCGACGTTGGAAGGATCGCGCGTCGCGACGCGCGGCAGCCAGAATTGGGTTTTCAACTTCAACTAGCGTCGCGACGTGAACTCTTCCTTTCCGCGTCGCGATGCCCCTGCGATTTCCAGATTCTGTTTCTCTTCTTCACTACTTCTCCAAACCCATCTTAATCAATCTCTAATCCAATTTAGTGTTTTCCACTCCAAACTCAAACCAATAACTCAAACATCATTAATACTTCATTTTAACTTACTTTATCTTTCATTAATCAAATCACCCTCATTTATACATCTAATTCATAATGTAAATAAACCCAAAATTCAACATCTTAACCCATATGTCTATTTACCAAAATCATCAACCCTTAACTCTTATTCTCATCAATTAAAACTCAAAACATGATATTATCATCATCAAATCATCTATTTTATCAAGAATCAAAAACTTGAGATTTGGGTCATGGATTTCTTACCTCCATTTTCTTGATTTTTTCTCCTTCCATTATGCTTCAAGAAGGGAAAACTCCTTTTCCTTCCTTCTTTTCTTTCTCTCTTTCTTCTCTCTTTCTTCTTCATTTTTTCCTTTCTTCTTCTTCTTCTTTCTTATTTCCCTCCCTTTTTCTGTCATTGTTTTCTTCTCTCTCTCTTTCTTCCAAGACCGATTTCTTCTCTTTTTGGTAATGGTGAATAGGGCCGGACCCAATTGATACAAGGTATGGTGTAGAATTGTCTAGAAAAATTGAGACTTTTTGTGTTTTTGTCATTGGGTTCGAAATCACTATTAATCTAGATTCTAACTTGCGTTGTTGACCCATTTCTGGTCCGATTTTGGAAAAATGTATAACGCGGAAGTTGTGGTTCTTGGTAAGCTTTCCGACGATATAAAATTCATAAAATTCCGAGTTCGTATGAAAAAGTTATGCCCAAAATACTATATATAGTATAATAGGGCATACGGTACAGTTTCTTCTCGGGATCTCGAAAATTTTACCGATCGTTCCTGAAGTATTTTCATAACTATATCTGAATCTCGCCATGATTTATTTTACATTCCTTGGTCTTATACGCAAAATATCGTCATAGGTAGTAGTAATATCTACCGGTCGTTACAGTAGAGTAGCATAGTGATATAATTTGAGTTGTTTAAGCTGTAGTATGTTGAATATGTGCTTGTTGTAGAATCTGAGTGAGAATGAATTAGATTTGATCGATCTAGTAGATAAAGCGGATTTCCGGTGAAATCGGGTTTCTTGCTTGACCGAGCGTTGATGATCGTAATTATGTATATGACATAAATATGATATTGCGAGTGTAAATGAGTATTTCCGGATAAGTTCGGGAGGTCCAAGATCCTTCCGCAGCGTTTGCGGAAACTTTTCCGTAAGATTTGCCGTAAATACGTAAAATGAGAATCTAAGTCATCTAGCTAGTTTGGAAATGTATAGGAAGATATATTAGAGTATGAAGTTTGAAACGTAGAATCGGAGAGGATTCGTGTATTCCGAAAAGGTCCAGAAGTTTATTATAGATGAGTTGAAAGTTCCGCAAATACCGGTTCTGACCATGTTTTGTTATTTATTTTGACAGATCGGACCAGGATTATGAGTTTCCGCCTAGACAGATAAGTAATCTATGCGATGAATACTTGAGATGTGTTTTGTTTGAACATAGTTAATAAAGAAATTTTATAAATATATGTGTAACCATGAAACCGGAAGTGTATATATACGTATATAAGTAGTAAGATACTAGCCAGCCTTAGATTGAGAGTATAAGAATGATAAAGTATATGTGTATACATGAAATGTGAGAAAATACTTATGGGTAATATAATGATACTTGAGATTGGGGGTTGTAGAAACTACATCATAGGGAATGGATTAAAGTTTAAAGGATGATAAATTATAAGGAAGTAAGCATAAAAGTACAAAAACGGGTAAATATGCATGGAGAATAAGCAAGCAAGCTTGTATATATTAAGTGTGTGTTTTGTCTACAAGTATCTTGATGCATGTTTAAATGAACATAGAGTATATGTGCATATGAATATATATAAATGAGATATTTGAGCATATGTTGATATTTGAGAAATGGTTAAACAAGTTTAAGGACTGAGAATTCGAAGTTTGTACATGTGAAAAGTTTGATATAGTAGAATAGCTTTGATTGCGTGTGTGTATGCTTAATTATGGAATTGGTGATATTGGTTTTATGTTTGAATAGTATTAGAGTCTTTGAGCACAAGTTGAATGTAATTGTGTATGAAGCATATTACGAAATCATTAAATTTGTATGAGTAGTTTGTAGATGCCTCTTTTATAGAATAAAGTTTATTGTTTAAGTATTAACATATGATATTATGTGTACGAAGTGCATATTAGATTGTAAGTAATTGAAAAGATGTAACCATTTATACTAAACTTGAGCGTGAATTTATAATATTATGTGTGTAAATGCTTATCAAAGTGCATGAATATATAAAATTATGACAAATTATCATGTAAATGAGCATGCGTGATATACACAAAGTACGTTGAAGGTAGAAAAAGACATATAAAATATGAGTTAACTCAAGATAAAAACATGTAAGGAATAGAATACCTATGTCATTAAATTATGAGTATGCATGAATATGTACATGTACATGTATGAAACTGCAAGAAAGTATGGCTAGGGTAGGAGGAAGCATGAGTGATGCATATGCATATGTGTGTGTTAATATTTTCAGAAATTGAGTTGAAGTTATGAAAGATTCTGAAATTAAAAGTATTTTTAAAGAAGAGTTTCAAATGTTTTGAAAGAAAATATTTTCAGAAAACGTTTGACACAGTACCGAAATTTTAAAGCATGAGTTTTATGTTTTCGGGGCATGAGGTAAAACCTCACTCCAGTATGTAACTTGATATACAGTTGGAATTGACGGATACAGAGAACATGTGCACATTAGAGTCAGGATGATAGCATAGGTTCGTGTACCTGGACTCTAATGGTGGCTATGTCCAGTTGCTGGACATAGAGCTCTACGTTTAGTTGAGTCATTTTCCTGGACGTAGGACACCATCAGTTTCAGAGATGCCTAGTTGAGTCGTTTTCCTGGGCATAGAGCACACCCAGTTGAGTCGTTTTCCTGGGTGTAGAGAGACGTCCATTTGAGTCGGTTTCCTGAACGTAGAGCAGTTTTCATATTTCATATTTTTCAGTACACAGTTTCCAGATCATCAGTATATAGTTTTCAAAAGTCAGATTTTAATAACAGTTTTCAGAAACTAGATTTTTAAAACAGTTTCCAGAAGTCAGAGATTCAAAGTATGTTTCAGAAGGATAAGTTTTATAAAGAGATTTTCAAACAGAGTTTTCAGAAAAAAAGTGTTCAGAAAGAGTTTTTAGAAAACAATATTTCAGAAAAAGTTTTCAAGAAGTATTTTATAAAAGCATAGCATGTTAAAGTAGAGTACGGTTTACAAATCATGCATATAAATCATGTATTCTAATAATTCATCTGAGATGCATATAGTTGATGTTAATGCATTATAGCATGATTATATTTAGATGCATATAACTGATATTAATGCATGATAGCTTGATCACATCCATATAAGTATATGATTGATGTTTGTATGCATTGTATGTCTACATATAATGAGTATTTTATAAAGCACTGATGTATGATAACATGATTCTATATATATGAGTATGTGGTTGATAATAGTATGTGAATATAAATAATATTTTATATTACCGATTTGATGATATTTCAATGAAATAAAAGAAAAATAACTATAATAAATGCCCGGGCTTGATAAGCAAAGAGTGTATAGGTAAGTATCAAGATATCAGAGTAGCGCAGCGAAAACGTGATAAGTTTTAGCTTACGAAGGATATAGAAACTTGTTACTTATGCTATAGATGTTGAAATGGGAATAGGAAACTGGATTTTAAATATAAAGAAATTATTAGTAAGTAACATGTTTGTTAAGTGGATAAGTGACCAAATAGTTAGATCAGACTTTGATAAATGTGCATGATCAAGTAGTTCAGATTAATATAAAATTGAACTCAGACTTTATATGTGTTTGACGCTCAAGGTATGAGCGTGATTACTTATTGAGTCTTATGACTCACACCACAACAGTTTGTTAGTTTTACAGTTCAATAGTAGTCATACTGAGCTAGCAGGATTTTGGTGAAGACCTTGAAGACAGTGGATCGCCCCAATTACAGTCAAGAGAGTCATTGAGTCCTCGGTCATGATCCCTTATATTTGTACTTGTATTGTATATATAGTAGTATAGTATTATTTTGAGTTCTGGCCGGAGGCCAAGTGATTTACATTTTGTTCTTTGAGTTCAACCCTGAGGCTTAGATGATGGTTGCATATGTTTTGAATTGCATAACAGATTGTCTCGTGGTGCTGGATATAGGCCAGATTGCATGATGTTCTGCATACAGCATGCCGAAATTTCGTCAGAATCAGAGGCTTATAGAGGCAGGATTAGCCTGTCTCCTGCCAGTAACATCTTGGCTCAAGCGGGATGTCACACCAAGACTTGATCATCGTATCAAATTTTATATTCTAATATCAAGATGCCTGCTTGAATTCATAGATGAACATATAGATGCTGTCAACAAGACTACCATTCAAGAATGTTATCTTGACGTCCATCTGTCATATCTCATATTCATAATATGTGGAAATAGATAGAAGAGTGCGAATAGATTTAAGCATGGCTATTTGCCAGCAAATCTCCTTATAATCTAGGTATAACCATTGGGCACTAACCCATTTTTGAAGGTATGTTCCTTCCCATCTACTCATATCTTCCTCTTGTAGATCCACTAAAAATCTATAGGTTTTACCCCCATCAAGTTGGCCTATAAGATCCCACACTGAGTTGGAGTACACGAACTCCATCTTAAGATTCATGGCTTTGAGCCATTCCTTTTTATTAGGATCATCCATTGCACTACAATAGCTCAATAGATAATCTACACTATTACTAAAGGTGAAAACGTTTGCCTCTCTAATCCATAGATAGCGATCATGCTGTCATACAACCCTCCCATTTTGTCTAGGTGGTATACTCTCATGCTATTACTACATCTGATGCTTAGATGTCGAAGGTGTTACGTTAATGTAATTCTCAACAATTGTCGTTAATAATGTAATGGTCTAATCAGAACGTAACTGATGAAAAAATATCAATATTTACCCCCCTTTTACTTTATATTTTGTATAGTTTCTCGCGTTTTATGAACGTTTTGATGTGTTTTAGTTTATTTTACAGAAAAAGTAAAATTAGGATTCAATGGAACCAATCAAGACGAAATATGGATCAAATAAGGGTAAAAACTGGACTTGACATTTTGATTTTGGAGATTGGAAACTTGAAATGTCCTTCTAACGAAGTACAATTTCGGAATTTTTAACTTTGCGCAACTATCGTTTTTTGGACAAAATGTTTATTTCGACATCTGATTGAGGTGATTCAAGTTCCAAATTAAAGAAGACTCAAAGATGTACAACGTTGAAGTTCATAAGAATTTCGAATTCTGAAGTTTTGACTACCGAAATGGATGAAAAATCCCAAAGTATGTAATGTGTAATTATTAAAGTCATTTTCAAAAATAAAAAATTAAAAATTAAAAAAAATAATAAAAAATGGAAATTGTCAAACTTCCACCAAACATAGTTGCATGTTTAAATGTTTGGTGGAGGATTTGGTGTCATTTTTGGTGCAATGTTTGGTGGAGAAGTTGGTGGAGAAATTGGTGGAAGTATTTAGATTTGCCTATAAATAATAAGTTAAAATTTGTAAATTTTTCATGCTTTCTTTGAGGGATTTCTCCATGAAAACCTAAAAGAAAGCGTCTTGCATGTTTATTTAAGTTTTATTGTATTTTCTCTTTATTTATTTAATAAATTTTTGTGTGTTTTTAATTATCTCTATCATTTGAGGTTATTATGCTAATTGTAAGTATGTAATAATAGGTGGTTTTAGCTTGATTTAATTGGATTAAATCATAGTGTCAAACATTTAACTAATCCATTTCCTAATGTTTGTCTTGATTTGATTGAATTAAATCAAAGTGGTAGACAATGAAGATTAGAAACACCTAATTATATATATTTGGAAAAATTAGATTAAGCCCACATAAAATTGATTACAATTTTTATTAATTAAAAATTGGCTAAGTTTTGCTATAAATAGCAAGCTTTATAAAGGTTTTAATTAAATAAAGCAAAAGCTTGAGAAAGCTAAGTACAAGTAATTCTTTGAGAAATTAGCCTAAGTTAGAGAAGTGTTTACAGAAGCTTGTGAGGTCTATCAATATTTCATTTAGGAGAAATCAAGATTGGATCTTGAGGTGAATGTTGCTAGCATTGGAATCAAGATTGGATCTTGTAGTGAAGCTTGCAAACCTTGGAAGTTCTCCGACTATTTCAACAAAGAGAAAAAGATTGGATCTTTGCATCAAGATTGCTAGGTAATTTTGAACTTCTCTTAAGTTATGTTCTTTTATGTATTGGATGCATGATTACATAATTTAATGTTTAAATAAGGATAATAAATTGTGTTAGGATGCTTTAGAAGTATAAACACATTATTCTTGTTAATTAGGTCAAAGAAATTAATGTTGGACATGGAACAATTAATTAGAGTTTGGAACTCTATATTAAAGCTTATAGTTATAGTTACCATTATAGAATCACTTGGCTACGTTTATGTGAACTAGAATTATTCATGAGATAATTTTTATTGGGTTTCTAATTTGGTTTGTATTTTGGATTCAAAATTTACGCAAGTGCCTATTTAGAATAAATTTATATTTTTGTAAAAATATTTGATATTTTGAAAATTTTGATTTTTGTTCTATAACATGTGTTGATGTTGGTTTTGATATTAAAAATTAATTTTGGGTGTTTTTGAAGTGTTTAAGGAAGACTGAAAGAAATTAGAGTAATAGATCCTAATTCCTTCAGCTTTTTTTCCAGAAAGCTGAAGGAAATGATAAAAACAAAATAACAAAAAAAAATTGTGACAGTGCGCAATGCGTGTACTGTAGCGTGCACGTTAGGGTAATACGTACACTGAATTTGTTTTCCCTCATTTTGGAGTTTCCGGACTCCGATTCAGCCCTGATTTTTCCTATACACTCATAATTGAATATAGTATTTCATTAAATAATTTAAAATTACACTCATTCTTAATATCCATGGATTTGATAAATTTCCACTGCGCGGGGTACTGATCCGACGCTAGGGATTCTGTATCTTCCCCAACATATATAACTTATAAATATGCTCATGGTATTAAGATAGAAGAACTAATTGGAGAATAGCACATAAACCAAAAGATTTAGTAGATATGTCTCAAGTAATTGAAGTTGATAGAATTCCCAGGGAAGTAAAAACTTAAGGAGTTCAAGGAACTGAAATAAGAAGGAAATCCAAGTGATTGAGTAAACTTCGTAAAGAGGAAAAACAAAGGGAGTATAGTAGGTCTATGCGAGAGAGGAATGGCTTTAGATGGTTAAGCAACGAAGACTAGAAGGAAAAAGTACAGAGGCAGCATGATGGAGTTTTTAGAGAGCATGACTCTAGGGGAGGTTCAAAACAAGAGGTAATATGACCGATAGTTGGAAAATTGATCATGAGTGAAGTGAAGTAGGAGATAATGTAGATGGTACCTAGCAGAAGTACCTTAGTGTGGGAGCCGACACTAGTAAACACAAGAGCCTTAGGCTTATAGATGAGCAGTGGGTGCAACTGCGGTAAGGGTAGTTCGTGAGACTACCACAGCCAGAAAAGACTTCAGAACCAGCCCCCCTCTCCCAACCCTCGTTTAACTACAGCAACAAATAAGGATTTCAATGATCGCCTTAAGATACCCCTAGAAACAAGTGAATGCGTAAGTAGAAGGAGACCAAAACATAAAACCTTTAGACCTACTACGAGAGCAGAATGTCACGACCCCCTCCCTAGGGCAGGCCCAACCCTAGAAAGAGGTCTGCGATCCACTTTAGCTCGAGCATTCTATAAGTCAAACCAACCATATAAATGTGCATAAAAATTACATCATAGATTACAAATCCCAAAATTATACACCAATTATAAGTTTTACAACACAAGTCTTAATAATATGAAAATGACGACTAGAATGTCTGGACCAACCCGAAAATACAACTGTGGCACGTGGATCCAAATCTGATACTGCTCCTGCTATGCTCGCGAACTACCTGGAATGTTTGGGGAAAGAGGGGAGTGAGCTTAAAAAGCTCAGCAAGTAAGCATTCATACTCTCAACATGACCTCACCAACAAAATAAGGATATATATATATATATATATGTGTGTGTGTGTGTGTGTGTGTGTATATAATATAATATATGAAAATAATATATACTATAATATCATCTCATACAATCATCCCACAACAATACAAACATCCATCAAACATGATTGCTAATCCAGGTTCAGTATAATAGTGGATTGAAACCAATGGGAGAGTACCTCATCACAACTCCCAAGGTTTCCCACCATATCAAACCAATAGGAGAGTACCTCATCACAACTCCCAAGGTTTTCCATCATATCATCTCGAATAATGTATCATCATATCTCATCTCATCTCCAACCACTATCATACAAAAACCTGGCAACATAACACAACAACACACATTATCCAATACAATCACATCTCGCATCCAATCCATCAATCTCATCTCAATAGTCATGAATTCATTTTTATTATGCTTTCAATATCTCAATATTTATATCACCACAGAATATATATAAATATATATATATAATTATAATTTTATCAATAAATTTATATATACGGACTCTCACAACAACCATCAATCAACAAACAATTATGTTAAGAGAATCATCGTGCAGTGTACTTACCTCTATCCACGCAAAAGCTCTGAATAAGTCTATATCCTCGCTAAGAATCTGAAAATATAAAATTATGATCAGGTCCCTCAATTATCCAAAATTATGATTTTACCCTCTTAATTATACAAATTTACAATTACGTCCAAAACTTTCCAATTATCATTTACACCCCCATAACGGTAATAATCACATACCGAGCTCCAACGATCTCCAAATCTCTCAAAGAAAGATCCACTGGTCAGCAAACATCTTAAGGATCATAGCGACTAATGGCTTCGGAACTTGCTGATACGCTTAACGAGACAAGCTGGCCCCATAACGAAAATTGGGCCTATTATTATCAAAAATCGAGCCCCACAACTTGATACTTTCAACGGTGGATATATATACCAAAACGCTCGTATAATCGAGAGCAATAATCTGATATGTTCGAATCACCGATCCAACGGTTGGATCTCAACTTCCAGTACAAATCCCGAACTACCGGTAATTACAAAACGGAAAACAACCCAAACGATGTCGGATCAGGAAGTGACCACTAGCGTTGGAAAGATCTCGGCCTGAAAAGTACACACTCGCCAGAGGTGGCCGTCAAAAGTGACCGGAGATGGATGAAAAATACAGAAAAGCGGGGTGACGAGTCGTCCCTTCTGGCGGCGCGTAGAGGCTCGTCCGGCGTCCTTTCGGCTCGATCTCGAAGGATCTGGAAAGCTGACATCGGCAGCTATCTGGCAGACCGGCACGTGGCTGAAGATGATTGGCGTGTGAAGATGAAGCGGTGGCGGCGGGGTTCCAAGTTTAGGCAGAGAGAGAGTGTGTTTGAGAGAAGAATAATTGAGAGAGAGTGTGCTTTTGAGAGAAAATAATTGAGAGAAAAAGTGAGGCTGCTCAAATAAATAAATAAAAAAAATATGCTGAGAGAGACTGTCATGTTTGCAATCTGGCATCCAATTTTTTTTTTTATTAATAATAATTTAAATGGGGTAAGTTATTACAAGAATAGAAGAGAAAAATAGCTCTAACTAAAAGATTTAGAAGAGAAGTTATCTAAATGAAACGATTAAGAGAGAAAATATTAGTCAAGCTATGACGGAATGCAAAAAAAAAAAAAAAAAAAAAAAAACATTAGACATGACTATGGACATGTAAAGGATAATCCCTCTAAGATTAGAAGACGAAAAGAGGTTTTAAGTAAAAGATTTAGAGGACGAATTGTCATATTAAGGCGGATAATAGATAGCTAAATAATAACAGAATTACCTACATAGTGATGGAACGAGACTGGAATTACATTAGATAGAAAACGGAAGGAGATAGATAATGAATATAACCATATGTTTACTTCGCAAAGCACCACTAAGAATAATGTTTAGATGACTTGAAATGAATTTATTGGGGTAAAACGTTAGACGGACAAAGAAAACCACGTATATAGATATTGTTGAGGTCAGGACAATCCTTGTTAGAATAAGACTAAAGGAAGAAGTGAGGATGAGATGATAGAAAAATAAATCAGTGTAAAAGACAGGTAATCAAAGATTATTCTAGCAAAGAATTTGGAGATACTAAAGAGTATGAACATTAATAAAAAACTGAGTCATCAATGTCAACATTAATAGTAAGCTAGAAATACATGAAGAAATTGGTCATAAGTTATGAGGTCCTAGGCTCTAGAGATAGATAGAGGCACGAGAACGTGAAGGTCAGAAATGATACTAGTTGAAAATTAGCAAAGAGAAAGAAATGGTTAAATAGATGAAATTAGAGAAAGGATCCTAGAACCAGATCGAGCATCTAGAATCAAGGAAACATCTAGTATAATCATTGACAATGGCGAAAAGAATTACTTTGTATATGTTTATATCAGAGTTAAGTCAGAAACCAAGGAAAACACTAGTACATCAAGAAATTTGATAGTGCCCACTCAGAAATGCCCGAAGATGTAGGTAATAAGGTCAATGAGTTGAGCTTACTATGGGTAAAGAAGATATATGACATATGAAAGACCATCTAAAGAGTCCTAAGAAGTATTAAATTAGAAATGATAACTTGTGCAGATAATCAAGTTAAAGGACTTTGAGTATAACCAGAGAGATAGAAATGAGATGTTTATGACACATGACAATGGTTATAATATGACGATTGTTTAGAGTGCTTAGCATAAATCTCATGAATCATAGGCGAGGAATTATCTCACAACCAAGAAAATCAAAAGATAATTTACTAGATAATACAAATAGTTTTCAGTAGAATAAAATTTCACGCAGATAGATTGAAGTACATACGCAGTTATGATTTTCAAGTCATGGAAAATAAGGTTTGATTGGATAGTCGCATTGCATTATAGTATGGTGATAGTTTATGGGAGACCTTTGTGAAGTAATGTGGTATAGCTGATGATGAGTGGTAAATGTATCATTATTTCCCACTCATTTAACCTAATATTATGTATAGTTTCTTGAGTTTTGTGAATATTTTGATGTGTTTTGTGTTATTGTATAGATAAATAAAGTTTCAGGACATTCTGGAGGTTATTTGGAGCCAAAAAAGTAAAAATTGAACAAAAGGGCATTTTGGTCATTTGGCACGTCGCGACGCGCAAGCCTTTGGCGTCGCGATGCCTAACCTGCGCTGCTCCATGCTAACGTGCGACGGGTCGACGTGTCAGAATCTGAAAAGTTTAACTTTGCTAATGTGCGTCGTGCCACATGTCATAATCCTATGGTGCCGACAATCCCTTTCGCCATGTGTCGCCACGTCAGCGCCATATCATCACCACGTCTTCACCATGTCAACATAATCATTGAGTTGTTAGCCGTCGTGCCATGTGTCACCTTATTTCCTTATCCGAATCGCCACGTGTCGAGCCTTCCGCAAGTCATGCCGTAAATCACGGGCGTCGCGCGCCAAGAGCTATGGCCTCGCGACGCCGGGTTTCTATCAATGTCTATAAATTGAGCTCGAGATTTCAGTTTCAGATGTACCTTTCTCTCGGAATTCTCTGATGTAAATAGGGAGTTTTCTACCTAGTTCTTTTAATTTCAATTTTGTAATTAATTTTAATTACGTTCTGTAATAGTAATAGTACTTTGACTGTAGTAATAGTATTTTTTTTTTTTTTACTTTTATAGTTTTACTATTCAACCATGACGAGGTAATTTCCCCCTGCTAGGGTGAAAGGTAATTCTTTTACTATTGCTATTTAGATTAATCTCCCGTAATTATAATATATTCACTATTTAAAATTTGACTTAATGAGGATACCACTATATTGGCCGGTTGGTAGTTCATTTTAATCTGGTTAAACCTGACTAAGTAAGGATACCGCCAGATTGGTCGGTTGGTAATTAAACTTTCTTACCGCCTTTATGGCTGGTCAGACTTAATTTGACTTAATCAGGTTACCGCATATATGGCTGGTTGGTAAATTATCACAAGTTTATATATTATATTATGGGAGATATCTAAAATAGTAGTAGTAAAAGTAATTCCTTTTACCTTAGCATTTTATTTTATTGTAATTTTACTTTTCAGTATTTACTTTACCGCATTTACTTTTCAGTACTTTATTTATGTCTTTTTCTTCTAAGTTTTTACTAGCCCTAATTATGTGTCGTAACTAAGTTAGTTATCTGGGGTTGTGATAAGTTCTAATATCACCGATTTATAAGGGGTTATTTTATAGTTTGGGTAATTTAAAGGTTTACTTATTAAGTCTTAAACTTAATACGTCTTGTTAACTGACCACTAATAAGATTGATATGGTAAATCTAAAATAAACTTGACAAATGAATTTTAGGTTTCAGCCTTAGACTTAATAGCCCACGATCTTTTTTGAGGATATATAACCCTTTAATAGATTTCATTACAGGATAGACATATACCTGTCGGGCGGGGGTAACCTTAATTGGAACTTAATCTTAATGAATCCAGGTAATTTGGTTGACATAGATATATGGTTCAATTGAGTTATACTGGATATTTGCGTCTGACCATCGACAGAGGCTTTCGTATAATTTCGTGTTACAGGTTAGTAAATTGATATATTACACAAACATGAATTAACTACTTCATTTTTAATATATATTAGAAAGATTCACAACCCTAGATAGTTTCTTAATATTGAATTTTCTTAAACCTACTTTCAAGCAATTTTATTTACTTATTTTTAAGTTTAAATTCATCAACATTTCAAATCAATCAATCAACCTGTTAGGTACTAGTAATCATTTGACCTCATAAAATTAATAGAATAGATATTAAGTTCTCATGGGATCGATACTTTTTATACTACTTGAACGATACGTACGCTTGCGTTATACACGTGTGTAAGCACCGGTCAGCAGATAAAACGAAGTTGGCTATGAGTATACGATCAGTTGGAATCTAGTGGCCTATAGGATATTGTGTGAAATAGGTAATTTATGGTAAGATATTCAGTATCAAGAATCCTAAGACAATTTCAGAATTCCCGTTTTTAAGAGGATTCGAGGAGGAATCTTATTTAAAGGGATGAGAATTTATAACACCTCGGTAATCTTGATGTCTAATATATTATGGGACGCATGATATATGATATAAATTATGTTCGAACAATATACAATCATGAAATGACTTTGGGAGCAATCCAAAAATTCTTCGCAATTCCGATACGAAGTTGTACGATGTTCTACTGTAGATAGCCCTTGGTGTTTGGGCCATAATTTTTCATACAAATTCTGATTTTTATGAATTTTATACCATCATAAAGCTAAAATCGAGACTTACAATTTCCACGTTAAATATTATTCCAAATTCAAAATAGAAATAGGTCAAAAATATAACTCAAAAATTCAGAGGAATAGCACCTGAGGGCCACTCTAGAAAATTCTCAAAATCTCTAAATTCTTCTCAAATTATATCAATTAAAAATAGCCCCTAGTATAAATTGGGATATTATTCAAACATCCCCAAGGTTTAGAGAAAGAAGAAAATGTGAAAGGAAGAAAAAAAAATAAAAATAAGAAAGAAAGGGAGATTTGTAAGTTTACAAGAAATTAGAAAGAGAATCCAACCCAAATCAAGCTTAGAAAGAAGAAAATGAAGCTTGGAGGCTCTAGTTATGAAGGAAGAATTTGATTCAAGGTAAGGAAAAACTTGACCCAAATTTTATACATTGAGTTTTGATGGTTTGATAATTGTAGTATGTTTTTGGCTTGAGTTTGATGATGATTGAATGATTGGTGTATTAAGAGAATGGTGATTGTGAGAAACCCCAAGACCATAAGATTTCAGGGCTAGGGTACGGCGATACGTAACTTCCTTATACCCTAGTTTGAGGGACATGATAGTGGCATGGATTGGGAGACGGTGATACATAACATCCCAATGTCATGGATTTACATACCTATCTTTATTTGAGGCATATGGGGGGATAGCGATACGTAACGCCCCCATGCATCAGGTTTTTAGCAGACATTCAGATACGAATTTTCAGAGATTTACAAAATGAAAGCAGTTTTCGAAAAAAATTTCTAGGAAAAAGTTGTTTCTAGATAATGAATAAGATTTCAGAAAAGATGATTTGAGATGAATTGGGTTTTAGAACCATGGATTTTCAAAAAGCATTTTGGTACCTATTTTTTAAACTGTCTACTCAATAGATCATTCAAACGATCAAACCCCCCAACTCCCAGTTTTTTGATTTTACAGGTATACTGGAGAACGAGCTCAAGAGTATGGATAATGATATCACTAGAGGGTTTGTGTCCACCAGATCGAGTCGGAGCTGTATTGCAGTCAGAGTCTAAGTAAATTCATGCATCATACATGTCGTATAGTAGAGATGGTGTATTCATTATCAGAAGTATAATATGATGTATTGTTGAGTATATAGTATGAGTATTGCAGATGCATTCCATGTTATCAAGTTGAGCAATGGTCCCTGTGCATGAGTTTATATATGAGATAAGATTAGTAGTGTTAGCAGAGTCAGAATGTCAAATGCTCCGGGGGATAGTACGGTCTATTCCATGCCGAGAGCATCTCTAGGAGGGGGATGTTACAGTTAAGAAGACATGTAGAACATGGG